>NC_069485.1:17167396-17194896 GCF_026875155.1 Cherax quadricarinatus
AATAACAATAAACATCAAAAACTAATATACAGTATTAGAAAAGAAGAAATATATAGCTAAGTGTGTGGAAACCCAAAAGTATTTTGACAAGTATGCTTCAGGACAAAAGTCACTCAGTAGCCCAGATCGACCTGTCCAGTACGCGTCACTCACTTCCTGAGGCTGCCTCTATTTCACACTGTCAGTTTATCTGTGAGCATCAGCCGAGGTAGACATAAGCTGGTATGTATGTGTACTGCCCTGTGCAGTATATAGTTAGTATTTACCCACTGTTACTGTGAATTTGTAGCTATTATTAATTTTATATATAATGTATGTGTGGTTCTTACGTTTTCAATGGTTTTGCTAGGATTAGCAGAGTATGCGAGGCTGTATACGTTCACGTTTAGCCATATATATCAATAATAACAACATTTTGTGAAAGGGGTAACATGCTTTATGTGGCATGTTAAATTGGGTAACAAGCTGAAAAAGTTTGGGAACCACTGCCTTAGACTCATGACTGGAATAATAATGAATGTATGACGACACATTGGTGGACTTCCTGTAAACTGAAACTTTAAATATTCTGTAAACACAATGGATTAAAACATCTAGGAAAAGTAGAATGTTGTCTATTTCATGCTGTTGTGAACGTAATAAGAGGTACTAGACCACTGAGTCTAGGCAGGAACTCATCAACATTGTGATCTCTAGGCCAAAGACAAATAACATCGTCTACATATCTGAACCACCTACAGTAGTGTACATGGGACAGGAGTAAATTCTTTCTATCTCATAATGTCATAATCTAAGGAGTAATTAATGTAGCTTGGGTTCTTTTTCTCTCAGAAGAATTTGCTACTAACTTCTGGCAACCATCCAGCTGTGGTATTACCCTGCAGTTCTCATCAATGCTACAACAGCTGTTGTTCTGTACGGCTGTTCCTGCAAGAGTGTTCTGTGATTGAATGTGCTTTCGCCAAATTCTCCCCTTCAATTCATGATTACTGCTAAAATTCATGATGGATGTTACACCTAGAAAGCATGCAAGTATTGTAGCTATTAGAAAACATACAGATTTCGGTATCAGACGAAAATTTGACCCTAGCAAATTGAATTGTTAGTCAAATTCTGAAGAGAGCTAACGATACTGATCATTGTGCAGTGCTGCATCAAGGAAGATTTGGAAGAATCCCATGAAAGCCAGTAAGAATCTACAGAAAGATTTGGCATCAGCTGGCGTAAATTTTGATTCTTCAACTGTTGAACGAAGGCTCCTTGAAGTCGACAAAACAACCAGGAAGCTGGTGAAGAAACAATTACTGACTGCTGCTACGAAAAAAAAACAGCTGCAGTGGGTAGTCAATTATAAGGGATGGACGACAGATGAGTGGAGAAAAGTTATATTTTCAGATGATGCTCATTTTGAGGTACATGGGCCCAGATCAATAGGAGTGAGACAGAACAAAGGCGAACGTTTTCGGAATGGACACATACAAATTTCTGAGTAATGGACTGAGAGAATTTCGCATGGTCATGCCTGTCATGTCTTGTAGCATAGTATTTACCTTCAAACGCAAACTTGCATTCCATAACACGAAGTTTAATCAATTCAATAATTATGTTCGTGGGGTAGGGCATAGAGAAGTTTTCCAATTCCTCTTCAAAGTACGTAAGCAAACCAGGGACAGGGACTCTGACATCTAAATTCACAAGGGTAAAGTAATGTGAAATATTTCATTTCGAGAGCCTCTCTATAAGGTGAACATTATTTTTAATATGCGCTCGGTAATCCTCCTGGCCATGGGAATTAGATAGGTTTTATGCTGCGGAGCCTACTGAAGTTATAACTGTGTTCCCTGGTTTATAACTCTTGATAAACCCATGCCGACCTGACTGAGAGATGTGAAATTAATTCATCATTCCCTTTCAATAACGGTTCAATACGTTTATTAAAGCGGAAATTGACCTTGTCAAGGTTTTTTTTAATGAGCTGTTCATACGTTTCATTATTACTCAGTAGAGGATTTATTATATCTGAATACTTGGTCGTATCCAAAATGACAAACACAACAGATTTATCGCCTCTTGAGAAATGAAAGGTCTGATCATTACTGAACTGTTTGCATGCTTTTAAAGTGAATCTTAGTGTGCAGCTGGGAAACACACGACAAAGTAGTCCCACAGACCATTCCTTTGCAAATACTGAATGTTTCAGGCGTCAAGTTGAACAGTTTGTGACAGAACCAACTTGAAGAAACGACCTCCTTGACTTGGTACTTGTCAACAATGAATCACTAATTAATAATCTTGAGGTTAATGATAAGTTTGGGGAAAGCGATCACAAATCACTTTGTTTCAATATATCATGGAATTACCCAAATAACTGCAATCAAATCCCTGTCCCAAACTTCTCCTTGGCTGATTTCATTAGACTCAGAAATTACCTGGGTAGGCTGAATTGGAATAACCTGTGTATGGGTCAGGTAGGTAGTGATGGTTGCCAATATGACGTTTTTTTAGAGCATAGTTCTCGCTGCCCAGACAACTTAAGTTCCGAGTAAGGAAATTAGACCTAACAAAAATGACCCCAAATGGATAAACAATAGATTAAAACATCTCATTGGTCAAAAGAGAGGCATATATAGGCGTATTAAAAGAAGGGATTGGCAGTTAAGAAATCAATATATTCAATTAGAGAGAAATAAAAAATGAACTAAGAAAAGCAAAAGGGGATTATGAGGCTAAACTCGCAAAGGATTCGAAGACTGACCCAAAAGGTTTTTTTTCAGGTTTATAGAAGTAAGATTAGGGACACGATAGGCCCACTTAAAAGTAACAGGTCAGATCACTGACAGTGATAAGGAAATGTGTGATATTTGTCACTTACTTCCTCTCAGTTTTTGCACAGGAAGATACTAGCGAAATTCCAGAAATAATAGATTATGTAGAACAGAACGATAATAAACTATGCACTAGTGGGGTCACACTGACATGGTCCTCAGACAAATAGAGAAATTAAAACCTAACAAATCCCCAGGCCCTGAGGAACTGTTTGCCAGAGTTTTAAAGAAATGTAAAGAGGAACACAGCATACCTTTGGCTAATCTTTCCAATATATCACTGCAAACTGGCAAAGTGCCAGACAAGTGGAAAATGGCAAATGCTATATCTATTTACAAAGTAAGAGACAGGTCCCTAGCTTCGAAGTATAGACCAATAATAAGCCTTACGTCCATAGTCGGAAAATTTATGTAATCAATAATTGCCGAGGCAATTCGTAGCCATCTTGAAATGTAGAAATTGATTAATGAATCTCAACACAGTTTTACAAAGGGGCGTTCCTGCCATACTAATTTACTAAATTTTTTAACTAAGGTATTTGAGGAGGAAGATCATGGTAATGAATATGATTTTGTGTAAATGGACTTCAGTAAGGTTATCGATAGAGTTCCACATAAGTAGATATTGAGGAAACTTAAGGCATGGTTGGCAAATAGGCAGCAGAGAGTTTGCATAAGTTGGGAGAAATCAGAGTGGAGGTACGTCACAAGTGGTGTTCCACAGGGGTCAGAGTAAGGCCCTTTGTTGTTCGCAATTTACATATTACAACTCAGGGACAATAAGGCCTGTTATTCAGGGTGTAAAGGGGAGCAAGGAGCAGAACAAACACAGCTGAATGACCTTGAAATATATTTTCCTTTACCAAGAGCAATAGTGATTATTTACATGTATGTACACTATATACAGTTGGAAATGTATGTGTACAACACGGTTTAGGCTTGGAGACAGAATGGACTACCTTGTTCAACCAGCTCTAGAATGGAAATGACAAGGGTGGATAGGTTGGTGGTGACCACATCACCTCCACGATTGTCAGACCCACCTTCTCATTGGCTGAACTTGGGTACCGATCGAACGATGGGGCCCCATCATTCGACCCTAGTTCTCGTTTGCTGGTTGGGGAGATAGCCTTTCAATGAGGGTGTGTACATGCGCCTAATAAAGGTTACGTACTCTTTGCATGTCACACCCCACCCCGAGAGGGCTCAGGAATAGGCTCCTGCCTCCCATTAGTAACTGTGCCACCATGGTACCATGTAATGGGACTGCCTTTCTCTCAATCATCCAACTTTTAGATAGAGCTCAGCTTTATTCGTGACATAAAGCCAAACCCTAAACTCAGAGCAAGACGGCAGACAATAGGGCTAACATAGGTCCAAGATACCTGCAGACAGAAGCAGGACATCCCCTCATTAAAAAAAAGAGCTTGAAACCGGTTACCGAAGGTCCCTAGCACATCCTAACCTAATACATATAAAATCTAGACACGTGACAATGAGTCAGCCAGCTTATTTTCTTTGCCGGCTATGAATAGAATAGAATAGGCCTCGTATTGTGGTTCTTCATGACTTGGAGATACACCAGAGAGTTGTGGTCACTATAAACGGTGACCACCTGTGCAGTCTGGCTCATGTAAACATCGAAGTGCTCCAAGGCCAGTACCAGCGCGAGGGCTTCTTTTTCAATTGTTGAATAGGCCCTCTGGTGCGGCTGGAACTTGGCTGAGAAGTAGGCTACAGGCTGCAACCCATCGTCCCAGGCTTGCAACAGTACTGCCCCAACCCCAGACGCACAAGCAATGAGAAAGATTTGGAGAAGTCTGGAGACAAAAGAATCGGTGCAGTACACTATAATCTTTTTGCTGTCGTAAAAACATTTTGACATTCTGGGGTCCAATTAAAGGAAACTTTGTGACTGATAAGAGAGGTAAGAGGGGCTACAATATCTGAATTTTTTTGCAGAATCTTCTGTAAACTCCTATAATGCCTAGGAAACGTTGAAGAGACTTCCTATCATGAAAAACTGGATAATCTTTAATGGCATGAACGTTAGCAAATTCAGAGGCAACTTTGCCACTACCTACTTCATGGTCCAGAAAATTAACAGCAGCCTGGCCAAAGGAAGACTTAGATAAATTAACAGTTAAGTGGGAGCTCTGGAAGGTCTCAAAGAGAGCCTCAAGCCTAAACAGGTGTTGATCCCAAGTATCAGACACCACCGCTATGTCATCTAGGTAAGCTGCCGTGCCTTCTAATCTTTTAATAGCCTGATGGATAAGTTTCTGGAACCAAGAGGGAGAATTTTTCATTCCGAAGGTGGTAACTCTATATTCATAATGACCTCCTGGAATTATGGAGGCAGAGATTTCCTTTGCCTTATCCGTCAAAGGTACCTGATGGTAACTTTTAAGGAGAATTAACTTGGACACAAAAATAGCCTAACCCACAAAGTCGATTACGTCACCCAGATGAGGAAGACGGTAACCATCTGTAATTGTGACCTCGTTCACCTTACGGTAGTCTGTACACATCAGCTTTTTTAACGAAGATGCTTGGTGAATCCCGTGGACTAGATGACTCCTCCACTAACTCATGCTCTAACAGAAATTCTACCTCCTGCTGAAGTAGCTTCTGTTTTTCAGGATTAGCTCTGTAGGGGGAGAGTTTAATAGGTTTAGAGCTTCCCACATCTACGTCATGACAACCTAACGTACATTTTTTCAGCACATCCGAAAAAATATCAGGGTATGATTGTAGAAGCGAAGTTAAACTTGTTACTTGAATTTTAGATAGCCCCACCATTAAAGGGCAAGGGTCCTTGAGGAGGGAAGAGTTTGGAAGCTTAACATTAATTTCAGAAATAGAGTGCAAAGAGAGTCATCGTCAGAGGTAGAGAACAGAGTCATTACTGGAACTTTACCTGGTGTAATAAAAGCTTTAATTTGATTAATGAGGTAAGTTTTAGTTTTTGAGGTTTTATCAAAGGGAGACCACATAATTTGCATCAGATGTAGGTTCCTGTACCAACTCCTTGTCTCCTGGATGGAAGGAGCGGAATTGTGAAGTTCTGTCATACCTCTGTTTCATCTTGTTTTGAGCTGCCTTTAAGTTAGCCTTGGCTAACTGAGGTGCCACCTGCAACCTTGAAGACAGGTTGTAGAGTGCTGAGCTAACGTCTTCTCCCATCCATCCTTCTTTGAGCACCCAAAGATGACTTCGTACATTGTGCCCAAAGATCATCTCAAACGGACTATACCCGGTAGACTCCTGCACCGTTTCTCTTATTGAAACAGCAACAAAGGTAGTGATTCACCCCAGTCTGTAGGAAAATGCATGCAAAAAGTTCTCATCATGGTTTTTAACGTCTGACTGAATCTTTCCAAGGCGCCTTAGGACTGAGGATGATAGGCAGTGGATAAGTTGTGGATTATCCCTAACCTAGTTAATGCTTCCCTAAATGCTTTGGCAGTAAAGTTAGTACTTTGATCACTTTGAAAAGATTTGGGAATGCCAAAACAAGAGATAAATTTGGTTAAAGTTTTGAGAATGGCTTTAGTATTAATACTGCGCATGGGAATTGCTTCTGGATATCTAGTTACGCTATCCATAATGGTAAATACTGATTTCCAGACCTGGACTTAGGTAGTGGACCTACACAATCGATAATTAATTCTGCAAAAGGTTCTCCATCAGCAGGTACAGGCTGGAGAGATGCCGGTTTAATGGAATGTCAAGGTTTCCCTACTTGCTGACATTCTCGGCAACAGTAGATACGATTCTTCACATCCTGCCTTAATTTTGGCCAATAGAATTCTTTTGTGATTCTATATAATGTTTTAGTAATTCCTAGGTAGCCTCCTAAGGAAGCATTATGAGCTATATTCAATATTTGAGGTCTAAACTTTTTTGGAACCATTAACCTATCTGACAGTTGCCTACCCTCTATTTCCTTACTAGTCTCAGCACAGATCAAATAGTCGTTTTTAAGTTTATATTTGACAAGATGATCTGAAAATGATTTACCCATGGCTGCCTGAAAAGCAATATTCAGTGAAGGGCCCTTTCGTTGTTCCTCTCGGAAGGACAGTCTCTCAGGGATGGAAACAGAGATATCTGGCAATCCTGCTACCCTAGAATAGGAAGTCTTGATCTGGGTCTGTTCACTAAATTTACGAGGCTCTGGCCAGTTTTCCTCGTAAAACAAATTGCCTATTCCGATATCAGAGTCGTCCAAGGATAGGTCAGCATCCTCGCCAGAAAACCCTTGGGATGTTACCCGAGTTATGGCTAACACCAGAGAAGAATTAATCATTATGGGTTCAGGACATACACTAGAAGTGGTAATGTTATTACCCAGTAATAACATGGCATCTTTCATAGGAAATCCTCCGATACACCTACAGTCAAATATCCAGTATAATATCTGCACTGTATATAGATTCTATGCAAAGGGACAGAAAAAATCGCTCCTCCGAAGGCTTCAAGTAAAACAGAGAATTGTAATGAAGTGTGTTCAGAAAAGGGAGGTGTTCCCTCTCTTATAAGCGAGCAATATGCTCCATGGAATCAATAATTGCCGAGGCAGTTCGTAGCCACCTTGAAAAGCATAAATTAATCAACGAATCTCAGCATGGTTTTACAAAGGGGCGTTCCTGCCTTACGAATTTATTAACTTTTTCCACTAAGGTATTTGAGGAGGTAGATCATGGTAATGAATATGATATTGTGTATATGGACTTCAGTAAGGCTTTTGACAGGGTCCCACATCAGAGACTATTGAGGAAAATTAAGGCACATGGAATAGGAGGAGAATTTTTTTCCTGGATAGAGGCATGGTTGACAAATAGGCAGCAGAGAGTTTGCATAAATGGGGAGAAATCAGAGTGGGGAAGCGTCACTAGCGGTGTTCCACAGGGGTCAGTGTTGGGCCCCCTGCTGTTCACAATCTACATAAACGACATAGATGAGGGCATAAAGAGCGACATCGGCAAGTTTGCCGATGACACCAAAATAGGCAGTCGAATTCATTCTGACGAGGACATTCGAGCACTCCAGGAAGATTTGAATAGATGATGCAGTGGTCCGAGAAGTTGCAGATGCAGTTTAATATAGACAAACGCAAAGTTCTAAATGTTGGACAGGACAATAACCATGCCACATATAAACTAAATAATGTAGATCTTAATATTGCGGATTGCGAAAAAGATTTAGGAATTCTGGTTAGCAGTAATCTGAAACCAAGACAACAGTGCATAAGTGTTCGCAATAAAGCTAATAGAATCCTTGGCTTCATATCAAGAAGCATAAATAATAGGAGTCCTCAGGTTGTTCTTCAACTCTATACATCCTTGGTTAGGCCTCATATAGATTATGCTGCACAGTTTTGGTCACCGTATTACAGAATGGATATAAATGCTCTGGAAAATGTACAAAGGAGGATGACAAAGTTGATCCATGTATCAGAAACCTTCCCTATGAGGATAGACTAAGGGCCCTGAATCTGCACTCTCTAGAAAGACGTAGAATTAGGGGGTACAGGATACAGGTGTATAAATGGAAGACAGGAATAAGTAAAGGGGATGTAAATAGTGTGCTGAAAATATCTAGCCTAGACAGGACTCGCAGCAATGGTTTTAAGTTGGAAAAAATCAGATTCAGGAAGGATATAGGAAAGTACTGGTTTGGTAATAGAGTTGTGGATGAGTGGAACAAACTCCCAAGTACAGTTATAGAGGCCAGAACGTTGTGTAGCTTTAAAAATAGGTTGGATAAATACATGAGTGAATGTGGGTGGGTGTGAGTTGGACCTGATAGCTTGTGCTAGCAGGTCGGTTGCCGTGTTCTTCCCTTAAGTCAATGTGACCTGACCTGACTAGGTTGGGTGCATTGGCTTAAGCCGGTAGGAGACTTGGACCTGCCTCACACGGGCCAGTAGGCCTTCTGCAGTGTTCCTTCGTTCTTATGTTCTTATGTATCCCTAAAGGTTCTCACTTCAGTTTTCTTTGAGTCTTCCTGAAGGGATATACGACTCTGGCAATAATAAGGAGCCATCCCTTTTTCTACTTCTTTCAGGGTCATGTTACTAGGGACATTATAGATTTTCCCTAATGGCTGGGGTTTATTTGGGCAGTTAGGGCAGATGTGACCTGCCTTATTCCAAAAAAAAAAAAAAAAAAAAAAAAAAACAGACGACAGGCTTGACCTTAGCTCCTTGCTGACGTTGTAACTGGTGTCGCTCTGGATACTGTTGTTGAGATACACCATGCTGAGTGGTTTGTCGCTCACCAGGTTGACCATAAGTTTAAGTTGAGTAGCTGATGTAGACTTCTCCTTCCGGCTGGCACTTCATCCTCCAATGTTGAATATTTCTGCTCATGCCAGGCTGTTGAAAAGAGAGATGGGACTGCGCTGACAAGGAGTGGTTAGTTTTCAAGGTATCAGCCAACCTGGCTGCCTCCAATGCAGTGGTTAAGACATGGTCCTACAGAAAGACTCTAACCTCTGGTCCCACAGACTCCAGCAGGTTATCTACTAAGATGAACTGAACTAGCTCATTGAAGGTTGCGACACGACTTGCTTTATACCAGCTGGTAAAAGCTTTGGTCCGCTGTCTAACAAAATCCACCAGGGATTGACCAAGCTGTCTTCTGCCTAACTTGAATGACTTCATGCACTCAGCAGGAATACATTGATATGCTCCAAGGACTGTGGTCTTCACCACTTGGTAATTACAAAACTCAGTGTCATTTAACTCTGATTTAAATTCCTGTGTCTTACCAAGAAAAGCTGTATGCACCAAAGACGCCCAATGTTGCTCTGGCCATCTCGAGCCTGATTTTCGAAAGTTTCGAAAAATTGTTCAGGTTCTGCCTCATTGAAGCGGGGAACCAGCTGTACTGCTTTTTGTAAACTAAAGTCATTTACAACTTGAGAAAACTGCCTCCTTTCTTTTTCTCTATGAAATTCTTCCCTGGCATATAAGCGCTGTTCCCTGGTCTGCTCGAGATTGATTTTCGCCAACTCAAGTGCCAACGCAGCAGATTCTCCTTCAGACAACCCTGTTGCACGAGACTGACTATTTTGCTCAGTTGATGTATCATTTTCCTCCTGCGAGAACATCGGGGTTTTATTCCTGGCTCCCGTAGAGGGATGAGTTTGATGTGTCATCTCCTCTTCTCGAAGTTTGATACTTATAAGAGTACGAAGCTGTGCAGCTGTGAGAGTGCGTTCATAATCAATGCCAATGGAATGAGCAATTTGCCAACATCGCTGTAGAGAAAAATTTAGACAAGTTTAATAAAGTGTATTCAGACACTAGACGTCTGACTCGTCTAGATGGCATATCCCAATGTAACATGCTATTTGCAATACACGCTAAGCTATGCACAGTATGACTACAGAATACTCGCACCCGAATGTAACATGCTATTTGCAATACACACTCAGCTATACACAGAACGACGGCAGAATACACACATACAATAGCAAGGCTGATATGTAATAGCAAAGCAGACTGCAAAATATTCACACAACAGCAAGATTGACCATAGCGAAGTGAGCACAATGAACAAGCCAATAGCAAGCTATCAATGATCACACAATAGCAGGCTGACCATAAAACGCAAGGTTCATATGCAAAGTTTTCGTAAAGCATTGGCTAAGCTGATGCAGTGCCAGACAGCAAGCTATACAATGTTCCTGCTTCAGCTTCACCCTAGGCTCAACTCCTGCTCTAAGTCTAGCTACAGCTAATGGACAGGCAACCCATATTACAACACAGGGACAATTAGGCCTCTTATCCTGGGTGTAAAGGGGAGCAAGGAGCACAACAAACACAGCTGAATGACTTTGAAATATATTTTCCTTCACCAAGAGCAATAGTGATTATTTACACGTATGTACACTGTATACAGTTGGAAATGTCTGTGTACAACACGGGTTAGGCAAGGCCAAGACACAGCCTGGAGACAGAATGGACAACCGTGCTCAACCAGCTCTAGAAAAGAAATAACAAGGGTGGACAGGTGGGTGGTGACCACAACACCTCCACGATTGTCAGACCCACCATCTCATTGGCTGAACCTGGGCACTGATTAAAAGATGGGGCCACATCATTCGTCCCTAGTACTAGTTCGCTGGTTGGGGAGATAGCCTTTCAATGAGGGTGTGTACATGCGCCTAATAAAGGTTATGTACTCTTTGCATGCCTCATTACATAAACGACATAGATGAGGGAATAAATAGCAACAAAAGCAAATTTGCTGATGACACCAAAATAGGCAGTCCAATTCATTCTAATGAGGACATTAGAGCACTCCAAGAAGATTTGAATAGACTGATGCAGTGGTCGGAGAATGGCAGATGCAGCTTAATACAGACAAATGCTAAGTTCTAAATGTTTGACAGGAAAATAACCATGCCACACATAAACTAAAAAAATGTAGATCTTAATATTACTGATTGCAAAAAGAATTTACGTTAGCAGTAATCTGAAACCAAGACAACGGTTCATAATTGTTTGCAATAAAACGAATAAAATCCTTGGCTTCATATCAAGAAGCATAAAAAAAATAGAAGTCCTCAGGCTCTTCTTCAGCTCTATATAACCTTGGTTAGGCCTCATCTAGATTATGCTGCATGGTTCTGGTCATCGTATTAGAGAATGGATATAAATGGACTGGAAAACGTACAAAGTAGGATGACAAAGTTGATCCCACATATCGGAAATCTTCCCTATGAGGGACCTGAATCTGCCCTTTCTAGAAAGGCTTAGAATTAAGGGGGATATGATTGAGGTGCATAAATGGAAATTAGGAATAAATACAGGGGATGTAAATAGCGTGCTAAAAACATCTAGCCAACACAGAACTCACAGAAATGGCTTCAAGAGAGAAAAATTCAGATTCAGGTACGATATAGGAATGTACTGGTTTGGTAATGGAGTTGTGGATGAGTACCATCTAAGAAGCCAAAACGTTCTATTATTTAAAAAGTAGGTTAGATAAATACATGAGTGGGTGTGGGTGGGTGTGAGTTGGACCTGACTAGCTAGTGCTACTTCCTAAAGTGGATGTGACCTGGACCTGACTAGGTAGGGTCAGTGGCATAAGCCGTTAGGCGACTTGGACCTGCCTCGCATCGGCCAGTAGGCATGCTACAGTGTTCCTTCTTTCTTATGCACTTAAGTCACTGTTTTCTTAGCATGCAAAAAGACTTTGCTAGGTTTACACAGTTAACATCCTTAATTGTGGGAACGATATTTAATCCAAAACCCTAGCACTGGTTGCTGAACACTGTTCAATTATTTGCTAGAGAAGTTGATAATCAACTCCGGACTCGGATCTGTGGTCCAGCCACTCCTCTGATATTAGATTATTGAACTTCCTAGTACGAATGCATTCGGTGTTCTGCCTCCTTACTCTTCTAAGCTCGTTATAAATATAATCATGTAGGCAGCCATGCAAGCCTGGGGGAATCTTGTTAAAGAATGCCGTCTTAGTTCTCCTCATTTTTATAACAAGCATCTTTTCATATCGCACTGCTTCAGTATTTTTAATGAGCACTAACCTGTGCTCATTAAAAGGTGTAGTAGCTAGCCTCACCAACCTGGTCAGTAGCAGAGATTTCGGTAGAACCAGTTCACTTAGGCACCTGCATAGAAATACTAACTTGAAGGCGGCTTTGTGAGCTTTGAAGTGTGAGCGTTAGTAGGAGGTAACAGCATAAGTTGAGGAAAGAAACAGACATGAGAAGTAGAAAAGGTGGAAAATGGCGTTTATCATGCAATACAGTCGCAGACAGGCAATTTGAACAATGCAAGACAAGCAACAGAGCATGAAATAGACAATCTACTTTCCTAGATGCTATAATCCATCGTGTTGACAGAAGATTTAAATTTACAGTTTACAGGAAATCAGCCAATATGTCGTCATTCATTCACCATTATTCCAATCATGAGTCTAGAGGAATGTTTTCCTAACAATGTTCTTGAAAACCTTGTGTGTCTGCAGCCTGGAGTATTTAGAAGAAGAAAGCAAGAAGATATTTAACATGGCCACAACACTGAGATATCCAAGGAATTTTGTTGAGAAAGCCCTATTGTCAGCTTGGAACACTTTCCACAGTACTAAACCTAAAGAAATACCTTCTATAAATCTGTTCTGGTTTTACCATACAATGAGAATTTGGTGAGCCTGCATGAGACTCTAAAACGTTCAATATCAACGTTTCATTTAAAAACAAAGGGGCAGTGAAACAGAAGTTGATTAAGAATACACAGTCTAATACTGTTGGCAGTGTTTACAAGGTCACATGCACTCTTTACCCTCTTTCATATCTTGGACAAACTGGTAAACCACTGGAAACCAGATTAACCCAACATCAGTACTCAATCAGGACAGGCCAGGAGTCGAATGCTATCTACTCTCATGTCAGTTTTTGCAATCACCCATCAGGGTGAGCAGCTGCCCAGATGATTTTGCCCAACAGTTCCATCAAGGAAAGAAACACAATTGAGTCTTCGCTCTTGTAATTCAAGTTATGGGTTCTACAAACTCGATAGCTATTTAGTGGAGTGCTGTACAAAAACACAGGATTGCTCATCATGTCATCATGCCAGGATTTGGTGATGTTACATCAGTGTTCACTTCATCTATCCTGCACATTTTGCCCATCGTGGAATGCGCCCTGCCCGTGAGGATTTTATGAAGTTAATCCAACATTCTCTGCACCTAACCTGCACATTTCGAATGTCGTGGAACATGCCCTGCTCGTCGGTATAATATATTACAAACAGCACTAAGCCCATATAGGTAAAGCGTCACAAAGGTACCGTACGGATACGGGTACCCAAGGTAAAGTGAATGCACTCAGTGACTGCTGCATGATGATTGAAAGTAGCTTAGGGGATTACAACCCAAAAGGGTTAGGCTGTTAGCTTATGATAAAGAATAATTTGAAAATTCATGATGAGTCTGGTTATTCGATCATAAAGAATATTCAGAATACTAAGGAAGATTCATGAATAACCAGTCATAAAAAATGATACTGAGGATATCGGAAGGCAGTATTTAGGAAAGTTTGAAGTGATTATTCCGAGCAGTACCTAGAACATTCTAGAACCTCCCTGGACGTACACTAGTACAAGATGACAAATGAGCACATTCGACTTTTTTATTACTTAGAAAGTTTACATATAACATTATTTGTATGTGTACTAATCACTAGTGCAACGTAATCTATTATGTCACATGACACGTTGATGGCAATCAGATGCAGCTTAGGGCTGGCTATTAAATTATCTATTATTCTGCTTAATACCTTCTTTAATTATATTATATATATATATATATATATATATATATATATATATATATATATATATATTTATATTATGCAAGGAATTCGCGAGGCAGGCGAAATATACACAAACATGATCTCTGGCTGAAGGAGACTCGAACCTACGAACCTTAGGACAAGGTACGCAGTGCTTTAAAAAATCTACCCACACTGGACCAATACCTTGGCGTGTAGCATGAGCTACACGTTTGATCCAAGGCAGCCAGCTTTCAGGGAGAAGGCTTACAGCTCATGCTACACGCCAAGGTATTGGTCCAGTGTGGGTAGTTTGGTAAAGCACTGCGTACCTTGTCCTAAGGTTTTCGTAGGTTCGAGTCCCCTTCAGCCAGAGATCAGTGTTTGTGTATTTTTCGCCTGCTCTCGCGAATTCCTTGCATTGTTAAAATCTTAGTAAGGCTGATGCATGCAGGGGATGACATGAAAAGCTGTAAGCCCTTTTCCCTGAAAGCTGGCTGCCTTGGATCAAACGTGTAGCTCTGCTACACGCCAAGGTATTGGTCCAGTGTGGGTAGATTGGTAAAGCAATGCGTACCTTGTCCTAAGGTTCGTAGGTTCGAGTTCCCTTTAGCCCGAGATCAGTGTATATATATATATAATATATATATATATATATATATATATATATATAAAATATTTATATATATTATATATATATTTTCGTGCCGAATAATGAAAAAACTGGTCAATTGCAAGAAACTCATTAAAATTAAGTCCCTTCTGAAATTTTCTCATATACATTTAAAGATATATTTTTCATTAAGTTAATGTAAAAATTATAAATTTTGCACCAAAAGAATCTTAGAAAACTTAAACCCTAACCTTATTTAACAGAAACAATTTTATTTTAGCTAACCAAAACTAAATATATTTTAGATTTGTTTTACAGTTTAATTTAATACTAAATAAACACCCGTGAAAAAAAATTTTTTTTTTCGTTAGGTTTTTGAATGATTTTGACGAAATTTTGCATTACACAAATATTCACTTGTCCTATTGGGAAGATGAGCTTTGCTTTTTTAAGCCAAGATCGCAAGTTCTGCCTATTCGGCACGATATATATTATATATATATATATATATATATATATTATATATATATATTATATATATATATATTTTATATATATATATATATATATTTTATATATATATATATATTGATAGGATGGGGTCCACCTCTGGTGTAAATTGTGGGACCCATAGCCTCGGAGAAAGTGGATATAAAGGCTTCAAAGGAAAAATATTTGGATTTCTTCTGAAGCTGTTTGAATATTCCACTTCCCCCACCACCCCATCTTTTCTTATTTATTTTTTTTTACTAATAGGAATATTTTATTACATTTAATATGGTACAGAAGATTTAAGAGATACACTGTTGATATAAAGGTGGCATATACGGTACATGTTGTTACGTGTGTATCACCGATTATAAGGCGGAAAATCTCATCCAGCTCCTCAGAGCTGGGGCGTGTGCCCAAAATACAGCAGGCATTACCCCTTTGAACAGCCGCACTGAGCCGCTGGAAACAGAAAACTAGCTGCCCTGGGATCCCTAGTTACCCTGATGAGTCTTTTTCCCAGCTCCTTAAGGAATTTAGATGCACTCTTTCCCATGAGCCAAGGGTCTCTGAGCCTATGGGAACAAACATATAATGATGGGCAAGTTCTCCATATTTTCTAGACTTTTGGGACTACCTGAAGCTGGCAGCTGCCCCTCCTTCCTCCCTGGTGTATTGGAGATACGTATCAGCCAAGGTAGATGCACATGTATAGTCCCACACCACCTGCTTCCATCTGTCCAGGCTTGAAGGGTGATACCATCTGGACGCTTCTGGCTGCCATCAGATCTGCATAGTTGGGGTGGCTCCTTACTGCTGGGCATCAGCTGTTGTGAGGCTCCTCTTGATAATGTTATTAATCTCCTCATGTCTTGCAATCTTTCCCTCGGATTTACGGCACACAAGACCATGGTACCCGAATCGGTCTGCTGCTTCACTGCCACAAATACACCTGTGTTCGGCGAGAATAGGGGCGGCAAGTCGAAGGGCAACACCGATGCGGATGGTCTGTGGGTCGAGACGTGTGCCAAGGCTGGAGTTGGGAACAGCCAACAGAAAGTCCCCTGCATGAGGGGCTCTCACTGCCAGGAGGTGGGCTCTATCCTTCCCTGACACACTCTGAAGCATTGTTGAGGCAATATTTTCCACTATTGGACCATCCCAGTGCGATTGTTTGTAGTTGTTGGGAGGAGCAGGTCTGGCTCCAGAGCCAGTTAGATTATCCCAGATCATTGCTCCGTCAATGAATTTTTGGTCCTGGACTCCTATCTTGTCCCTAAGATGTTCAGGGAGAATCGCTGCTACAAGCTCTCTGGATGCAATACACGAGGACAGAAAAGCAGGTAACGCAATCTGTGATGACTTGCGGACACCAATGCCTCCTAGTCTGACTGGAAGTGTAGCTTGGTTCCACTGCCCGTCTTCTAGAGTAAGGTTAAGTACTTTCGTAAAAATCTGCCTCAGAATACTGTCATATTCGTGCAGTATAGGGTTATCATATGAAGGTGCACATCTTAGGAAATATGTCAACCTGGGCAGACTCAAGCACTTTGTGAGAAGGTACAAGGCATCGTGGGTGTCCAGATTGCCTATTCGTTGTTCTATTCTCCTTAACTCTTCCAATTTCTTCCTAAGAATTGTGTCAATGGCATTGCTTCCCAGAGGTGCTCCTAGCAAGACACTATTTGTGGGGGCAATGACTGCTGCTCCTGGTAGTTTTGATGTCACTGCATTTATCACTTGTTGACTGACTGAGATTTGAATAGACTGATGCAGTGGTCGGAGAAGTGGCAGATGCAGTTTAATATAGACAAATGCAAAGTTCTAAATGTTGGACAGGACAATAACCATGCCACATATAAACTAAATAATGTAGATCTTAATATTACGGATTGCGAAAAAGATTTAGGAATTCTGGTTAGCAGTAATCTGAAACCAAGACAACAGTGCATAAGTGTTCGCAATAAAGCTAATAGAATCCTTGGCTTCATATCAAGAAGCATAAATAATAGGAGTCCTCAGGTTGTTCTTCAACTCTATACATCATTGGTTAGGCCTCATTTAGATTATGCTGCACAGTTTTGGTCACCGTATTACAGAATGGATATAAATTCTCTGGAAAATGTACAAAGGAGGATGACAAAGTTGATCCCGTGTATCAGAAACCTTCCCTATGAGGATAGACTAAGGGCCCTGAAACTGCACTCTCTAGAAAGACGTAGAATTAGGGGGGATATGATTGAGGTGTATAAATGGAAGACAGGAATAAATAAAGGGGATGTAAATAGTGTGCTGAAAATATCTAGCTAGACAGGACTCGCAGCAATGGTTTTAAGTTGGAAAAATTCAGATTCAGGAAGGATATAGGAAGTACTGGTTTGGTAATAGAGTTGTGGATGAGTGGAACAAACTCCCAAGTACAGTTATAGAGGCCAGAACGTTGTGTAGCTTTAAAAATAGGTTGGATAAATACATGAGTAGATGTGGGTGGGTGTGAGTTAGACCTGATAGCTTGTGCTACCAGGTCGGTTGCCGTGTTCCTCCCTTAAGTCAAGGTGACCTGACCTGACTAGTTGGGTGCATTGGCTTAAGCCGGTAGGAGACTTGGACCTGCCTCGCATGGGCCAGTAGGCCTTCTGCAGTGTTCCTTCGTTCTTATGTTCTTATGTTCTTATTTCACATTTGGATGGATTCAGGATGAGACCCATTTCCTGTCCCCGTGTCATTACCTGTGTAAGGTCATGTAGGAGGGACTCTTTTGTACCTGCTAGTGTGCCATCATCTAGGAACCAGATGTTTAGCTCGCTGGTCAGTCTGACTGTGATTTCCCTACACTGCTATACAGAGAGAAATGGTGCAAGAGGATCTCCTTGTTGGACACCCTCCGATGATGTAATTTCATGCTCTCCAAAGAGAAGCATTGATTCCTTGCTATACCCGGCTGAAACAAAAGGGAAGAGACCAGGGAAATGTTCTTGTACTGCTGCTAATACCACGTCTCTTTTCAGGAGATTGAACGCATTCTTGAAATCTAATTTTACCACTGCATTGTCCTCAGGCAGGTTGTTGATATACGCCCTTTTTGCATGAACCGCTGCTTCACTTCCTTGAGAGACCCCAAAGCCAAGCTGGTTTGGTTGAAGCATCATGGCTGCCTGTGCACGAATACTTCGGACAGCAGCTTTGGATACGAGGCGGCGTAAAGTGTTGCCTACTGCAATTGGCCGAATTCCTCCATCCTTCTTTTTAAGTGCACAAAGTGTTGCACCAAAAAAGAAAGGTCTAATTTCATCAGGGATCAGACCAGCCAAGGAATTGTTGACGAACCTTGTGATCTCTGAAAGCAGTGTCTCTGCAATTCCCCAATAACTGGATTAACCATTTCCTTTAAATGCTGTGGCCTTATTCCAGTGTAACCCCCCAGATGGGAACGACATTATTGCTTTGTAAATGTCTGAGTCTTCCACTATCAATGATTCCCATAGTGGGGACAGAGGTGTTGGAACTGTTGGTGCCACTGGTTTCCCTGGCAGGGTGCTTTCCTCTAAGTGCTTCAGCCGTGTCAGCATCCCTGGGAGCAACTGTATCTTCACTGGTAATAATTCTTATTGCCCCCACTGTGTTGCCCTCTTCAATTTTCTTGTTCACCTGGACTCTGACTTTTTCACTGTCAGTAGAGTGAGTGGGAGTTCTGCCTCTCCCTTTTTTGTGTTGACTGGGAAGGCGAATGAGGTTATCAACTCTAGGAAAATCTCTTAAGGATTTAATTATCATTGAGGCTAGCCTCTTTCCCCTTCTTTCCGGCACAGCTATGCAGACATTGCCAAAAAGTAGCAAGTTGTGCCATGCCTTGATGGTTGGTGGAGCATTTAAGATAGTGGAACCATCGTTTCCTTTTTTCAGGAGGTCTGTAAGTTTCCCAGCTGCGTGTGGACGGGCTGCTTTGGGAATATGTGTGAGTGTCCTGGTACCTGTTGATTTAATTGCTTCCAAGAGATTGTCTGATGAGATGAAATCTGTTGGAGAGGGTTCAGGTGCCTGAGGTGGCTCTTGATCATCACTTTCCACCGGAGGGACATCCTGAAACCAGGGCAACTACCGTGTTTGCGGAGGAAACCATTCGAGTTGAGACAACGAAGCTGTAAGCATTACCGACACTTGCCTCTCCTAGTATTGCCAACGTTGCCATTTCCCTGGCTGCTTGCTTCCTCCTGGTTGGCATCCATCTGCTAGATAGACAATAGGAGTGGAATATGACATGCTGGGTGGGTATGGTGCGTGGAAGGTAGTGAACTTGACCGTGGTGGCCTGGTGGAGTTTGAGGGGCTGGGAGGGGAAGGGCAAAACTTCCCCTGGGAATTAGGTGGGGGAGGCGCAGGTTGTTGAGTGGGGTTATCCCGGGAAGTACAATACACATGGACTTGCGCACTATATATTGTTCACACTGTCTTACAATACACATAACTTTATTTGTTTCCCATGTACACTATGAACAATGTGGGTATGGGCACTGCTGAACCAATGTGTTCACTCACCATCTAGTTACACATCCCACCTCTTCCACCCACCCCCGTGACGTGGGGGTGGATGCACTGACTGGTCACTCCCTCGTTAACATTAATTTCACATTGTTTTTCCATAACATATGTCTCTAAATAGTCCATGCATCGACACAATCATTTCCAAGTTAACTGGAAGCACGGTGCATGGTGCTGGATATACATGTTTTTATAAGAGCTTTTCGAGGTTTATATGTACGATCATCTTGGCCGGTACTCATACACTCCTTGTACTCCCCCACCCCTCCACTGGCCGTCTTCCTCACTACCACCACTCACCAACATTTACAAACTGCACAACACTTCCACAATTTACCTTGAAATGGTGCACTGAAATGTCTTCTCGCTTCACTGGAATCTTCCCAGAATATTCACAATAAGTCCTGTTGAGTCTTAACCTGGTCAGCCTCGTTGATCCGGAGTTATAATTGAAAATCCCGCAGCTAGCCCGCCACACGTCTTGCCATGCCAGCGCATGGATATATATATATATATATATATATATATATATATATATATATATATATATATATATATATATATATATATATATATATATATATATATATATAATCAATAACAACACTGCAATAGCCAAGGACTCGAACCCATGCTGCTTTGGCCTGCCTCATGGTGGACGAAAACACATGACGCCCTAATCCACTGGACCATACAATCCTTAAGAGTAGCCCATCTAGCGGAACTGGATGTTGTACTCACTACTCAAGGACATAGGATGGTGTGGATGACTCTAGGCTAATTTCATTCTAGTCCCTGTTTGGTGTACTAGTACAAACATTCGTCTCTCAACCTGCGGGCTATGAGGACGCTTTCTGAGCCTCTCCTGCTTACACCTAGTGGCGAACCGTATACTACAGTACGCAAGATGGCGGACCGTCAGGGTAGAAGAGTAAACACGATTTGTGTTGAATTCATCCGTGGCTCTCTCAGTGGTGCAACGATGCATGTCTTGTTGCCTAACATTATTCGCGATGTCTACGGCATCCCCAACGAGGAATTATATGGTGTAGCTCTCAATGGGATGTCGAGGATTTTTATGAAATTCGCAAATGCCGGGTTTTACTCCAGGATTGTGGAAGTTTATCAAGAGAGAAGAATGACGGTGAATTCAGCTGTAGAAGTATGTCTACATGACGTGTCCACATACGTCACCTGGGTCAAAGTAAGGAACGTGCCTTTCCAGGTGGAGGAGTATGATCTTCGGAAAGTTTTTGGTAGATACAGCACCGTGCATGCAGCGACCAAGGGAGCGTGGAGGGATTGCCCATACGAGGGGCTCCTGGAGGGCTCCTTCACACTCAAGATGACATTAAAACAGCCAATTCCATCCTACGTTCATCTGGAAAACTACAGGACCCAGGTTTTTGAACACTACGCAGGCCATGCAGCTCATACGACCATATGGCTGCTCAGTGCTCCAGGCGCCTGGTTGTCCACATCCGGGAACCTTCTCCTGTGGTCCTACAAACCGAGGCCTTCGATTTGGAGACTGGTCCCTCGACTGGACAGGGAACTAAGCTTTGGAGTGAGGAGGTACAACAAGAGGAAACACGGTCTATGGCATGTGCAATCCTGTCGGTGGACACTACTAACGTGCCCACACCATCTGTGGGGCTTGGGGAGCCTGTGGAGTTGCCAAAGGAGAGTTAGCTGGAGAACATGCTACACGATCTCCTGGATGGGGCAGAGCATGGCCCTGATGTTCCACCGGAGTGTCAAGAGTTGGTGAAAGAGGATTTGCCGCATGTGGGGGACCTGGATGAAACTACGATGACGCGGTTGCATGGATTGGTGGTGGAAGTCCACCAGGATGCCTCGTCTGGTGAGATGTGTGTGGAAGGTGGTTCCCACAAACGGATGGCGGGATTGTCAGATATGGACGAAGTCCTGACACGGGGACAGCGTCCAGAGAAGAAATTATGGTCGAAAGTGGCAGGGGAAGTGGCAGTGGAAAGGGTTGTGGCAAGCGCCCAGCATACGGGTAGAGCACCGGGGGTGGGGGTCCTGGGAAGCCAACTGTACTTGTTGGAACGGGAAAGACCCACAAACATAGAAAAAAACCTCCTTTTGTGAATTCAGGTGTGTTACCATCAACGTAAATGGCCTGCAGGCGGAGGTTAAGTGTGTATTGATGGAGTGGTTTTTGCGCAGGTACGCTGTGGATGTATGTTTCATACAAGAACACAATTAAAAGTTTGGGCGAGAGTTACGGTTAAAATGCTATCGAATGTATGTTAGCAGTTCTTCAAAATTTAAGGGTGGGATAGCTATAGCTGTGAAGGAGTCCAGCCCTTGGCGTGTCTTGAGATGGGAGGAGGGGGGAGGTGGGAGGGTGGTGAGGATAGATGGGTACTGGGGTGAGGTGAGGGTTTGTTGTATTAGAGTTTACATGCCTGCGGAGAGCAACTATAAAGTTAAAATAGATTTCGTGAGGGAGGCTTTAGTGTTTTACACTCGGGGCTTGCCTTTAATTACGGTCATGGTTTGGGGATTGAAACTGCGTTATCCGCCAGGACGATGCTGAGCCGAGGGGAGCGGGATGAGTTTTACCTGTCTTAAGGAATCTGCTGGGGGATGCAGGGGTTTATGACGTGGTGGGGGGTGGGTGGGGGGTGGAGCACATGTTCGTCCGTAGGGGCTACGCAGCCCGTCTGGATAGACTTTATGTAACACAAGGAATTCGAGTTGAGCGCATACAGACCTTTGATGTGGGGTTTTCAGACCACCGTGCAGTGCTAGCAGACGTGGACCGGGATGGAATGATGTGGGTTTATCCAGGTTACTGGAAACTGAATGTGCGGCTATTGGAGGGGGAGAGGGATGGGTCCACTTTTCAGGATTGGTGGAAGAATCTTTGGGAAACGTGACGGGCTGGTGAATGTTTGTTGGAATGGTGGGAGACTCGTGCCAAACCCGGAATAGCGAATTATTATAGGAAGTGGGGGAAGGAGGAGGCAAGGTGGAGGTACGGGCTACAAAACTATCCGGAGGGGCAGCTAAATGATTACTATGTGGAGGGCGGGTTTAGTAGGTATGATGACATTGGACTTATCCATAGTCGACTTGCAGAAATTCATAATGAACATTTCAATGCGGTTAGAGTCAGAGAAGGTATGGAAGAGGTGCTATGGGGTGACAAACCTTCAGGTTGTGTCTTGCACAAATTTAGGGTCAGACAACAGCCGACGTCCCTCTTGCAATTGGAAGTATGAACGGGTTTGGGTGGTTACCTGCCAGGTCAGGTATTCCTCACCATGTACAGCATGAGCTGTTATGCTGATCTTTGGTTTGGGGAAAAGCTATGGCGGGGAGTAGGGGGTTAATGTGGGTGGCCTGGTATGGAGGGATTTCAGAAAAGTTATAAGTGACAGGGATAGGATGGAACTAGAAAGTAGAATTCGAGTGGAGGAGGCAGAGGAGGCAATTTTTAGTATGAGTAAAGGAAAGGCACCAGGTATAGATTGCATTTCGAATTATTTTTATAGGGCGCATTGGGGAAGTATTAAGCATTGTTTGGTTGATGTATTTAATTGCATGCTCATGGAGGGGAGGTTAGGTATGTCCCAAAGTATGGGGGTAGTTGTGTTGGTGCCCAAAAAGGGAGGGGGGAGGGGTCTGAGTGCATATAGAGCAATATCTCTTATGTGCTCGGACAATAAAATTTTTGCAAAAGTTTTAGGAAACAGGATGAGGAAGGTTATGGGGTCGGTTATTCACGAGGGACAGCTAGGCATACCAGGTAGGAGCATGAGGGACGGACATGTACATATTAGGGAAGTTTGGGGGGAATGTCAAGGGGGGTGTCCTTGGGCTTGACTGGCAAAATGCTTACGACTGTGTTGATAGAGATTTATCGAGGCTTATTTTATTGAAGCAGGGTTTTGGAGAGGGGATTGTAAGATGGGCTGATACTTTGTATGCCTCAGCAATGGTACGAGTACAGGTAAACGGTAAATTGGGGCACCCGGTCTGAATGGAAAGGGGTTTGAGGCAAGGGTGCACCCCTCCCCAGCTGCTTTTTGCTTGTATGCAAAACCCCTTTTATGAATTGGTGGATGGTGGTTTGGGGCGTGGAACACTGGGCGGTGACAATGCAGTGCATGTGGTCGGGTATGTCGATGATACCACGATATTGTTAAAAGGGGAGGAGGACTTGCAGAACGTGGGATGGATTGTTGAGTTTTTTTGGACAGAGACTGGCATGTGTGTCAATAGGGCAAAATCGAAATTATTGGAGGTGGGTACGTGGGTGGGTGGGGGGGGGGGTCGGGCAAAAGGTATGGGTAGTCAGTCGTGGTGCAACTTAAAATATGTGGTATCATGTACATGGCAGATGAGACGGAGGGACGAAGGGTAAATTCTGATTTGGTGATCAGCAAGGCTTTAGGTCAACTTCGGGGGTTAAGAGTTGGGGATGTCTCATTGCAACAGAGGGCAGTAGTGGTTAATACACTTGTTTATAGTAAGGTATGGGGTGTGGCTGAGGTGTACCCTTTAAGAGACGTGGATATTCAGGAACTGCAGAGAAGGGTCTTACGTTATTTTTGGGGTTTCGGGAGAGCCATATATGCAAAGCAGAAGTTCCTCAGGGCGGGCGATGAGAGGGACATCCGGGTGGGTCAGGTAATGATCGAAATGCGCAAATGGTGGAGCGGCAGGGGATTAATAAAGTGTGAGGACATGTTGCATTTGTTGTTAAAGTTGAGAAATGTGCAATGGATCCGGGTGGGGCAAATGGTCAGCATATGTTGTCGTAGGGAAATTGTGCAGGGGTTGTCTGTTTTTCTGCTGTATATTTGGGGGGAAATATGGGACGGGTTTTGTAAACTTAAGTTGGCACCGAGGGTTCGTGAATTGGTGTACAAATTTGTCATGGGCATTTTAGCATCAAAATCTGTCTTAAGTAGGATGGGTTTTGTAAGGGAGGCAGATTACTTACATTGCAGTCTAGAAGAAACAGCTTTTCATGTGGTCTACTTTCGTAATACCTTGGACAAAGTTCATTCGTGGCTGGGGCGGGTTTTCGATTTTCTTAGTGGGGGAACTATCTCAACCTTATGGGCCTTAACATTGGACGTCAGCGGAGTATCAAGTGAGGTACGAAGAGCAATAATGTACGTGGTGACTGATTTCCTCTATATCTCGTGGGGTATGCGGGAAACCGGGGGATCAGTTAGGATCAGGGCAATTGCGGCAGGCATCAACAGAACGTTGTGTATAAATAAACTTATATATGGTAGAAGCTGGGATAATAGTTTTCGTGCAAACTATCGGAGCCTTACTGTTCGAAGGTTGCTGCAACTGGGGGTGGGGTAAGGCAACGAGGGGCTGGACTCCCCCCGTGGTAGCACCAAGCGGTATGTTCGGGACTTCAGGGTGGTGGGCGGGATTTAGTGAGTGGCGTGGGATTCCCCTTGGGTATTTTAGTCAATTTGTAAGCGGATGTCATGCTGTTATCACCGTTAAAAGTACAATGTTATACTGGCCTTTTAGGGGAATGTTCATAAGCATACCTTTTGGTGAGTGTTTAAAAACTTTTGATGAAGGGCACGAAGTTTCATTTGCCTATGTTTGTTGTGTATATGTAGTAGCGGTCACTACTGTGGGGGGGGGGGATGTATAATGTCCTACATTGTAATCTTTGGACATTCAAGTTTCTTGGGCAGCAGCTTTTGCCGGGGTAATATGTGCTCTGTCACCCGGTGATATCACATGTATTTTTTTTATCACTTATGGTGCATATAGTCAGTTGATGTTAATTAAGCACCTTTACTAATATCACTGTATACGGGCAAGGTGTATTTTTGTGGGTTTATAATTAGTTTAAGAAACTAGATATGGGGTTGGTCGGGGTATTAGGTGTCTTAGTGTTTCTTTGTATGTGATCATATATTCTAGGTCTGTAAAAGTCTTATGTTAATTATTAAGGGTTTTTTGCATATTTTGTTTCCTTTTTAAATATATACAAAAAAAAAATGATTCAATTTCAAGAGTCATGTAGGGTTTTGTTAGTAATTTTATATAACCATTGTACCATTGACTTGCAATGCATTGGTTTATATGACACTGTTTTTTGTATATAAAGTTTCATACACGAAATCGACACCATGCCCAGCCCTTCTAGGGTAGGGTAGGTGCCTGAGCCCGAGCTTGCAGCTCACAACACTGTCATTCCCATTAGCCCCCTTGGGGCGGTGATGGCAGACCAGAGAGGCCTAGCGTCTCCCTACGAGAAGCTAGGCCTGGGGACAGTTGGTCCCAAAGATGAGGAGGTACTTGTGCATCCTCCCATGGGAGACTTAGGTCTCAGACACTCCCTAGAGAGGGAGCCAAGGCCGGGCCACCACTTGGAAAAGGCCCGGGCCGGGAAATACCGGCGAATCTTTAATAATAAAATAATAAGCTTCATACACGATATAAATAAGAGTGTCTGGTTTTGGATTATTTAGCTGTTTTGTGTTTAAGATATGTTCACGTTGTCCTCTGTTTAGTTATATATATGTTGTTGTTAATTTATTTAATTATATAATGCTTCACGTTTCATGTTTTTAAGTTACTTATGTATACCATACATGTATACTGGTTTTTAATAAAATATATAAAAAAACTTATATATGTATATGTAGTTTGTGCATAAGTTTAAATGAACGATGTATCATTATCATAATAGTGAGGTTTACCAACTATTATCAAGTAGTATTATATTTAGTTATTGTATATATGGTGTTAGATGGGTTGGTTATTGTTTATTGTTTTGTGCTATTGATGTTTTCCATGAAAACGTATTATTTATGCTTAAGTGAACGAGTTTTGGATATTGTGTAACCAAGTGGAAGTGGACACTTTACACTTATGGTGGGGGACTGTAAGAAATACCGAGTTTGTACCATTATATTATTTAATAAAAACCTTTGTGCTTGTGTAACACTGTTTTTAGCAGCAGTGTGTAGGTTGTTAGGTTATTTTTAGTGTTATGTAAGATATATGTTTACAGTTTTGTGTAGTGACAAAGTTTGATATCTTGTTCATCACCAGTATCATTGTTACATATTAATATATGTACTTGATTATGTATATCTGTGCGTGAAGTTTTAAATAAATAATAAAAAAATCTAGTAGAGAGTAGTATTTTATATTATTGTGACCACGAAGTAGTGGTATTGGTCAATAACAACACTGCACTAGCTACTCTTAAGGATCGTATGGTCCAGTGGATTACGGCGTCATGTGTTTTTGCCCAGCATGAGGCAGGCCAAAGAAGGGTTTGAATCCTTGGCCAGTGTAGTGTTGTTATTGATCAATACCACTCGTTCATGGTCATAATAATATATATATATATATTCGCCTAGCCGCCCCCATCCTCACCGAATATAGGTGTATTTGCGGCAGGGCGACAGCTGATCAATTCGGACTTCATGGTCTCGTGTGTCACACAGCAGAAGGGAAGTATGCCAGGCATGAGGAGGTCAATGACATCATAAAGAGAAGCCTCGCCACAGCCCGTTGCCCAGCTCAACGGGAACCCCAAGTGCAGAGGTCTGACGGAAGTCTAAAGCGTCCTGATGGAGCCACTATGCTACCTTGGAAGGATGGAAAGCAGATTGCCTGGGACTACACATGTGCCTCCAAAATTGGCAGACACCTACTTGCCATACTCCGTTGTGGAAGGGGGTGGAGCTG
>NC_069485.1:17199896-17207396 GCF_026875155.1 Cherax quadricarinatus
ACCCCAACAAATTTTTTTAATTTGTTTACAATAATTTAATACAAAACAAACACAGTGAAAATATTTTTTTTTTTGGTTCAGAATTTTTTTTGGCGAAATTATTGCATACAAAAATTTTTCCTTTGTCCTAAGGAAAGATGGCGTTTATTAAAGCAAGATCGCTTTTTTGCCTATTCGGCACGAATTATATATAATATTATTTTATATATATAAATTTATTTATAATATATATATAATAAAATAATTATATAAATAATATATATATATATTTATATTAAAATATATTATTTTAAAATTTAAAATATAAAATATATTATTATATATGTATATAATATATATAATATATGTATAATAAATATATATAATATAATATTATATATATAATATATAATATATATATATATATATATAAATATATATATATTTATTTATATATATATATGTATATATTATATTATATATATTTATATATAAATATATATATATATAATATAATATTTTTAATATTATATGTATATATAAAATTTAAATATATATATATAATATATAATATTATATATATAATATATATATATATATATGTAGTGCCGATAGGCAGAACTTGCGATCTTGGTTTAAAATTGAAACGTTAATCTTCCCCCTATAGACAAGGAAAATTTGTGTATACAATAAGGGGGGGCCAAATTCATTCTGAGCCAACGAAAAAAAATATTTCACTGTTTTTTTGTTATATTAAATTATTGTAAAAAAATCTAAATATATTGTTGGGTTGGGCAAAAAAATTTTGCCTTGTAAAAAGGTTAGGTAATTTCAAGCCCCTTTGGTGAAAAAATATAATTTTTACTCAACATTAAGAAAAAAAATATATCTTTATACTAAAGAAAAAAATTTTAAAAAGGAAAATTAATTTTAAATGATTTTCTTGCAATTGACCATTTTTTACAATTCAGCCGACAAATATATATTTATATATATATATATATATATAAATAATATATAATATATATATAATATATATATATATTTTTAAAATTTATATATAAATTAATATAATTAAATATATATAATAATATATTATATATATATATATTGGGGAAGTGGTTTTTTCAAATGGTTTTCGGGAAAAAATTCCAAATTTCTTCCTTGAAGCCTTTTATCCACTTCTCCGGGGCTATGGGTCCCAAAATTTACACCAGAGGTGGACCCCATCCTATTTTTAAATATATATATATTGTGTTGTTGTGGGGGGTGTGGTGGGGGTGTGTGTTGGGTGTGGTGGGGGTGTGTGTGGGGGTGTTGTACCACCATTTTACTCACCTATTTGTGGTTGCAGGGGTCAGTCCTAGCCCTGGCCCCGCCTCTTCACCGGGTTGCTACTACCCCTCCTCCCCGCTCCATGAGCTTTATCAAACCTCGTCTTAAAAAACTGGTAGGGTTTTCCTGCCTCCACTACGTCATTTTCTGGGCTTTCCATCCCTTTAAACTTATGACTGAAAAATACTTCCTACTATCTCTCTGACTCATTTGTGTTTCCTTCCAATTGTGGGCCCCTTTTTCTGTGTCCCTCCTGGAAACCTGTCTTTGTACCTTTCTATTCCACGCAATTTTTAGCGTTATCATGTCTCCCCTGCCCTCCTGTCCTCCGGTGGGCGGCAGATTTCCCTTAACTTTCCTATAGGACATTCCCCCCTTGCTTGGAATAAACCCTTTCGCAAACCTTTGTACTTTTTTATTTCTTACGTGCTTTACAAGTGCGGGGTTTCCCAAAAAGGGGCGCATACCCAGTATGGGGCCCGACATACACGGTGTACGTGCTTGAATGTTTCCCTTTTAAGGGATCGGAATGTGTTCCAGGTTTACCCGGCGCCCATATGCTGCAGCTTATCTGTTTATGGTGCTTCCGGGGACATCTCGGGGTTAACTCACCCCAAGATCTTTTTTTCCCCTTTAGTGAGGTTTGCAGTCTTTGGCCACCCAGCCTATACTCTGTCTGTGGTCTTCTGTGCCCCTCCCCCTCTTCATGACTTTGCATTTGGAGGGTTTAAAATTTAAAGCCATTTGCTGGGCCAGGGGTCCGTCTGTCCAGGTCTCTTTGAAGTCCTGCCTGGTCCCCATCAGATTTAATTCTCCCCTTAACTTCCTCATCTGCAAACAGGGACATTCTGAGTCTAACCCCCTTTCCCTCTGCGTTCACATATACCAAAAATAGCACTGGTCCTAGGGCCGACCCCTGTGGGGCCCCGCTCGTCACAGTGCCCCTGTGAACATCATTACTACCATGACTGTTGTTGTCCCTGTCGGTATTCCTACCATTGCAGTGCCCTTCCTGTTTTATGCGCCTGATGTCTAGCTTCTGCACAATTCCGTGAGGAACTGGTCAAAAGGGCCCTTTTTGCAGTCCAAGAAGATCAATCAACCCACCCCTCTCCTTTGTCTTACTTTTTGTTATTTTAATCATAAAACTCCAGAAAGGGTTTGACACAGGATTTGCCCTTTCCCTGAAAACCCTGCTGGTTTGGGTTATATCCTGTTCCGTTCCCGGTGCTTTCCCCCACTCTCTCCTGATAATCTTCTCCCCAAATTTTTTGTTGTGTGTGTTTTTGTGTTGTTTGGGGATGAGGGGGATCAAATGATTAAATAAGAAAAAATTTGGGCATCAAATTGCGGAGGAGATGGAAGAAGTGAATGTTTTTTGATACTTGGGGTTGACGTGTCGGCGGTGGGTTTTTGAGGATTTATGAGGGAAAAAGGTGATAGTGCGTTGAGGTATAGGGAGACAAAAACCATTATCTTGGAGGAAAGAAGGGGAAAGTATGAAAGTATAGTAGTATCAACACTCTTATATGGGTATTTAAAGAAAGTTTTTTCACTCAAAATTTGTAGGCAATCGGGAAAACCTCTTTCACCGTTTTTTAGTAAATTATACAGGAATTTTTTTAAACAAGATTGCTTAAAAAACAATCCTCCCTAATAGAGCAAAATGGTTAATATGTTGATGATATTTTATGTTTATGCCCAAAATGTAGATATACCCTTTCCTTGACAAATTAAATAGCTTAGCCCATTCTGTAAACTTTACTGTAGAATTTGAGGAAAATAACTCATTGCCTTTTCTTGTTGTAATTATTAAGAGTAATAATGAATTCAAATTTAAAATTTACAGAAAACCTACAAATAACTGTTCCTATGTCCACTATTATTCTTCCCATCAAGATAGAGTCAAACTGTCTGTTTTCTCATCAATGTTTTTGAGAGCTTTACGAATTTGTAGTCCAGAGTTCATAGATGAAGAAATATCCAAAATTTATGAAATAGCCAATGATCTGAAATACCCGAGAAATGTAATTGATAAATCATTTAAAAATGATAGAGATACTTTTTACAACCCAAAAAGGGGCAACCAGCCTTATTCAACTAAAAATATGTTGGTTCTCCCTTACCATGAAAACTTGGTTGATATGCCTTCTCTTCTTAAGACTTTTAATATTAAAGTAGTATTTAAAAATCTTGATACAGTAAAAAAAATTTTGATAAAGAATTCCCACCAAAATGCTGACGAATGTGTCTATAAGGTTCCTCGTAAAATTTGCGATAAAGTTTATTACGGTCAAACTGGTAAAAGTCTCGAACGTAGATTAAAACAACATAAATATAGCATTAGAACTGGACAAGATTCCAATGCTCTATTTATTCATGTGAGAGACTTTAACCATCCAATTGATTTTCAAAAAGTTGAGAAAATTGTATCAAGCAAGTCTATGGTTGACAGAAATATAATTGAATCTTGTTTCATAAAAAAACAGTTTTGATAATAATATGAATATTTCCTTAGGTTTATGTAAATTAGATTCATTTATAATTAATAAAATTTGGTTAGAGTTTAATAATATATTGGACAAATAATAAACCTTATTTCGTGGGTAGAATAATTTGTTAGTGGGATGTCGTGAGGACCTGTCTAGTAGGACCAGCGGACCTACTGCAGTGTTCCTCTTTCCTTATGAGTCCGGTATTGTCGCACGTTAGGTGTTTCTTTGTTGTGGGAGTTGACTGTGAGGTGTAGTCTAAGCCCTTCAATTGCCTTCCTTTGATGTATTACTTTCATAGTTCCTTGACAATGTGAGTAGTCACGAAAGCGTTTGGGAAATTTTTCACTACTCTTTCACAGTGGTTGTTTTGCATATATAATATGTAATATATATATATATATATATATATATATATATATATATATATATATATATATATATAATATATATATATATTATACATAATAATACATATTATATATATATATATATATATATATATATATATATATATATATATATATATATATATATATATATATATATATTATATTATATTATATGTTATATATAGAATACATATATTTATTATTGTATTATATTATATATATATCTATAATATATATATTATAATATATTTATATAATATATAAATTTTATATATGTGTGTGTGGTGTGTGTGTGTGTGTGGGGTGAGTGTGTGTGTGTGTGTGTGTGTTTCTGATGTGTAGGAAACTCATGATCTTTGTTTACATTGTGCCATTTGTATTTCATTTTATGTTTTTTCTGTAAATGTATTCTGTTTATTAATAAAATGTTACATAAATATAAAATATATATGGGGTGGTAGGAGAAATAAAATATTCAAACAGCTCCGAAGAGAAAACTTGAGTTTTCCCTTAGTACGTTTATTGTCTTCTCTGAATATGAGGGTCCCCATTCCAGCTATAGAGATGGTACTTCCCTATATATATATTATATATAATATATATATATATATATATATATTATATATTATATATATATATATATATATATATATATATATATATATATATGTCGTGCCGAATATGTAAAACTGGTCAATTAGCAAGAACTCATTTAAAATTAAATCCTTACTAAAATTTACTCTTATACGTTTAAAGATAAATTTTTTTCTTTAATGTTAATGTATTTTTTTTTTAATTTTGTTTCAAAAGAATCTTAGAAAACTTACCTAACCTTATTATAACAAGAACAATTTATTTTAGCCTAACCCAACTAAATATATTTTAGATTTGTTCACAATAATTTAATACTAAACAAACACAGTGAAATATATTTTTTTCGTTAGGTTCAGAATGTTTTTGGCGAAATTATTGCATACACAAATTTTCACTTGTCCTATATGGCAAGATGAGCGTTGCTATTTAAGCCAAGATCTCAAGTTCTGCCTATTCGGCACGACATAATATATTATATATATATATATATATATATATATATATATATATATATATATATATTATATATATATATATAAAATGGCAGCAATTTATCTTATATGGGATGGACTGGAAAAACCTCTAGATGTTAACACAGTACTAATATTCGATATGAAAAGTTCAAGAATCTAACGCGATTGTTTGCAACAATCCTGCAAAGTGGTCAGAAGCCAGAGTTCTAGATCATTGTGCCTCATGGCTGGAAAGAAATATTTTGGAATCAGCAGTTATATAACATGATGAATGTTAATTATGTAATAATAGTCGTTAGGTCGGTGTCATTGCTTGTCGTCTGGCTTGTTTTTTTTATTGCTTTAATACTCCATCTTGATTTTTCTGGCACTCGGCACTGGACTGCCTGGCATCATCTACCTCATTCCAGCTAAAATCATTTCCCAGAATTAACGACTTGGACTTCGTACTGATTTCTGCAGAATTGCAAGTTACTGGTGATGTGTTGATGGCAACACGAAAGTCCTAGAGCTTTCATTCAACTACCCTCTGTGGTTGTTTTGCGTCTTGTATCACTTCTTCGTGATTACTGCACACACACACGCACACTAATACGCACACACACACACACACACCACACACACACACACACACACACCACACACACACACACACACACACACACACACACACACACACACACACACACTCACACACACACACACACACACACACACACACACACACACACACACAAACACTAAAACGCACACCACACACACTAAAACGCACACACACACACACACACACACACACACACACAGAGGTATGATAAAGCTCACGGCTCAGGGAGAGTGACCTAGTAGCGATCAGTGAAGAGGCGGGGCCAGGAGCTCGGACTGGACCCCCGCAACCTCAACTAGGTGAGTACAACTAGGTGAGTACACACACACACACACACACACACACACCACATGTCAGCAAGGACAGGGATTGAAGGCAGGAACATTTCAGTGGAAGGAACTAAAGCACCTCAGAGCATGCAAATGGAGACTCAGTGGGAGGAGGAAAGGGAGAGGTTAGTTTTTGTTTACGGGCGCCAAGAAGCCAAAGGGGACAACTTTGAAGAAATAAAACAGGAGGAGGAAAAAATGATTAAATGCATCACGAAAACAATAGGTGAGGGCGAATTTCGGAGAATTGGGTGGTTTGCGAGTGGAAGGAAATAGCCTGTCAAAGTAATTTGTCAAGGAAGAATCAGCTCGAACCAGGACCCTGCAAGAGAAAGCACGACTGAGGGACAAACATGAGTACCAGAGAGTATACCTCGATCGCGACAGAACACAAGAAGAAAGGACTACACTGAAAGAGAGGGTACAGAGACGCAAGGAGGAAAGAGAGGCAATGATGAAGATGAGCAGGACCCAGACACAGAAGGAATAACAAACACACCCCGCAGAAACTCCTGCAGAAGGACTCCAACCGCAACAATCCCAACACAACTGAGCAATCTAAACCAGAACCCACACACTGTTCCCTCTGCCACCAACCCCCACATCAAAAACCTCACACACACCCCAGCAGCTGCCCCCTATGGGCATTCTGACCCCACCCCGTCATCACAAACCCCACCCACACCACAGCCTCTCATAGGCCCCCACCAAGGCTCTCACTCCCCCAACCCCAATATTCTCCCAGGGCCACAGTGATAGAAAAGAAGCTGAAGGTTTGGTACACAAATACGGACGAAATAACGAATAAATATGAGAAGTGGCACGAAAGAATCAGCGAGAAATCACCAGGCATCACAGCAGTCACAGAAACGAAACTCGCTGAGACAATAACTGATGCAATCTTCCCACCGGGATATCAGATCCTGAGAAAAGATAGGAGTAGAGGGGGAGGAGTTACACTGCTCATAAAAAACCGATGGGGATTTGAGGAAATGGAAGGCATGGACATGATTGGAGAAAGGGACTACATAGTAGGTACAATTCATTCTGGAGAACATAAAGTAGTCATTGGAGTGATGTATAACCCACCACAGAACTGCAGGAGGCCAAGAGAGGAGTACAAAGAAAACAGCAAAGCGATGGTGGACACACTGGCTGAGGTGGCAAGAAGAGCTCACTCGAGCAGAACAAAGTTACTGGTAATGGGCGATTTCAACCACAGGGAGATCTACTGGGAAAACCTTGAGCCACATGGGAGTCCCGAAACATGGAGAGCCAAGATAATGGATGTGGTACTTGAAA
>NC_069485.1:17212396-17332396 GCF_026875155.1 Cherax quadricarinatus
CACTTGAAGGGGGGGTGTTAATTTTGGGCATTTTAAAAACTGTAGTGTAAAGCACCCTTCTGCAAGACAGTGAGGAGTGAATGATTGTGAAAGTTTTTTTTTTTTTGGGGCCCACCCTCCCTTTTGGGGGAAAACCCGGCCATGTGAAAAATAATAAATAAAAATTTTTAAAATAAATATATATATTTATATATATTTTTTTTATAAAATTTTATATATATATATATGTAAATAATTTTATATTTATATATTTTATATAAAATTTTAAAATTTATTATATATAAAATATATATATATAGTATATATATATATATATATAAAATATATATAATAATTTTATATATATTTTATATATATAAAATTAAAATATATATATATATTTTTTTAAAATTTTATAAAAATTTTTAAAAAATATATATAAATATATATTTATATAATATATATTATATATATTATATATATGTATATTATACAAATCTAAATTTATCGGTGGGCTGCCCAATTTCATTCTTCCCTCTATTATCCCAGGCTAGGTTTAAAATTCGTTGTGTTTTAGTAGAGCAGGTTTTCCCACCCCTGCCTGTGTGCCATTCTGTAGGGGAAAAAAGTTTAAAAAATTTCTGCACGTATTTAAATGGGCAAGATGTAAGGGGTTCCCCCAGTAGGGGCCTGGGTAATGCACTAAGATATTAGGGGTTCTAGATTTTGCTTTTTCTTTTTTGTGCTTTTTTGTAACACAAAACGGCATGTTGCAGAACAGTAAACAGGGTTGGGCTGTTGACGGGACCCTTGGGTCAGTAGAGTTATGACAATTTAAACGAGCCCCGAGCCGGGGATTGGGGGTTTAGTTTGTGGGGGAAATTTATTTTATCTTTTTTTATTAACTACAAAAATTTATTATTTTCCCTTCACTGCCCCCTTTAAAAGCCAAACCTACCCCAAAAGGGCGTAGCCCCCCCTTAAAAATGGGCTGCAACCCGTCCCTGAAATTTTGAAAATTTAGGGGGGGGGGGGGGGGAGCTTTGGTAGTGGTGACTGTTAATTAAGCCCTTGATATAAAAAAGGCGGGGGGGTTTGTGCTGGACCCAAAAATATTCAGTCGAGGTAGTTGTACTTGGTTTTGTTGCAGGTCTCTTAATTGAAAACCCTCGTGTGGCTAGCTTGGGGTTTTACACACCCCAAACATAAAAACTTGGGCCCGGTTTTGCCCCTGGAAAATTGGCCCGTGTGTTCGTTTTTTCCCCCTCTGTCCCCTAAGGGCATATGTTTTTTAAATGGACTAAACCTTCAGAAAAAAAGCTAGAAGAACAATGTTAAAAATGCGGTAAAGGGAGGGGGGAAGAGGGAAGGGGGGGAGGGGAAAAGTGTTTAAAGGGCTAGGGAAACGTGACAGTTGGGAGGACTCTCTATTTAATAGTAAAAGGGCAATGGGCAGGTGTTACCCTCCCCCTCCATTTTCCGATGTGGACACTTTTCCTGCCCTGCTGTTGAGGGTTGGGGTGCTCAGTGATTGCGGGGTGTACTCACCCAAAACAAAAACCACACTCACTCCCCCTCTCTCTCCTCCCCCCTAACTCTCGTCAAGCCCCCCCCCCACCCATTTCTCTCTCTCTTTTCTCCCCTCCCCCTCTTCTCTCTCTTTTCTCTCTCTCTCTCTCTCTCTCTTCTCTCTCTCTCTCTTTTTTTTACACATTTTTTGACAAGGTGAGGTTAAGGTTTCCCTAAGTTTATTGAACGCTAAAGCTTTTCCCTACATCAGCCCCATCTGAAAGCTTTTTCATTTTTTAATAAAAATTACAAGTAGGGAACGGGAATAAAAATTGGGGACCCACCCTGTACCCACCATTATCATTTAATAAAACTCCCCGTTTCTCGTTGATACCCTTATGCGTAAAACACGTTCCAAAACCTCAAATTTCATCCTGGGAAAAAGGGGATTTTTAGGGGGAATTGTGTTCTGGGGGAAGGAAAAGCCAAGAAAAACCCTCTGTTTTGGCTGCCCTCTTTTTTGGTGAAGCAAATTTCTCTCGCCCCGGGATTTGAGCCCAAGGGTGTGATATTTTGACGAATTTGGGACCTTGTACATGACAGTAAGGCCTCCTACATATCTACCCTCCCCCCCCTTTCATATCTACTCTGTCAAGCAGCCCGGAAAATATGAAGGGGGGCGGGGAAAACCCGGAAAGCGGAGAAATTATCAAGGTGTGGGGTGACTTGTAAACTCGTCCCAAATTCATGAAACCCTCTGCTGCCCAAGCAGATGCAAAGATACTTAAAGTGCTGAAAGTTTCCGGGGCCGCCTTTTGAAAAATTTTTTACAACAGGGTTCTTTGGGGAAAGGGTTTAGGGGGTTAAAAATTTCACCCCAAGGGAAATCACCTTTTTTCCCTGGGGAAAAACCAAATTGACGGTCACAGAGTGGGTGAGTGGTATTCAAAGGATCTTGCCCGTGACTGAAAGGATTTGCCCTCTGGTCTGTAGTTGCTGTTTTTGCTCTGCTCTTCTTTTTTGAACGGGGGATTTACATTTTGCCTTTTTCCCACAGAGAAGGCTTATTACACTGTACTACATGCCAAAGCTTGAAAGATGCGAGTTAGAGACCCTCATCTACTCAGGTGCACATCTTGGGGCTAAAACTTGTCGGGGCCCATAGCCCTTTTTGGGGTAAAAAAATTTGAGAAAGACAGTGTACCTCCTCCGCCTATTGCACCACTAAAAACTTTGACACAGTTCTTGGGGCTATTCACCTCCACGGGTAGAGGTGGCCCCAAACCAGTCATTTTGGGGGGGAATAATTTTCATCGGGCAGAATCCTTTGTATTTTTCCTTGACGAAGGCCCACCGGGTTTTGGACCCCCACTCTATGATGCAATTTCTTTTTATGTCTGCCCCCCAAATTTAGGTTTTGGCCCCACTTTTGAATTTAAACCCTCAGGGCCTACGGTTGCCTGTCCCAAGTTCCTGGTAAGGAAAGGGGGATTCTCTTATCCCTTTGCCAAGCCTTGTACTTTGCAGTATAGCCTTCTCTAAAAACGAAACCCAAACCCAAGGGCCCGGATCTGTGGGTTTCCTCACATACTCCCCGGAGGGGGGGTTTTGTGTTCCCTTGTTTTTAGTTTAAAGGGAATTTGTGTAAAAAAGTAAAAAGGCATTCATTTTGGCTGTAAAATTCCCCTTTAAAGAAGAGCATTCCAATGGATTTGGCCCGATAGAAAAAAGGGGCGGGCCATTTTCCCTCTTTCCCACAGCCGGGCATTTTTCAAAGGGGGTTTTCAAAACCCCGCCCGGGTAGGGTTTTGTTTGCAATGGGGTTGATTAAAAAATTTCGTGAGTCATGTAAAAATAGCGGGGGTTTGGTGCGTGAGCCCCAGGTTTTGGCCCGGGCCGGGCGGGAGAGTGTTCCCAAATCTTTTTAAAAATTTAAAAAGAATGCTAAATCTACCCCCCGGGTTTTAAAACTACAAAAAGTGTAAGCCCAAATCACGTTTTGGATAAAAATCAAAAGACCGTTGTATTAAAGCCTCAGATGTTATTACATAGCACCAAAGAGAAAAATTTTAGATATACACTTTTTAAAGCAAAAGTGCCGTAAAGAAAGTGGGCCCTCCCTAGTACTCCCCTTCACTCATTATATTGTTAAAAAGGGGACATTTAAATATCACTGATTTCACGGGGTATTCATTTACATAATTTGGGTTCAAAAGAAACTTGAATACACTGATTTCACTGGTATTCATTGCATAAGGGAGATAGCTTTACTCCCTGGTGTTTTTTGTAGGTAGTGCAGTGTCACTCAACATATTTTTTTCCCCCAACCCCTTTAAACTAAAGTAATATTACGGAAGTTTGTGGAGCACACTATAACACGTTTTCGCACGTCTCTCTCTCCTCCTCTCTCTTCTCCCCTTCTCTCTCTCTCTCTTCTCTTCTCTCTCTCTTTTTTCTCTCTCTCTCTCTCTCTCTTTTCTCTCTTCTCCCCTCTCTTCTTCTCTCTCTCTTTTCTCTCTTCTCTACCCTTCTCCCCTCTTTTCCTCTCTTTCCCCTTTTCTCTCTCCCCTCTCTCTCTCTCTCTCTCTCTCCCCTCTCTCTTCTCTCTCCTCCTCTCTCTCTCTCTCTTTTTTAAAACTTTAGGGTTTTGGAAGGGTTTTAGGTTTTTTAAAGGACCCCTATTTTTTATTGACAACAAATTTACAGGTTAAGGTTTTCCAAAATTTTATTGAAACTAAGACCCCTTTACATCAGTTCATTTAAAAAGCTTTTATATTTTTAAATGAGACATACAAGTAGGGAACGGGATAAAGGGTTGGAGCCTTTGGGGGGGCCACCCATTTTAATTTAATCAACTGACTTTATCTCGTTAAAAATCAAAACCCCTGTACAAAATGTTTTCCCAGATCGATTCATCCGGGGGATAAATGATTTTTTTCGTAAAAGGGGTTGAAGGGGGTTCTTTTTTAGGAAGGGTTTTTTCAGCCCCAAAAGGGGGAAAATTTGGGGTTTTTAAAATTTTTTTTGCCCCCAACCCCCTTGGGGTTGAAGCTTGTTTACGTTTTCCCCGGAGGGGGTCCAAGGGGAAAAATTTTTTGGCCAAAATTGCCCAAACATAAAAATTAAGGGGGAACCAAAAACCAAAAATTCCCTCCTGGGTTAAACCCTTTTGGGGAAATACAAAATTTAAATTTGGCCCAAGAGGAGAGGGAAAAAGTTTTGCCCCCCTGTTTCCTTTGTCGGGCAGGTTCCAAGGGGGGCCAAAAACCAAAAGGGGGTATCTTTTTGGAGCAACTTTTCCTTTAAACCCCCCCAAGAATCCAAACCCCTTTTTTTTCCCCCAAAAGGTGCAGGAAATGGGCAAATTTTAAGGGCTTCCTGATTTTTCCTTGGGAAAAGGAAATTTCCCTACGTGGTTCCCGAAAATTCTTTTATCTTTTTCCACCCCAAAAAATTTTACCCTTCCCCCCAATCCCCCAAACAACCCTTTCCCAATTCCCTTTTTTATGCACGGGGTTTTTAACCAAAAGGGGGTTCCTAAGAAATAGGGTTTTTTAGGGCAAATTTATTCCTCTTTTCCTTAAAAGGGGAAAAGAAATCTTACGGTGTTGAATGAGCTTAAGTGTTGGATTTCATCCTTTTGGGAAGGGCAAGCCGGTCCATTTTCTCATGGCGGGAAAAAGGGAATTTAGACCCAAAAATTTGAAGGGGGGCCCCTTTAAAATAACAATGGTACCCCCCTGTTTTTCCCTTTTAAAACCCCTTCCCAAAAGGGGAATCCCTTTCGGGATTCTACCCCTTTGGAGAATTACCCTTAGAAATTTTCCCGGGGTGGGAAAGGTTTTAACCCAAAAAGGGGAGCCCCAAAAGGGGTTAAAAGCCTGAAAACCCCCCCAGGTTTTTCATTTTTTTTTCCCCCCAAAAGGGGCCCTGGGTCCCCAACCCCGGCCCCCGGGGCCCAGCCCCACAAGGGTTCCAGTCCCTACCACAACCAACCCTGACTTTGGATTCATTTCCCAGTGACGGGGGTTCCCAAACCTTATTTGGAAAGGGGTTTTAAAAACAACAGATCAGCAGAAAAAATTTAACTTTTCCCTAAAGCCATATTGCGGGTTCCAAAAAGGTGCGAGTGGGTAGTCAAAAACTCTTTTCATTTGTTTTTAAGTTTATTGTTTCCCTCTCTCTTCCCCCCAACTCCCCCTCCCCCCATGATGTACTCACACACCACAAAAAAAAACACTCATTTTAGAATTATTCGAATTATGACACCAAACGGGGTATAAAAAATTTACCACACAGAGTTTAGCTTTCTTGCGGGTAAAGTATGTCAAAAACTAGCTGAGGTCAGAAGTAACAGTTTTGGTTTATGGGGACTTACTAACCCACTTTTACATTTTTTTTATTTTCCCGGCAAAAGTGTGTACAAAAAGTCAAAGAAGAATCTCAGTTTTTTAAAATTAGAAAAAACAATTACAGGGGGTTGAAATCATATCTTTCAAGTTGTGATCCCAGTTGTTTACGAGAGGAAAGAAAGATAAGTCAAGGAAAAAAGCCCCCCAAAAAATTTAAATTTAAAAAATTTTTTCATTTAAAAAATATAAATTGCTAAAAAGTTTTTTCCCTCATTTAGTAACTTTTTTTTAAAAAAAAAGGGAACCCTTAAAAACCCGATGACTGAGGATTGAAGGAATTTTCCCAAACCCTGGATAAAATTTACTTCAGCGTGAAGGGCAAATTAGTTTTTTTTAAATAGTGCGCAAGGGGGTGTGTGGAATAAAAATTTATAACTGGTATGATCTGATTTGTTTTTGTTTTTCTGTGTTGCGGGATTTCCTGGAAAATCCTTCTTTTTCCCTTTGGGTTTTTGTCCAAAAAAGATGAAGACGATGATCTGTCCACATTTTGGTAGGATCACACAAACAGGAAAAACACTGAAAATTGTTTAAAACTTGTACTTCCCTTGTTCAAAAAAAAAATATTGTTCGCTACTCCCATACAATATCACTAGTGTATTTTACTTTTATAATTATTGGAGTGGAGCCTTACAAATACTAGCACAGCAGCAACCTCTGCTCTGTTGTTTTTTGGGGGGTGCTGTGCTGCTATATTACTTTTGCTACTACAAATTTCACTATTATTTTCTTTTGCTTTTTATTTTGTGTGCAATTGCGGATGCTGCTTACTGCCGAAAAACCATTTGTGTGGAAAATACGAAAATTTTTCCAAAAAATACAGTGAATTTTGTAAAAAATTTTGATTAAAATATTATAGGTAATAAAAAATTAAATTTGGGTAAATAAATAAAAAACCGGGGAAATTTGGGCGACGTCCCCTGGGAAGAGACCCCTTTTGTTTTGAACTGGGCGAAGGAACTTTTGTAGAAATCAGAAAAATTTTTTTCTTTTCCCCCTCTAGTTTTTTATTGTTTTTAAAAAACCTCTAAAATTTACCCAAATTTGGGTTTTGCAGCCCTTGATAACATAGCATTAGGGGGATTGGACAGGACGCCCAAAAAACCCCACTTAGTCATGTTTATTTAATTTAAAATTTGGGCCCAGAATTTTTTCATTTTTAGGCAGGGTTTTTTTTTTAGGGACACCCGAGTAATCTCCAGACAAATTGGCGAGTGTTAGTTTAAAATTCTCCTTCAATGAAATATGTTTCATTTTTTAAAATTTTAAACATACGTCCAAATATTTATATTAATGTTTCCCAGATTAACTTGTGGGAAATTGACGGAGTAGGAATCGAAGGGGGACTTTTTTTTGCGCCCAGGTGTCCAAAAATTCCTAATGTCTCTGTAACCTTGATAAAGAATAATTTCTTTGTTCCCTTTTAAATTGGAAAGTATCTAATGTTTTCACCCAGGAAATTTTTAAAATTTTTCCCCATACACTGCTTCTACTATTGTTTTCCTTTAAACACTTACCTGCTTCTTCTACTAAAAACTTTTCCCTCATTACTACCACTACGTGTAGCCCTGAGCCAACTTTACGTGCACGAAAGCAAAAAAAACCAGTTCCACTCCTGCTTAACTCTTTTTTTCCTTTGGACTTTAAATTTCCCTTTTAAACTCCCAAACTCCGTAGCTTTTGGGCCCCTACCTCCCCCCTTTCCCCCCCCTAAGCCCTTATTTTCAATGTCCCAAATCTTTTTAAAAAAATCCCCACCCTGATTCTTTATTTTACCCCTTTCCCTTCTTCCCTTCCCTTTCCTGCCAACCGACTTTCCAAAAAGGGGGTTTTTGTTTTCTTTATGAGGGGTTTCCCCGGAAAAACCCTGTTGCCAGTTTTTCTCAAACACTACACATACAGGCGAGCATAATTTCCAAAAACCTTTCCTAAAACTTTCCCCCACATTGATGTTTTGAATTAAAATAACTTATAACCCGGTTAGTTCGTATAGGGTTGGAAGGCTTCTTTCCCCAATAACCCCCAAGTACTTGTTCTCATTTTGTTCCTCACCTCATATCGGACATAGACGGGGATATAACCCCACTTTCCCATGTCCCCCCTTTCCCCAGATGACCCCCAAAACTGAATGACAGTGCCCCCTTTGGAAAGACACTCCCAAGACTCCAGGCGACATAAACCCAAATCTTTAAAGGGGGTTTTAAAGAAAAAAAATATGGTGTTCAATGTTTGGAGAAATTTAAATTTTACTCCGACATAAAAAACGTGGGGGAAATTTTTAAAAATTCATCATTATCCCAAACCCAAATTCCCAAACCCAACCAATAGGGCAAAAAAAAACTAATGTAAAAAACCCTGGGAGTGATCATATCAAAAAATTAAACCTTTTTCAGTCGATCTGCTGGGAAAAAGGGACAAGATGGGGAACCTTAAAAAAGGGATCCCAAAAACCCATGAGGGACATTTCATCTGTTTGGGGCGGGGCACAGCTGGAATTTTTGCTGCACACAAACCCCCAAACCTTTCAAGGAAAGGAGAAATGCTGCCCTACAAAATGTACAGAGAACCTTTAAGCAAAAACATAACGGAGATAAAGCACCTCATTTTACAGGGAAGTTTGAATTTCCCTCAACCTTACCCCCAAAAACCCACAGGTGGAAGAGATACATGGTTATTTTCCCCCTTCCCCCCAAAATCCTCCTTACAAAACCCAAAAGACTGGCAGACATGCCAACCCCCCAGCAAAAAAGCAGGGGGTTGCCACTAGCCGATAAGGAAAAACAAAATAAGTTTCAGGGCCCCAGGACTGTAAAACTTTTCAACTGGTGACCAAACTTAGTTCAAGGGGGACCTGTACTTAGCTCTGTGAAGATCTTTGCAGGGGTGTTCTCTGTAAATTTCTTACAAGATGTCCTCTCTTGAGAAAACCCCTTCCTGCAGCAAATATAGGAGTTAGGGGTTCCTAAGCTTGAGATACGTCGATTGACGGGGGAAAAAACATGGGGTTTCCCGAAGTAATCCTCTTTGTTGTGGCCTCAGGTGAAAAAAAGGAAAACCTGGTCTTGGCCGGTAAACTTGGGACAAAGCTGTGAAAGAAGGGTTTAATAATACGACAAGATAAAAATTAAGACACATGCGAACATTGGGTTCTTTATTGTAGACGTTTCGCCATCCAGTGGCTTTATCAATACCAAATTCTGGACATAATTTGAAACAGTAAGCTATGTACAGAAATGAGGTAATCAGTCCCTAAACCCTTTTGGAGTGGGTGCGAAAGCACCGTAGTCGTGGAGTTTTCCCCTCGATACGGTGCTTTTCGCACCTACCCCAAAGGGTTTGAGAAAACTGATTACCTCATCTTCTGTACATATCTTATGTTTTCAAGTTATGTCCAAGAAGGGGTTTTGAAAAACCCCACTGGATGGCGAAACGTCTAAAATTTAAAGCCCCCCGTTTGTTGGGGCATGTGCCCCCCCCCCCTTTAATTTCTTTAGAAAAAAGGTGAAAATCAAAAAGACTCTTGGAGTGGCAGAAAAAACAAAGATCCAGAAGACTGTGTGGGATTTCCCAAACCTATTTTCGGTGTTTTCCAGATGAATGTGTGTTGTCTACGGGAAAAACGTCAAAAACGGGGGTCCCAAAAGGAATATTGGCAGAGGAAGGTGAGTCAAAAACCCAGGGAAACCCCCCAACAAAGACCATCGAAAACGCCCCACATGAATTTCCACCAGTAAAGGTAAAAACATTGTTATATTTGGGAAAAAGTCAAGTGAAATTTACAAAATAGGGAAATTTTGTCTTAGGGCAGGAAGAGGAGGCAGAGCGTATGTTTCCCTGAGCTGGGAGGGGGGATATTGTTAGCCATCGGGACGTTTTTGTGATGGGCAAGGGGAAAGCAATTTTCCCTTTATCTGCCTAGTGTGGGAGGAAATGATTTGGCAGACATGGGAGTGAAGACCTGATAAACGGGGAATAGGACAGCAATAGGAAAATTTGGGAAAGAAGGGGGGGGAAAAACCCTGTTTTTGGGGCACTTTGTTTCAGGAGAGGAGTAGGAAAAAAAAGGCAGTCCGGGGCAATTGGTGTCAATTTGGGGCGGGAAAACCCTTTGTAAAAAAACAGAAAACATTCAAAACCCAACTGGGCCCAAATTTTCTAGGCAGAAAGGGACAGTTTGCCAGGGATGGGTTCACTTTCTGGGTTTTTGGGGTGAGAGCACGGGCCCAAATCGCAGGGGGGGACCCTTTTTAGGTTTTAAACTAAAAATAGTAGTGGTATGGATTTTTTTGGAAAAATCAATGTTGCTGATGTAGCGATGGGGTGATTTTTAAGTACACCATTTATGGGCAAAATGGGAAAAAATTTTTGGGGGAACTTTGGAAACCCATGGCATTAGGTAAAAGGAGAATAACAGGCTTTGTGGTGGTCCAGAAATCACGGGAAGGGAAAAAAGAAGGGGGGTTTCTGAAATAATTATGCAAATTTGCCCCCGTAAGCGAAAATAAGATGGATGAATTGGATTAGTTGTGAGTGCGGGTAACATTGATTTTTTGTTATAATGGGGACTTTGGTTTTTAATATGAAAAATAGAGACTGCCGCTAAATTTTCCTTTTTCGGGGGGGGTGGGGTGGCACTTTTTTATCCGTGCTTTTAAAAAAATTGGGTTGCAGGGTTTTGGGAAAGACACGAAAGGGCAAACATTTATAACATGTTTATTAAAAAACGTTTCGGTCCTGGGCCCTTTGGGAACATTTAAAAAATCCCAGATTAAAAAACATTATAATATAGGCGGAGAGTGAGTTTGTGCCCGCACGTGACCTGGGGAAAAGTCATAAAAAACCATAAGAATAGGGGAACCCCCTGTAAAAGGGCCCAAATGGCCCAGGGCGGGGCGGGCCCTTATCAAAACAACCTCTCCCTGTAAAAAGTTGGTAAAAAATTCCCGAAATTTATGAAAAGAAAAAGGACACAAGTGCAACAAATTTTGACATTTATTTGGCAACGTTTCGCTCTCCAGGAGTTTAAATCAAGCCATTACAAACAATCCCAGGCCACAGAGGGATAAAAAGGGGCTCAGAGTAAAGGAAAAATTTACTATTGAGGACCTTTTCCGATTTTCACTAGGGGTAGTAGTAGTAGTAGTGGGTGGTGGGAAACAAAAGCAATTAATTGAACTTAAAGTAAAAGGTTTACAAAAGCTATTATTTTTGGGAAAACATAAAAATGGGTTGGACAAATAAAAACGGAATGAGGCGGGTTTTTGGCAGGTAAAAAATTTTCCCTTTACATTCCCCAAACTTCCGAGTTAAAAATTTCCTTTTTTTTTTCATAAAAGACTGCAAAAAAAAGAGCTCTTCAGATCATCAATTCTCCCCCGCATCAAAAACCCTTTCCCAAACAAAGTTATAATTTTCCCCAAACACCAGGTTCCCACTAAACGTCCAAAAGTACTTTCACAGCAAACCCCAGGGGCCCGCCTTTCGTTTCTACCACTTAAATAAAGGTTCAAACCCCAGGCCCAAAACCCAAGCCCCACAAAACCAGCAAGGGCAGGAGTTTACACTATCCCTGTGGAGGCTTTTTACAAAAATCTATAGGGGGGAAACAGCAAGAAACCTCGACCCCCCCTCAATGAACACAAAAAGCATGTGGGAAACGCCAACATAAACAACGCCTGTGTACAACACCAAAAATTCCCCACCAATCATTTTATGAAATTCAGAAAACCCCAAATTTTAGTGAAAAAAAAAACTGTTTTCCGCCCCGCAAATGCCTTGAATCAGCCTGATCGCTGTTTCGAAAAAAATTTAAAACAAAAAAAACGGCAGCTTCACCATCTCCAAAGTTTTAGAAAGAATCCCCCTGAAAACTGTAAACCCTTGCCACCATAGTCTCTCCTGTTATCCCTACACAAAGCACAGAGAGTGAAAATTGGAAAAAACCGCCTTTTCCATTTTATATTTGCCAACCTATTTTTATGAACCCAATAATAGCTTTTGTATCCTTTTACTCATGTACAAATTAAAATTCCCTTTTGTCACTACCACTACTACTCCTACTACAAACCACTAGTGAACATCGGAATGGAAAACCTCACTAGTATTCCCCTCACTCTGGGGCCTTTATATCCCCTCTGTGTCCATTTTATGTTTGTAAGGTTTGATAAAGCCCTGGAGAGCAAACTTTTCCCAAACAAAAAATTGTCACATTAGTTGCACTTGTGTCCTTTTAACCTTACCTGTGATGAGGAGGGTAGACGATAAAATTTCATGTGACCCCCGGGTGTTTTTGGGGGTTGGTGCGCTTAAGTATCATGTATGCCAATTTTTTTTTAAAATTTTGTATTTTTTCCAGGTTGCGTTCTATGTGTGGGTTTAAAGGGCGATTTTGGGGGCTTCTGGGGCACCGTCGGCGCTGAGGTCGGGTTTTCCGGTGGGGGAACGGTTGTGCCTCTTTTTCCCATTTAATAAAATGCCCCGTGGATTCTCTGTGGAGGACACAGGGTCCCTTTACATCGCTCTGTTAGGGGCATTTCGTGTTCATTTAGGCGGACTGAAAAGATCTTTTGCCTGTCCGCCTACATATTTCTTGGGACAGAACCCACAGGGGATAGTGTAGACCCCCTGCTGTAGAAGTTAGAGGTGGGGGAAACGGGTTTTTTCGTAGTGAGGCCCTTTTGATAATGATGGGGTTTATGGGAAACGTTGATTTTAAACTATAAAATTTGCCCGGCGATTTTTCGTGGAAACCCCCCAAATTTCGCCACAGGGGATTTCTATGAACTTTTAGGGGGCTTTTTCCAGGGGCGGTTTTTTTGGGGATGGGGTTTGTCCCTTGGCCCTCCCAATCTGGGATAAAAGAAAAAAGGGGAACTGAAAAAGGGGAAAAGGGCCCGTGTTATGAAAATTGCTTTTCTTCTTTAGAAAACAAGGGCGGGAGATGCGAAGGTTTCCCCAAGAAGAAGCCAATGGGGGAACCCCCTCTCTTAGTGGGGTGTTTTGGGTGTGAAAAAAAAATGTATAAGATGTCCCTTTTGGGTTTGGGTTTTTCTTACATTTTTTAAAGGGAGAATTTTTGTCACTGTGGGGAGATTTTGCACGTAAAAACGTCGGGGAAAGGGAAAGTTTCTATCATTTTCGAGTTAAAGTTTAAACTTTTTTGATGGTTTTACTGCTTTGAATCTTTTTGGGGAAGGGGGCCGGGATATTGGGGCCCGTCTGGGGATGGGAAAACCCCAATATATCATCAACGTATCTTAGCCAGGTAACGGGGTTGGGAATGAGGGTGCTAAATTTCTCTGTCTCGGTTTTTTCCATAAGGGGTTTCGGAAAGAACACCCAACGAGGGGGCTGCCCTTGCCACCCAAAAAGCATTTTTGTAACAGTTGCCCTGATATTTGGGAAAGAATTTTGAAATTAACACAAATTTTCCCACTAGATTGTTTAATCTAGAAGAGGTAAAGGGAGGTCCGGGTTTTCAGTGAGCCTCTGCCAGAATTTTTGTTTTGCAGCGTCAGTAGGAACGTTGGTAAAAGGGCGTGCATCAAAGGGAAGCCATGCTTTTTTTTTTTGACTTCGGGTTTGGGAAAAATTCGGGAGAGAAGGGTCCCCTTGAGTGTTTGAGGTGGGTTTTTGACGGATGGTGCCCAGAACGTAAAAAGGAAATTTGGCCCAAGGTTGGCCGGCTAGTCTGTGTGGTGCACCCCCTATGCCCGAAGTGATGGCCCCGTAGTGGGATCCCGGGTTTGTGTGTCTTAAAGGGGGCCATACAGGGTGCTGGTTTTCCGGGGTTTACCTGGTAAAAGTTTAAGTAGTTTTTTTCCCTTTTTCTGATTTTCGTAAGATGCTACTAGGGGGGCCCCCTTTTAAGGAAAGTCTGAGTTCTTTGAAGTTTGATTTATTCCCCATAAAAAGCGGGATGTGGGTTTGGGATCGTTGAGAAATTTTTGACTTTATTTTTGTAAATCGCAGTTGGGTTTATAACCCCCCACAAACCCCCCTTTGGGCAGGGGTGTAAGGGGCGAAAAAATCGTTGTTGGCCAAGTTCCTGAAATTTCTTGGGTGTATTTCTGGGTATGACCGGTTTGAAGGTTTAGAAAACTGCAGCCCCGTGATAATTCCCTTTGGGCAAACCCTTTTGAAAATCGGGGGGTCTCCAAAAAGGTTTTGGGTTTTTTGGGTTTCCCTTCCACCGATTTTTTGTTTTTGTTGTGGATTAAAAAAAGGGCCCGGTGAGGGCTTCTGTCTCGGGGACGGTTAAAATGTATAGGAAGATAAGTTGGAAAAAAATAAACACAAAAAGCAGTATAATTTTGATCCTTTTTGACTACGTTTTTGCCCACACAGTGGGGTTTTTCCCCGTCCAAACAGTTTCTGTTTGTGACTTGAAAAAGCCCACTGTGTGGGGAAAAAGTAGTCAATAAAGGCCCCAAATTTTACTGGGATTTTTGTTTTTTATTTCCATTTTTGGGCCCGGTTTTTTTATAAACCCTTTATTTCCCGGAAGATAAGTTTTTTAATGATTTTTTGGTCGTCCCATTTCGCTCCATTTGCTGGGTGAGCAAAAGGCTTGTATTTTTTGTGAAGCCCTTTAATTTCTGTTGGATGTTGGCTTACGTGTCTTTCCCAAAACCCAACCCGTCGGGATTTATTACCAAGGTTTAAACCCAAAATTTTTGCATAAAACCGGGTACAAAGTCTGAAACACATAGTGGTCCCGTTTTTGGGGAAAATTTTCAGAGGGCATGAAAAAAAATTTTTTTTAGGTGTGATATACCGTCCCTCAAACTTGGTTTGAGACTGAGGAAGACTTTCTGTGGGAGGAAATTGTTAAGGCCACAAGGCACGTTTAAAGTTTTATTTTTAGGGGACTTTAACTTTGTAAAATTGATTGGAATTTTCTGACTGGGAATTTAGAATCAAAGATATTTAAAAAAACACAAGGAAACAACTAATGTGACATTTATTGTGGCAAAGTTTGCTCTCCAAACTTTATCCCAACCATTATTGGGTTGAAAAAAGCTCCTGGGTAGCGAAACGTTGCCCCAAAAAAATGCCATTAAATTGCACTTTTTTTCCTTTTACTTTAAAAATATTGTCGGGAATTCTTCCCCAAATTTATTAAAAATCTAATGACTTTTTAAAAAGTAGTTCAGGACTTTTTTTGAAACAGTGTGTGACAGAAAACCCACAAGGGGGGAAAAAACCTGTTGACTTAGTTTGGCAAACAAGGGAAACCCTTGGGTTTAAAATTTTAAAAAAACAGGGGGAACTTTGGGGCTAAGCGACCACAGATCAATTTAAAATTTGCATTGAATGGAAATATTATAGTAGGGATAATCAGTAACAGTCCCCCGTTTTTTCGCTTAAGGGAGATTACGAAAGGGTTGAGGGCACTTATCATTCCCGTTTACTGGGTAAAGAAGAGACTATCCAAAAATGACAGTTTTCTGAAAAAATATACAGCCCGCCCAAAGAAAAATTTATTCCCCTATAAAGAAATTAGATTTAAATAGAAATATCCAAAATAGATGAAAAAATAGGCCTTTAAATATCTTTTAGGGGGAGCTTCGAAAATTTGGGGTGGAAAATTTTTTCGTCCCGTGGAAAGGATTGGAAGGACCTGCCTAGTATGGACCCAAAAGGCCTTTCTGCAGTGTTCCCCCCTTTCCTAGGTTTTTTATGTTCTTATAAGAGGGAATTCCCTTTTACCCGTGGCCCGTCTTCCCAAAAAGGCAAATGGACAGGCCCTAAATTTAAAACCTGACCAGCCGGGCCCGTGGGTCGTGGTTGGACTGCACGCGGCTGCCCGTAACAGCCTGGGTTTTTCAGTCGTGGTCCCCCATGGGGGCCCGGTTTACAAAAAATGGGGGGGGGAGGCCCTTTACCCCCGGGAAATTCTCCAGGTTTTAATCCAAAGGGAACTTTTTGAGATATTTTGGTGTGGGGGTTTTGTGTTGTGTTGCTCCAAACCCAATTGTACTCAAACCTTTAAATTTGGGGTTTGGGGGTCGAGGGCTCAGCTCCCGGCCCCCCCTCTTCAGATCGCTTCTAGGTCCTCTCCCTCTGCTTCCCGAGCTTTGTCATACCCCTTCTTAAAAATATGTAAAGGGTTAATGCCTTTAAATACTTCACTTTCCCAGGCTATTCCAAATTCCTTTGACTCTATGAAAGAAGGAAAAAACTTCCTAACGTCCCTGTGACTCGGGCTGAGTCTTTGCTTTCCCGTTGTGACCTCTTGTTTCTGTTTTCCCCCCCCTTTTGGGAAAATCCTTCTCTTTTCCCTTTCTATTCCCCGCATATTTTATGTCGTTTTCATGTCTTCCCCCACCCTTCCCTTTTTTTCAGTGTCGTCCGCCCATTTCCCCTTTAAACCCTTTTCCCCGTACGACATTCCCTGAGTCTCCGGGCTTGCCTTGTTGCAAAACCTTTTAAATTTCTCTAATTCTTGACGGGCCTTGACCAGGTGTGGGTTTCCAGACTGGTGCTGATACTCCAGGATGGGCCTAAAATACCAGTGGGACAGTGTCTTGAACCGGGTTCCTTTTTAAGGTTGGGAAAGCATTCAATTTTTCCAGGGGCCCGTATGCTGCAGCGTTTTTGGGGTGATGTGTTTCCCCCGGTGACCCCTGCTCGGGGTTATGGTCACCCCCGGGGCTTTTCCCTGAGTGAGGTCTGTAGTCTTTGTCCACCTAGCCTAAAACTCTGTTGTGGTCTTCTTTGGCCCCCCCCCCAAAACTTCATGATTTGCTTTTGGGAGGGTTTAATTCCCCGGGAAACCCGTTTTCTGGACCACCTTTTCCCCTTTCCGGTCTCTTTTCCCGTTTCCCGCCTCATTCCCCCATCCCATGTAAAATTCCCTTTCATCAGCTTTTAGTCATTGCGAATAGGGGTACTTCAGAGTCTATTACCCTTTCCCTCATGTCTTTTGCTGTGAAGGTTACTCAGCCCCGTAACAAATTTAGACCCTATTACCAAGGCGGGGTTCCCTCAGGGAAAAATTTAAAGAATAGAAAAAAAAAATAAATTTAAAAGATAAACACTTTATTAATAGTAAAAGCCCAAAATAAAAAATTGGGAAAAATGAATGCGTTCCTACTTTAAAAACCCAAAAAAAAAATGAAATGGAAAAAAAAAATTTTTAATTCAAAGCTAATTAAAAGAGTTTTAGTGGGGTGACTGGTTGAGGTTGACACCGTCTAGTAAAAAAATTGGGACCGTTCTGATGTGGAAGGGGGGCAAGGTTTTTGAGGACCCCCCAACGACTAGTTCTTCACAGAGTCTATAGCCTTGAATTGTCAGTCCCCATGACAGGAAAGCAGGTTCTTTACCCCTACAAAAATGAGGGGGGAAATGTCCCCATACAATTTTAAACAGGGAGGAAAATCAAAAAGTACGCCCCAAAACCGGTTTTGGGGAATCTCCTTCAACACTTTTTCGTTTGGGTTTGGGAGGGGACCCGAGCTGTAATTTCCAAGCTGGAAAGAGAGAAAAGGTTACCCACTGCTTAAGAAAACAATCTCCATGATAAGTATAAAATGCTTAAAAAAAAGGGAGTGATTTCTAAAAGTTTTCCCCGGGAGCTAAAATGAAAGGGCAAGTTCATTTTGGTCAAAAATGAAGCTTTCAACCAATTTCCACTAGGAATTTGGAAACAGGGCTTTTACTTACAGTTGTGTGGGGGCTGTGAGTCGGTGATTACTGTTTTGGGCCCGAGCCCCCAAAAGTACCCTTTTGGGGGGGGGAGAAAAGGGGGGGGTAGCGGGGGCTAGGGCTGAAACCCCACCTTAAAAAGGCCCGGGAAATCAAACTATTTATCCCTATACTCGCTCGCTACTCCTTTTCTGTTGAAATTTTCCCCCACATTTTTCATATATAAAAAAAAAGGGATATCCTAAAAAACTGACCCCTGTGGGACCCTTTCTCGTCAAAAAGGGGCCCACTGTGATTTTTTTCACGTACCATGACTCGTTGTTTTCCTCCCTGCCGGTAATTTTCCCCGATCCAAAGGCAGGCCCTCCCCGTTATTGCGCCCATCCTCCAAACTTCTGCCCCTAAAACTCTTGTAGGGAAAAATGTGTCAAAGGCCTTTCCTTTCATTCTAGGAAAAAAGGGAATCAACCCACCCCTCTCTCCGTGCTTACTTCTGTTTTCCTTGTCATAAAAAATCCAGAAGGTTCGTGACACAGGGTTTGCCTTCCATGGGAACCCCTGCTGGTTTTTTTTTTTATAATCTTGTTCCGTTCCAGGTTTCCACCACTCTCCTTGATAATCTTCTTTCCCTGATTTGGGACACAATACATTCAGGACACAGGTCTGTAGTTTAGTGCCCCATTTCTTTTCCTTTTATTAAAAAGGGGGTACATTTGCTTCCCCCTTTCCCTTTTCAGGTAGTTTTCCCCCGTTTTTAAGGGGTGTGTTGAAAAATTTTTGGCTAGGGTCCAAACACAGCATCTCTGGCCCCCTTTTCTAAAAAACCCAGGGGAAGGGGCTGGTTTCCCGGGCCCATTGCCCTTTGAGGGGAAACAAGGGGCATTTAGCAGGGTTTTGCACCTCCTCCTCGGTTTTTTTGTTTTGTCATCCAACACTTGTTGGTTTATTCCCTTCCCCCTTTGATGTTCCCTCTGTGCTGTCTTCCCCGAGCCCTTCCTGTCCCCCTCCGTAAAAACTTTTTTAAAAACTTTCCCTTTTGCTTCCCCACTACCTCCCGAACATTTCTTGTGATTCTCCACCCTTTTGTCCTCAATTTGATCCCCGGTCTATGACTTTTGTTTCCTCCGATGTGGCAAAAAACAGTTTTTTGGTCCCGGGCTTGATTTTCGGCTTTGTTATTTTCGCTCTGTGCCGGGCCTCTTCCTTTCCCGTGCATACTCGTTTTCCGGCTCTGCATAATTCCCCCATTTTCAAAGTGTTCTTGCCTTCTGTACTTTTTTTCCCTACTCTATTGCACTTTGTTTTTGCCTCCTTTAAAACCGTCGGGGAAAACCCCGGGGCTCTTTTTTTTGGTCTTCCCATTTTTTCTGTTGCCCCTTTGGGGAAAAAACCTTTTTCCAAATGCCTCCCTTTCATTTTTTTGGTTTCATATTCCAAAATTTTATTTATGGCCCTTTTTTGCCCGTTCTTATCCCACGGAACCCCCTGCGAAAGTTCCTCCCAACCCCATGTAGTCCCCCTTCTTTTTTAGTCTGGCTTTTCCCATTAACTCCTGTTACTCCCCTCTACTTGCAACTCCCACTAAAATTTTTCAAAAACAGAAAACCCCCGTTTTTCCCCTAGCTCCTAGGGGACTCTATATGTGATTTTCCTCAATGTCGAACTGCCCAGGGGGTTTAACCCCAAGGTCCAATTTTGCTGGTTCATCCTCCACTTTCACTCTGGCCATGTCCTTAGCTGTTGGTTTTGAGGGGTTTCCAGACCACATTCAACATCTTGGCTCTCCATGTTTTGGGACCCCATGTGCTCCAGGTTTTCCCAGTCAATTCCCTGTGGTTTGAAAAAACCCATAACCGCCCCTTTTCTTGCCCGGAGTTAGGGGGCTTTTGCCTCCTAGCAAGTGTGTCCACCATTGCTCCCCTTTTTTTCCTTTTATATTCCTTTTTTTGGTTTTTTTTTGCATTCGTTGTGGATAATACATCACTGCAATACCACCTTGTGCTCCCCAGACGAAGTGTACCTACTATTATTCCCCTTTTCCCGTCTCGTCTATGCCCCCCATTTTTTTTCGAAATTTTTTTCGGTTTTTTTTTCGAGGGATAGCAAACCCCCCCCCCCCCCTCTGGCCCCTTCATCTTTCCTTTATGATCTGGTATCCTTGGGGGGAAATTTCATTGAATTTGGGATTTTTTGTTTCTGTTTAAATGCTATGATGTCCCGGGGACTTCTCCTTTTATTTTTTTCTTTGGGAAAAAAAAGGGATAAAAATTCCCACAAAGGGCGGGGATTTTATACCCTTTTTTGCAAAAAACTTTTCAAACACTGCAAAATCAGGAAAACCCTTTGGGTTTAGAGGAATTTCAAAACCTTCTTCACGGCCCTCTACAACTAACCCACTCTTTTGGAAAAGGGCCCACTTTTCCCTGGGGGAAACCCCCCCTACCAGTGCTATGCCCTGTTGGTACACGTCCTTATCCCCTGACGCCTATATAACTGCCAATTTTTCTTGCCCTTTTCTCCCGATTCATCTTTCCCCCACGATGCTGTGAAAAAACTAACTCCAAGGGTGAGGGACTGATTACCCCATCTTTTTTAAAAAATTTTTACTGGCTTCCAATTATGTCCCCAGAACTGTATTGATAAAGCCCCTGGTTGGCGAAACGTCTACAATAAATATATCCGATGTTGCAAAGTGTGTCTTAAAATTTTATATTTAAATTTTTTCTTGCCATTCCCCATATTTTTTGTTAAACCATCCCCCCATTTGTGTACCAAAAACCCCCCAAATTGTGTGTGTTGGTGTTTTTGTGTGGTTTTGTGTGTGTGTGTGTTTAGTGTGTGTGTGTGTGTGTGGGGGTTTTTGTGTGTGTGTGTGTGTTCGTGTGTGTGTTGTGTGTGTGGTGTGTACTCACCTATTTGACTCACCTATTTGTGGTTGCAGGAGTCGAGTCCTAGGGTCCCGGCCCCCCCTCTTCACCGGGGTTTTAAAATTGGGGCCCCCTCTCCCCCCCCCTTTCCCTGAGCTTTTAAACAAACCTCGTCTTAAAACTGTGTATGGTTTTTTGCCCCCACAAAGTCATTTTTGGCTATTTCCCCGCCTTTCAAAATCTTAAAGATGAAGAAAAACTTCCCACATCTCTCCCGACTCATTTGTTTTCCCTTTAACTTCCCCAAATTTTGGCCTCTTGTTTTGGTCCCCCCCCCTGGGAAAATCCTTTTCTTTTGGGCCAAACCCTTTTCAAAATTCCCCGCAGTATTTTTTTTATGTCGTTTTTCATTTTTCCCCTGACCTTGTCCCCCCAGGTCGTCGGCCGTTTCCCCCCAAATTTTTTCTTCATGGACATTTCCCCCTTTGCTCTGGGAAATAACCTTGTCCCCCAAACCCTTTTACTTTCTCTAAATTTCTTGACGTGCCCTTTTTCCAAAATGCGGGGGTTCCCAAAAAGGTGTGCATACTCCAGTATGGGCCTGACATACAAAGGTTTTACAGTGTCTTTAAGATTCCTTTCTAAGGGAACGGGGAAAACTGTTCTCAGGGTTTTCCAGGCGCCCATATGCTGCACGTTTTTCCCGATTGATGTGTGCTTCCGGGGACCCTGCTCGGGGTTAAAACTCACCCCAAGATCCTTTTTTCCCCTTTAGTGAGGTTTGCATCCTTTTTGGGCCCCTAGCCTATACTCTTCTGTGGTTTCTGTGCCCCCCCCCCCATCTTCATGACTTTTCATTTGGCAGGATTAAATTCGAGAAGCCATTTGGGGACCCAGGTGTCCCTCTTGGGCCCGGGCTCTTTTAAGGGCCCGCCTTTTAAGTCCTTTTGGGGTGTTTGGTGTGTAAGGGGGTCTCCCATTTATACTTTTGGGGTTTTTTCTGCTGGAGTAATAGATTAGATGATGCTAGTAGGTGTTGTATGAGGGTTAAAGGGAAAATTTTTTCCCTTTAAGTCAACTGGGAAATGAAAAACGTAGCTGATAAATGACCAAAAGTAGCTTTTAATGACAACGTAGCTGGTAAATGACAACGGACTGGTAAATGACAACGTAGCTGGTAAAAAGAAACGGGAGCTGGTAAATGACCAAAGTAGCTGGTAAATGGGCAACGTTTGCTGGTAAATGACAAGTAGCTGGTAAATGACAACGTAGTGGGAAATGACAAAGTAGCGGTAAAAAGACAACGAGCTGGTAAATGACAACGTTTGTGGGAATGACAAAAAGTAGCTGGTAAATGACAACGTAAATGGGAAATGAAAAACGGAAACGGGAAATGACAAAGTAGCTGGTAAATGGGCAACGTAGCTGGTAAAGACAAGTAGCTGGTAAATGGGCAACGTAGCTGGTAAATAAAAACGGGAGCTGGTAAATGAAAAAGTAGCTGGTAAATGACAACGAAACTTTGGGAAATGACAACGTTTGCTGGAAAAAAGAAAAAAGGGAACTGCTAAATGACAACGTAGCTGGTAAAAAACAAGTAGCTGGTAATAACAACGTACTGGTAAAAGACAACGTAAAACTTGGGAAATGACAAAACCCAAACTGGTTTAAAAGAACAAAAGTAAACTGGAAAATGAAAACTAGCTGCTAAATGACAAAAGTAAACGGTAAATTTAAACGTACTGGGAAATAACACGTAGCTGGTAATGGGCAACGTAGCTGGTAAATGACAACGTAAACTGGTAAATGACAACGTAGCGGGGAAAAAAAAAAAGTAGCTGCTAAAAGAAACGTAGCTTGGGAAATAACAACGTGCCCGGTAAAATAAAAAACGTAGCTGGTAAATGACAACGTCTGGGAAATGACAACGTAGCTGGTAAAAAACAACGTAGCGGGGGAAAATTTAAAAGGGAGCGCTAAAAGACAAAAGTAAAATGGTAAATAACAACGTCCCGGTAAAATAACACGTAGCTGGTAAAAAGACAACGTAAACTGAATTTAAAAGACAAAGTAGCTGGGAAATTTAAAAACGTAGCTGGTAAATGACAACGTAGTGGAAATTTCCCCCCGTAGTTGGAAAAAGACAACGTAAAATGTAAATAACAACGACTGGTTTTTTACAACGGGCTTTTGGTGGCCTGGGGAGTGAAGCTCTGGGTTTTACACGGCGAGGGTCTGGGATCGATTCCCAGCCAGAGTAGAAACAACAGGGACGTGTTTCTATTAAAACCCCCGGTTTTTCCCTACTCACCCATCACAAAATGGGTACCTTTGGGGGATGGGCGACTGGTGGGGTCGCATTCTGGGGCAAAACTGCCCAATTTGTCCCAAAAAGCTCAGCATAACCCAAAGGGGGTTTTTATATAGTAGTTTGTTTTTTTATTCACTATGCTTGTATACCATGTACATGTCTTGTAGTAATTTTTGGGTTTTATTATTAAAAAATACTCCCGACTTCCCCACTTTTTTGAATTGGACTGATCAAGACAAGTGTGATTAAAAGTTCCCTCAAAGATACAATGTTTTTTTTACATCTGTCTAATTTTTCAACTTATCGGGTTTCTAAATCATTTTTTTACACTCTCTTTTGGGTTGGGCCAATAAGCCGTTTTTTAATTTTATTTAAAAACATTGCTACAATAAAAAGCAAAGAAAATTATAATAAAATTGGGCTATGATATGCCAAGAAGAGTTACAGGGAAAAAAAAAACACCCTCCTTTCCCTTTTAAAAATTTAAATTTTTACCAGTGGGTTCTACACAGCTGAGCATCCCCCCCCCCCCGTCCCCACACCCCACAAATTTATTTAAAAACCCAAATTATTTTACTTGAAAAAAACTTTTAATAAAATAACCTCAGTTTAGGGGTTATCCCAAATCAAACTTCCTGTAGGATAAGTAAGTAAAAATATTTCAAAGGGAAAGAAAAACTAAAACACAAAACCTTATTAAATAGGGACAAACCCCATTTTACAAATACATTTTTTAAAAACTTGTATACAACAGAAACTTTTACATTAAAATATTCCCCACCCCCCAAAAAACACTAAACCGCATCAACTAACATTTCTTAGGGAAAATCCTTACGTACATTAGGAATAACCTTAAGTAAATATAAATCATCCCCGGGGTTCCAAACACCAAGACACTTTCACTGAATAACAAAAAATTAACATAAATGTGTTATAACCTTTTCCCAACACAATGGGCACCTCAACCAGGGGACAATAAAATGCCGTTTAAAATTTTCTAGGAACTTTTCAAAAGTGAGTTCAAATTTAAAACCTAAGGGAACTTTTATATAAACTTTTAATGTACCCCACCATTTTTACCGTAAATAACTTAAAAAAAAAAAGTTTCTCCCAAAAGTTTACATTCCCCTGTACTTCTTTCCCCTGCTTTCATGCAAAAAAAAGGGCTTTTTAATACGCTAGGGTTCAGGTAAAACACAATTTAACCGTGTGTCCCCTGACACAAACAGCCCCCAATTTTGAAAATGCCCTTACCCCTCCCATTTAAAACCCTGCGCTTACTCATCAGAAAAAATGCGTTATTCCAAAAACCTCGCTTCCCAAAAAATTACCATTTCCCTTTGCAACCCGTTTAACCCAAGGAGGCGACATCTTTCATTTCCCCCGACGGGGCCCCTTCCCCCAGTAGCATACACCATCCCTAAACCAACCCCCCCCTTCCTGATTTACAAGTTAATAAAACCCTTTAAGTAATTTTTCTGTATTCCAATGGAAAATCCCTCTCCCCCTTCCCCCTAAATATCCCTGTTTCGACCAAAGTTTTATGAATTTTAACCCCCTAATTCCCCCTTGCTTTAAACCCTTTCTAAACCCCCTTTTCCCCCGCATTCCCCCCGATTTTGTATATATAATTTTTCCATAAAGTCCCCCCAGCCCCTTTACACTCTTTAAACCCTACCCCCCCCTCAAGACTTAATTCCCACAGAAAAGGGAAAAGCCTTTTCCCCATATATAAAGCAGCACCCTGTGAACCAACCCCCGACGCTCCCCATCCCCTCACAAAAATTAAAATTACATGGGAAAGCCGAATTTTCCCCCCCCACATATTCCAAAAAGCCCTCCTTCAGCCACCAAATTTCCCCCCAGAACCACACCCGACGGTAAAATCCCCAAAGCAAAAATGATACATTTATTTTACCCCACGGGGTTGGGAACCTCAACCTACTGAAAATTTCCCCCTATGCTTCCCCCGTCATACATGGGGGGAAAAACCCCCCACCAGTGCCCTAAACCCCCCCCACTAACATCCTACACAGCCCACTTTTTTTTTAAAATTCCCCAGAAACCCGAGCCAACACTAGAGCCCTAGAACAGTTTCACACTCATGCAATTCAAAACCCCCGATGCATTGTTTCAATCCCCCCCCTTTCCCCCAAACACCCCCCTCTTAATGACGATAAAATTTGACCCTCTGTTTTTAAAATTTATCAAACTTTAAAATCCCCTGATGCACAGGAAAAATTTCCATAAACCCTTTTAAGCCAATCATAGCCCCAACCCCACAAAAATCTTTAAAAAACCCCCCCCAAGTACGTTCGCAAATTGGGCCCCCCCAGTTTTAAAGGGAAAAATATCTTTCCCCCTGCCATGCCTTAAATATTAAAAATTTAAAACGCTAAAACAATGGCACCTGCCAGGGCCCCAATGCTCCCCCGGACCCAAAAATCCGGGCTACCAACTTAAAACCCAGTTTTCCAAAACGGGAACATCCAGATCGTCTGCATAATAAGGGGCCACAAATTTTTAAAAAAATTACCCGCCTCCCCACGGGAAAATTTCACTACCCCACCCAACCCTCCCCGCCCCGCTCCTACCCATGACCATGGACATTTTGGAATTTACCTCAAACCCCGTTGCAATGGGAACATGTTTAAACCCCCTCTAAGGCATCCCCTGACATCCCCTCCATAACCAGAAAAAGTAGTTTTCAACTGCATACCCATTAGGAAAAAGGCCAAACCCTGCCAACTCCACTCCCTTCTCCCTCTTTTTTTTCACATTTACTGCTCCACCATTCTATAAAATAGGTTTCCCGCAAAGCCGCAAAAAATAGCTGTGACATAGGAAAACCTGTCCCAAGTCCCCTTTCCCATTTCAGTCTTCCATTTAAACTTTTTTGCTCGCCGTTTTCAAAGGGGATATAACCCCCTCTACCCATTCCCCCCAATTTTTTCCCCAAAACCCCCCGTTCCCTAAGGATAGCTCTGAAGCTTCTTTTCTTTCCCTCTGGCCCTAGCTCCCTTCCCGTCTGTGCCCCCAAACCCCCTTTTTCCCCCCGTTTTTTTACACAAAAACTCGTAGTAGCCCATTTCCCCCCCACCCCCAGACCCCTGGAACCCAAACGAGTTTCGTTATGACCCCCCTACTAAAACACTTAACCTATTTTTCCCAAATCTTAGCAAACAACTTAAAATCCACACAAACAAAAAAAATATTGCCCGGGGAATTTCCCAAACCCTATGCAGCCCCTTACCCTTCGGTACCAAGCTACTACAGCATTTTCCTGCTTTTCTCCCCAATTTTTTCCCCCTTTTCCCTTTATTAAATTTAATTTCCTAACCCCCATTTTCTCCCCAAAGCCTTTTATAAAACTCTCCCGATAGTCTGTTGATTCCAGGCACTTTTCCCCTTTTTCATTTCACTTAAAAACCCCCCATATTTTTCCCCCCCCAGTTATTTCCCACCCAGTTCTTGGCTTACACTGTTTCCCAACCCACCCTAAACCCTCCCCCCACCTGTTTTAAATCCCCATCTCCTCCCCCCTTTCCCCTTTGTCAATACTGTCAAGCCACTTATCTCAAATGCCCCCCCTTCCATCTTTTAAATTTTTATAAACCCGACCCCCCGGGACCCGCCCCCTGACTCATGAAACCCCCCAAACCCCCTAGAATAAGGCCTTTTCCTGCTGTCATTGCTTTTGCCTAGGGGAATACAAAACGACACGGCCCATCACCTCATAACATCTCTTCCACCCCTGCTTTTCCCTCACCCCCTGGAAAACCCTCGTCCTGGGTTTTTGCGCAACCCCCCCTTAAATTTCCATAATGTGTCCCCTAGGATAAGTACCCCCCAACCCCCCCCCTTTTCATAACAAAACCCCTTTAAAATGTCCCCCCAAAAAATTACAAACCCATATTTTAAAAAATTGATTCAGTTCCCTTTTTGCATAAATAATGCCGAATCCCTTTTTTAGCCCCCAAAACCTTTCCCCTCACGTCACCACATCCTCCACCCATTTTTCCCCTTCCCCTTAATCCTCCCACATGCTGTAAAAAACCCCCCAACCCCTCCTCATCTCCTAACACACTGTATTTAACTTCCAGTATGCCCTAGAGGTAAAAAACTAGTGACTCCCCCTTTAAAATCTGCCATACTGCCCCATGATCTGAAAAAGCTACTTCTATTGTATGGGAAAAAACTTTTATAAGACCCGTGAGATATGTACAAACCCCCGTAACCTAGCTGAAAAACCCCCCCTTACGGAAATATGCTCTCCTCCCCTGCTCCCCCCCCCCCACCACAAACCCTCAAATAAAAAAACCACCAAGAGATTTTGTAAGGGCCCACATGTGCCCCCCCCCCCTTGTGGTTCCACATCAGCCCTCCTAATAACATAATTCCAGTCCCCCCCCCAAAAAATGGTACCAAGGTAAAAACCCCATAAAGGGGGAAAATAGGTCACACAAAACAAAATCCGCTTTACTTTTACATCGTTTTCCCCCCCGGGGCATACACAGCTAAAAAGGTTTCCTCTGTCCCATCCACCACCCATCCACACGCAAAATCCCTCCCCCCCCACTTCGTATCAACGCAAAAATTTGGGTCGCCCCCCCCTTTTTTAATAAAACCCCCACCACCTTTTTTTACGGAGATGGAGAGTTCCCTTACTTAAACCCTGGGCCCTCCAGCACTCTTCCCTCCCTAAAAAATTTTGTTCCTGTAAAAAACACTACATCCACCTATATTTACACAGAAGCATACGGGAAAAAATTTCCTCTTCCCCTATTTCACAGTCCATTTTACATTCATAGTCTACACCTAAGGGCCCTTAAAAAATTTTAAATTTCCCCCTCTCCTCCTTCCCCAGGCCTCCCGCCCCAGGGGGCCCAAAACATGGGTTTCCCACCATTCACCCCCCCCTTCTTTTCCCATGCCTCTTATCATGGGGACCCGACAAAATTTTTTTCTTTCCCTTTCCCGACCTCTGCGCCGGCGTCAGGACAATTTTCTGAGTCTGAAGCCGCCTCTTTCTTCCCGTGAAAGCATCCACCCCCCCATGTTGTTTTCTGAGGGTTTAATTAAATTGGGGGGGGGGAAAACATGGTTCCCAAATTTCTCAGGTAGTTGCCCAGTTTCAAGGGATGTGTTGAAGATTATGGCTAGGGTCACACACAGCATCTCTGCCCCTTCTCTAAAGACCCACGGGGAGATGCTGTCCGGTCCCATCGCCTTTGAGGTATCAAGGTCATTTAGCAGGTTCTGCACCTCCTCCTCGGTTGTTTGTATGTCATCCAACACTTGTTGGTATATTCCCTCTTGATGTTCCCTTCTGTGCTGTCTTCCCAGAGCCCTTCCTGTCTCTACCGTAAAAACTTTCTTAAATCTTCTCTTTAGCTTCTCACATACCTCCTGATCATTTCTTGTGAGTTCTCCACCTTCTGTCCTCAGTCTGATCCCCTGGTCTATGACTCTTGTCTTCCTCCTGATGTGGCTATACAACAGTTTCTGGTCAGTCTTGATTTTCGATGCTATGTTATTTTCGCTCTGTCGCTGGGCCTCTCTCCTTACCTGTGCATACTCGTTCCTGGCTCTGCGACTAATCTCCCTATTTTCATGTGTTCTCTGCCTTCTGTACTTTTTCCATACTCTATTGCACTTTGTTTTTGCCTCCTTACACCGTCGGGTAAACCAGGGGCTCGTTCTGGTCTTCCCATTGTTTCTGTTGCCCTTGGGAATAAACCTTTCCACTGCCTCCTTGCATTTTGTTGTTACATATTCCAACATTTCATTTACTGGCTTTCTTGCCAGTTCTCTATCCCACGGAACCTCCTGCAGAAAGTTCCTCAACCCTATGTAGTCCCTTCTTTTATAGTCTGGCTTTTCCCATTCAACTCCTGTTACTCTCTCTACTTGCAACTCTACTAATTATTCAAAGAACAGAACCACGTTGTCACTAGCTCCTAGGGGACTCTCATATGTGATGTCCTCAATGTCTGAACTGCCCAGGGTGAACACAAGGTCCAATCTTGCTGGTTCATCCTCCACTTTCACTCTGGCCATGTCCTTAGCATGTTGGTGCATGAGGCTTTCCAGCACCACATTCAACATCTTGGCTCTCCATGTTTCGGGACCCCCATGTGGCTCCAGGTTTTCCCAGTCAATCTCCCTGTGGTTGAAAAATCCCATAACCAGCAACTTTGCTCTGCTGGAGTTAGGTCTTCTTGCCTCCTCAGCAAGTGTGTCCACCATTGCTCTTTTGTTCTCTTCATATTCCTTTCTTGGCTTCTTGCAGTTCTGTTGTGGATAATACATCACTGCAATGACCACCTTGTGCTCCCCAGACTGAAGTGTACCTACTATGTAGTCCCTTTCTCCTGTCTCGTCTATGCCTCCCATTTTCTCGAATTTCCATCGGTTTTTTACGAGCATAGCAACCCCTCCTCCCCCTCTGCCCCTTCAATCTTTCCTCATGATCTGGTATCCTGGTGGGAAGATTGCATCTGTTATTGTCTCCGTGATTTTTGTTTCTGTAACTGCTATGATGTCTGGGGACTTCTCCTTGATTCTTTCTTGTGCAAAAAAGGTATAAAATTCCGACAATATGTCGGTATTTTATACCTTTCTTGCATAACTTATCAAACACTGCAACATCATGGAATCTTGGTTCAGAGGACATCTACAAGACCTTCTTCACGGCGTCTACAACTAACCCATCTCTTTTGGAAGGACCTACTTCCACTGGGGAATCCCGCCTACCAGTGACTATGCCCTCGTCTGCTACACGTCCTTACCCACTGACCCCTATATAACTGCCAATCTTCTTCCCTTTTGCCCCAGATTCTTTTCCACCACGTGTTTGGAACACTAACTCCGGTGGGGGGACTGATTACCACATTTTTTGTATAAGTTTACTGTTTTTCCCAATTATGTCTAAAATTGTTTTGATAAACCCCACTGGTTGGCAAAACGTCTACAATAAATATATCCTATTTGCACGGTGTCTAACTTTCTTTTGTTCTTTCTTGCCATTCCTCATTTTTATTGTTAAACATCCGCATTTGTGTACCAAACCTTAAACTTGTGGGGGTGTTTTTGTGTGTGTGTGTGTGTTGTGTTTTGTGTGTGTGTGTGTGGTGTGGTGTGTGGGGTGTTGTGTGTGTGCGTGTGTGTTTTTGTGTGTGTGGTGTGTACTCACCTATTTTTTATCACCTATTTGTGGTTGCGGGAGTCGAGTCCTAGCTCGGGCCCCCGCCTCTTCAGGGGTTGTCTGGGCCCTCTCTCTCCCCCCTCCATGAGCTTTATCAAACCTCGTCTTAAAATGGTATGGTTCTCCCCCCACAAAGTCATTTTTGGTATTCCACTGCCTTACAACTTAGATGAAGAATATTCTACATCTCTCTGACTCATTTGTGTCTTCAACTTCCAATTGTGGCCCTTGTTTTGGTCCCTCCCGGAACCTTCTTTGTCCCCTGTCTATTCCCCGCAGTATTTTATATGTCGTTTCATTTCCCCTGACCCCCTTTTTCCTCCGTGTCGTCGGCCATTTCCCCTTTAATCTTTTTTCATAGGACATTTCCCCCTTTGCTCTGGAACTAACCTTGTCGCAAACCTTGTACTTTCTCTAGTTTCTTGCGTGCTTTATCAAGTGCGGGGTTCCCAAAAAGGTGGCATACTCCAGATGGGCCCGACAAAACGGTGTCAGTGTCTTTAAGATTTCCTACTAGGGATCGGAAACGTTCTCAGGGTTTTCCCGGGCCCTATGCTGAACAGTTATTGATTGATGTGGCTTCCGGGGACAGCTCGGTGTTTTATCACCCCAAATCTTTTCCTTGAGTGAGGTTTGCAGTCTTTGGGCCCCCTGCCTATCCTGTTGTGGTTTCTGTGCCTTCCCCCATCTTCATGACTTTTCTTTGGGGAGGGTTAAATTCGAGAAGCCTTTGGGACCCGGGTCCCGTCTGTCCCGGTCTCTTTGAAGTCCGCTTTTTAAGTCCTGTGTGTGTTTGTGTGTGTAAGCGGGCTTATTTATACTTTTGGGGTTTTTTCTGCTGGAGTAAAGTTAGATGAGTAGTAGGGTTTTTATGAGGGTAGGAAATTTTTTATTTAAATCAACTGGGAAATGCAACGTAGCTGTAAAAGACAACTAGCTGGGAATGACAACGTAGTGGTAAATGACACGTAGCTGGTAAATGACAACGTAGCTGGTAAATAACAACGTAGCTGTAAATGACAACGTAGCTGGTAAATGACAACGTACTGGTAAATAACACGTAGCTGGTAAATGACAACGTAGCTGTAAATAACAACGTAGCTGGTAAATGACAACGTAGCTGGTAAATAACAACGTAGCTGGTAAATGACAACGTAGCTGGTAAATGACAACGTAGCTGGTAAATAACAACGTAGCTGGTAAATGACAACGTAGGTGGTAAATGACAACGTAGCTGGTAAATGACAACGTAGCTGGTAAATAACAACGTAGCTGGTAAATGACAACGTAGCTGGTAAATGACAACGTAGCTGGTAAATAACAACGTAGCTGGTAAATAACAACGTAGCTGGTAAATGACAACGTAGCTGGTAAATAACAACGTAGCTGGTAAATGACAACGTAGCTGGTAAATAACAACGTAGCTGGTAAATGACAACGTAGCTGGTAAATGACAACGTAGCTGGTAAATAACAACGTAGCTGGTAAATGACAACGTAGCTGGTAAATGACAACGTAGCTGGTAAATGACAACGTAGCTGGTAAATAACAACGTAGCTGGTAAATGACAACGTAGCTTTTAAATGACAACGTAGCTGGTAAATAACAACGTAGCTGGTAATGACAACGTAGCTGGTAAATGACAACGTAGCTGGTAAATGACAACGTAGCTGGTAAATAACAACGTAGCTGGTAAATGACAACGTAGCTGGTAAATGACAACGTAGCTGGTAAATAACAACGTAGCTGGTAAATGACAACGTAGCTGGTAAATGACAACGTAGCTGGTAAATGACAACGTAGCTGGTAAATACAACGTAGCTGGTAAATGACAACGTAGCTGGTAAATGACAACGTAGCTGGTAAATAACAACGTAGCTGGTAAATGACAACGTAGCTGGTAAATGACAACGTAGCTGGTAAATGACAACGTAGCTGGTAAATAACAACGTAGCTGGTAAATGACAACGTAGCTGGTAAATGACAACGTAGCTGGTAAATGACAACGTAGCTGGTAAATAACAACGAGTGGTAAATGACAACGTAGCTGGTAAATAACACGTAGCTGGTAAATAACAACGTAGCTGGTAAATGACAACGTAGCTGGTAAATAACAACGTAGCTGGTAAATGACAACGTAGCTGGTAAATGACAACGTAGCTGGTAAATGACAACGTAGCTGGTAAATAACAACGTAGCTGGTAAATGACAACGGGCTCTGGTGGCCTGGTAGCTGAAGCTCTGGCTTCACACGGCGAGGGTCTGGGATCGATTCCCAGCCAGAGTAGAAACAACAGGGACGTGTTTCTATACACCGGTTGTCCCTACTCACCCATCAGCAAAATGGGTACCTGGGTGATGGTCGACTGGTGTGGGTCGCATTCTGGGACAAAACTGACCCAATTCGTCCGAAATGCTCAGCATAACAAGGGGATTTCTATATAGTAGTATGTTTTTGATGTCAGCTATGCTTGTATACCATGTACATGTACTTGTAGTAAATAAGGATATTATTATTAAACTACTCCTGATCTTCCCCACTCTTTGAATTGGACTGATCAAGACATAGTGTGATTAAAAGTTCCCTCAAAGATACTAATGTTTCACATCTGTCTAATTTATCAACTTATCGGCTTTCTAAATCATTTATCTACACACTCTTCTTGTTGACCATAGTAGCAGTTTTTTATATTTTATTTAAAACATTGCTACAATACAAGCAATGATAAATTATAATAAAATGTCTATGATATGCGCAAGAAGAGTTACAGAAACTAATACACCGATCCTGCATTATACAATTTAAATATTACCAGTGTTGCTACACAGCTGACGCATCCCCCCCCCACGTCCACACACACACACATTGATAAGAACCCATATTCATTCACTTGAATAAACTTGAATATTAAATAACCTCAGTTTAGGGCTTATCCTAACTCATCTTGTCACTGTATGGATAAGTAAGTACAATCATGCAAGTACAAGAACACTAGATACACAACACCTTATTAAATAGGACAAACACATTTTACAAGATACATTTTGAAACACTTGTATACAACAGAAACTTTTCACACTTAATATATTCCCCACCCCTAAAAAACACTATAACCGCTATCACTAACATGCTTAGTTACATCCTTACAGTACATTAAGGAATAACCTTAAGTAAGTATATAATCATCGGTGTTCACAATAACACCAAGACACAGTACACTGAATATCAAATATTAACATAAGTGTGTTATAACCTTGTCTAACACAATGTCACCTCAACCAGGTGACAATAACTGCCAGTGATAAATATTTCTAGGAACGTTACAACAGTGACGTTCAACTTAATCCTAAGCAACGTGTATATAAACTTTTAATTGTAGCCCTACCATTTCTACCGTAAATAACTAAACAAAAGAGTACTCCCTATGATGACAGTCCCATGTACTGCTTACATGCTTATCATGCAAAAAAGTGTCTTTGAATACGCATAGGGTACAGGATAAAACACAGTTTACACTCGTGCTGGCCACTGACACAAACAGCCACAATTTTGACATGCCCTTACCCATCCTATAACACATGCGCATTACTCATCAGAAAAAGTGCGTTATTCCAACACACTCGCATTCCCAACAAATCATACACATCCTTAGCAACTGTCAACCCCAAGGAGGCGACACTCTTTCATACCCCTGACGTCCCTTCCCACAGTAGCATACACCATCCCTATCCAACCCCTCCTTCCTGATTTACAAGTCTAATAAAACCCTTAACGTAAGTTCTCTGTATTCCAATGGAAAATCCCTCTCCCACTTCCGCCCATAAATATCCCTGTTTCGACACAACGTTTTATGAAATGTAACCGCTAATACCCATTGCTTCACCTTGCTAACCCCTTTTCCCCGCATTCCCCACGATATGTATATATAATCTACCATAATGTACCCCACAGCCCTAATGACACTCTCAACCATACCCCCCCACGTCAAGACTTAATTCCCACAGAAAAGAAATGCCTTTACCCCATATATTATGCAGCACCCTGCTGAACCAACCCCTGACGCTCCCCATCCCCTCACAAAAATACATTACATGGAACGCCGAATCCTCCCCTCCACATATTCCACAGACCCTCCCTTCAGCCACCATATCCCACAGAACCACACCCGACGGTAAAATCCCATGCAAAAATGATACATCACTTCACGCCCACGGGGTTGTAACCTCAACCTACTGAAACTACCCCATATGCTTCCCCAGTCATACATGGGGAAAATCCCCTCCACCAGTGCCACTACCCTCCCCACTAACATCCTACACAGCCTACTTATTTTTAACTTCCCCAGATCCCGAGCCAACACTAGAGCCCTCAGAACAGTTTCACACTCATGCAATTCTACCCCAGTATGCATATGTTTCAATCCCCCCCTTCCCTCATCACCTCCCTCTTAATGACGATACATTTGACCCTCTGTTTTAAATTCATCAAACTCAACATCCCCTGATGCACAGGAAACATTACCATATCCCTTTTAAGCCAATCATAGCCCGAACCCCACAAGAATCTAAAAACCCTCCTAAGTACGTTCGCAATTGCCATCCCAGTTAAAGGGAACATATCTGCCACGTGCCATGCCTTACTATACAATAAGACGCTAATAACAATGGCACGCTGCACAAGGCCGCAATGCTCCCCTGCGACCCAGAATCCTGTCTACCAACTTAACCGAGTTTTCCACACGTGCAACATCCAGATCGTCTGCATAGATAAGACCACAAATTTTTAACAAATTCACCCGCCTCCTCACGACTGCACTACCCTACCCAACCCTCCCTGCCCAAGCTCCTACCCCATGACCATGGACATTTCTGAATTCACTCTCAAACCAGTTGCACCTGTGAACATGTTTACTACCCCATCTAAGGCATCCACTGACATCCCCTCCATAACCAGAACAGTAGTATCATCTGCATACCCTATTAGAACTGGCCAAACCCTGCCAACTCCACTCCCTTCTCCCTCATTAATGCACATTTACTGCTCCACCATTCTATAAAATAGGTCCTGCATGCACGCAAACAATAGCTGTGACATAGGACACCCCTGTCGAAGTCCCCTACCCATTACAGTCTTCCATTAATCTTTACGCTCGCCGTTGCTACGCGATATAACGCCTCTACCCATCCCACCATTTCTTCCCCAAAACCCTGTTCCCTAAGGATAGCTCTCGAAGCTTCTTGCTCCACTCTGGCATATGCTCCTTGCCAGTCTAGTGCCACCAAGCCCCCTTTCCCCACGTTTTTCTTACACAAAATCTCGTAGTAGCCCATGCCCCTCCACCACAGACCCCTGGTAACCCAAACTGAGTTTTCGTTATGACCTGCCCTACTAAGCACTTAATCCTATTTCCTAAAATCTTAGCAAACAACTTGTAATCCACACATAACAACAATATTGCCCGGTAATTCCTAAACGTATGCAGCCCCTTACCCTTCGGTACCAAGACTACTACAGCAGTTGCCTGCTTTTCTCCCAACTTGCCCCTTTCCTTCATTAAATTTAATTACCTAACCCCCTCATTAGCTCCCAATGCTCTTGATAAAACTCTGCAGATAGTCTGTTGATTCCAGGCACTTTTCCCTTTTGCATTTCACTTAAAGCCCTCCATATTTTCCCCTCAGTTATTTCCCCACCCAGTGCTTGGCTATCACTGTTTCCCAACCGACATATCACACTCCCACACACCTGTTGTAAATCCCCATCTCCTACCCCTTCCCTTAGTCAATACTGCTCATGCCACTTATCTGCAAATGCCCCCATTCCATCTGTAGTTTGTATAACCTGACCCACCCTGTACCCGCCCACTGACTCATGAACCTCCAACCATAGAATAGCCGTTGCCTGCTGTCATTGCTTTTGCCTAGGCAATACACACGACGACGGCCTATCACCTCATAACATCTCTTCCACCCCTGACATTACCCTCACCGCCTGGAACCTCTCGTCCTGGATTTCGCGCAACCTCCCCTTAATTGCCATAATGTCGTCCATAGGATAAGTACCCCCACCACCCCCCTTACATAACAACCCCTTAACATGTCCTCCAAATAATTAACAAACCCATATTTTAAAGAATTGATTCAGTTCCCTTCTTGCATATAATAATGCCGAATCCATTTCTTAGCCACACCATCCCATCACGTCACCACATCCTCCACCCATTTTACCTCCTCACTTAACTCCTCCCACAGTGCTGTAAAACCCTCCAACCCCTCCTCATCTCCTAACACACTCGTATTTAACTTCCAGTATGCCCTAGAGATACCAGCTAGTGACTCCCACTTCAACTCTGCCACTACTGCCCGATGATCTGAAAAAGCTACTTCTATTGTATGGACAAACTTTGATAAGACCCCGTGAGATATGTACAACCTATGTAACCTAGCTGCATAACCCCTCCTTACGGAAGTATGCTCTACCTCCCACGTGCTCCCCCACCTACCACATCCCTCAAATAAAAATCCACCAAGAGATTTTGTATGGCTGCCGACATGTGCCCCTCCCCTTGTGGTTCCACATCAGCCCTCCTAATAACATAATTCCAGTCCCCACCAACGATGGCCACCACAGGTAAACCACATAAGGAGAAAACTAGGTCATCACATACAAAATCCTGCTTTACTTTCACATCGTTTTCCTCTGGCGCATACACTGCTACAAAGGTTTCCCTCTGTCCCATCCACCACCCATCCACACGCAACTCCCTCCCCCCTCACTTCGTATCAACGCAAATTGGCTCGCCTTCTTTATTAATAAACCCACACCACCTTTAAGACGTGCAGATGGTAGAGTCATTACCTTAAACCCTGCCACCTCCAGCACTCTTCCCTCCCTAAAATTATGTTCCTGTAGAAACACTACATCCACTCTATATTTACACAGAAGCATACGAAAACATTTCCTCTTCACACTATTACACAGTCCATTCACATTCATAGTCATACACCTAAGGCCTTAAAATTTCCAACTCTTCCTCCTCTCCTCCTTCCCCAGGCCTCCTGCCCCAGGGCCAATACATGATTTCACACCATTCACCCCGCCCCCCTTCTTTCGATGCCTCTTATCATGGCTACCTCGACAATATTCTTTCTTCCTTCCAGACCTCTGCGCCGGCGTCAGGACATTGTCTGAGTCTGAAGCCGCCTCTTTCTTCCTCGTGATGCCATCCACCGCCATGTTGTTTTCTGAGGATCCCTCACAATGAACCTCAACCTCCGCCATTGCATGTTGCACAGAACATGGAGACACCTCTCTGTGCCTGCTGGTCTCCTCCTTCCTTTCTATGCATGTCCCAACACTCTTCTCTTGCAACTCAGAGACGTTACCCCGAACAGAGATGTCATCCTCCCCAGGCGGAGTTAAAGTCTTCAAAACCTCATCCAGCTCTTCCTCTAGCACCATCACCTCCTGCTGCACAAGCACTTCTGCCCCCGACACCGACAAAGTGGCCATTCCTGGCTCGACACAACTTATGGCACGCCCATCATTCATCACAAGGGTATCTTCAACCACATCACTCCACAGGTGTCCACTCCCTCATTTTCCCGTGGGGCTCTCCATGATGGCGTTCACACCTGTAACTGGTGCTCCACCAGTCTGTGCCATCCCCCTCCTCTGTTGTACACACGTCACCGCCATGTGATCACACTCCCCACACAACCTGCACATACGTCGTTGCCCAGCATAAGACACAAGAATCTGGATTCGGAACTCCTTCATCACTAAGCAAAATGGGATTGGATGTCTCAGAGTCATTTTAAGGGAGAATGTATCCTCCAGACGTCCCATGCATGCACCTGCCGCCCACTTGCCTTGGGTTGCCAGATGCACAGTATCATACGCCTCAAACACGTTCCTTATGTCAAGCTCGTCTGCTTCAAAGGGAACGTTGTGCAACTTCACCCACGTAAAATGTCGAGAATCGTCTATGAGACGCACTCTTACAGTAGGAGTTGCATCTAGACTCACATCCTGGAATCTTGTCACCAACAACACATACACAGCCGTCGAATTCAACTTAACGAAGATTCTGAAGGCCCCCATTCAGGGCTACACCATATTCCTCGTCGTCCTGTATTTCATACGTCTCTCTGATGATTGTTGGTAGCAATACTTGTGCCGTTGAGGGGGAAATCGCCCCACGAAGCAGCTCAATACCGACGGTATTCACCCTACGCCTTACACTCAGCGCCATGTTGTTGCTATGAGAGCTCGCCTGAAAACAGCAGAGGGGTGCAGAGCACAACCGTGCTCCACCGCAGTCAGGGCAGCGAATTGATAGTAGTATTAAGCACACAATAATAAATGAAACTTCTCACATCTCGTCTTGACGAAAACCCACAGCCAAACTGTAATAAAAAAATATCTCTTGCGTTAAACTTTTTTTTTTAATGTCAGCCATATTTGGGTTCCCATCTCTAGATATTTTTGTTTTGCTGTATTTGTAGTGTGCACAAGGTGAGCATCAGAAAACCTTGCCAGTTGTTATGCTGGATTCTGCATTGCATTATAAGAAAATATATATATATATATATATATATATATATATATATATATATATAATATATATATATATATATATATATATATAATATATGTCGTGCCGAATATGTAAAACTAGTTAATTAGCAAGAACTCATTTAAAATTAAGTCCTTTCTAAAATTTTCTCTTATACGTTTAAAGATACATCTTTTTCATTAATATTGATGTAAAAATTTATAATTATGCACCAAAAGGAACTTAGAAAACTTACCTAACCTTATTATAACAAGAAAAATTTATTTTAGCCTAACCCAACTAAATATATTTTAGATTTGTATACAATAATTTAATACTAAACAAACACAGTGAAATATATTTTTCTCGTTAGGTTCAGAATGATTTTGGCGAAATTATTGCATACACAAATTTTCACTTCTCCTATATGGCAAGATGAGCATTGCTATTTAAGCCAAGATCGCAAGTTCTGCCTATTCAGCACGACATATATATATATATATATATATATATATATATATATATATATAATATATATATATATATATATATATATATATAATATATATATATATATGTCGTGCCGAATAGGCAGAACTTGCGATCTTGGCTTAAATAGCAACGCTCATCTTGCCATATAGGACAAGTGAAAAATTGTGTATGCAATAATTTCGCCAAAATCATTCTGAACCTAACCAAAAAAAATATATTTGATTCTGTTTGTTTAGTATTAAATTATTGTAAACGTATTTAAAATATATTTAGTTGGGTTAGGCTAAAATAAATTGTTCTTGTTATAGTAAGGTTAGGTAAGTTTTCTAAGATTCTTTTGGTGCAAAATTAAAAATTTCTACATTAACATTAATGAAAAAAATATATCTTTAAATGTATAAGAGAAATTTTCAGAAAGGACTTAATTTTAAATGAGTTCTTGCTAATTGACCAGTTTTACATATTCGGCACGACATATATATATATATATATATATATATATATATATATATATATATATATAAATATATATATATATATATATATATATATATATATGTCGTGCCGAATATGTAAAACTGGTCAATTAGCAAGAACTCATTTAAAATTAAGTCCTTTCTAAAATTTTCTCTTATACGTTTAAAGATATATTTTTTTCATTAATGTTGATGTAAAAATTTGTAATTTTGCACCAAAAGGAATTTAGAAAACTTACCTAACCTTATCATAACAAGTGCAATTTATTTTAGCCTAACCCAACTAAGTATATTTTAGATTTGTTTATAATAATTTAATTCTAAACAAACACAGTGAAATATATTTTTTTCGTTAGGTTCAGAATGATTTTGGCGAAATTATTGCATACATAAATTTTCACTTGTCCTATATGGCAAGATGAGCGTTGCTTTTTAAGCCAAGATCGCAAGTTCTGCCTATTCGGCACGATATATATATATATAATATATATATATATATATATATATATATATATATAATATATATATATATATTGTCGTGCCGAATAGGCAGAACTTGCGATCTTGGCTTAAATAGCAACGCTCATCTTGCCATATAGGACAAGTGAAAATTTGTGTATGCAATAATTTTGCCAAAATCATTCTGAACCTAACGAAAAAAATATATTTCACTGTGTTTGTTTAGTATTAAATTACTGTAAACAAATCTGAAATATATTTAGTTGGGTTAGGCTAAAATAAATTGCTCTTGTAATAATAAGGTTAGGTAAGTTTTCTAAGATTCTTTTGGTGCAAAATTAAAAATTTTTACATTAACATTAATGAAAAAAATAAATCTTTAAGCGTATAAGAGAAACTTTTAGAAAGGATTTAATTTTAAATGAGTTCTTGCTAATTGACCAGTTTTACATATTCGGCACGACATAATATTATTATATATATATATATATATATATATATAATATATATATATATATTTTAAGTAGTACTGATTTCTACAGAGTGGCTTCTTCTACAGAGTGGCTCCCACAGTATGGCTCTCACAGTATGGCTTCCTCCAAAAAGGCCTTCTACAGAGTGGCTTCCTCTGAGTGGCTCCCTTTCACACCTATATACTAATGACCTTAACCCCACCCACGACCCCACCCACGACCCCACCCATGATCCCTCCCACGACCCCACACACGCCCCCCCACGACCCCCACCCTGCTCCCCGCGCCCTTCGTGCCCACCCGTCGCGCCTGCCCGTGCCTTCTGCTGCGCCTTCTGCAGCGTCGTCCAGATCGCCCCCGCTCCCCGAATTTTTTTCCGATTTTTTTTTGAATTTCATTTTATTGTGCTCTCCACTTCCTCGAATCAAGTTTTTTGGATTGCCCCTCCCACTTTCACCCCCACCCCAAATTTTTTCGATTTTTTTTTCTCGATAATACAAAGACTCTACTTCCTTGGATCAAGTTTTTGGGTACCCCTCCTTCCACCCCGAAAATTTCTCCTCCATCTCCTCGGATCAAGTTTTTCTCGATAATATAAAGACTCCAATTCCTCAGAACAATTTTTTCTCGAAATCAAAGTCTCCATCTCCTTGGATTAAGGTTTTCTCGATAATACAAAGACTCCATCTCCTTGGATCAAGTTTTTCTCGAAATCAAAGACTCCATCTCCTTGGATCAAGTTTTTCTCGAAATCAAAGACTCCATCTCCTTGGATCAAGGTTTTCTCCTCCATCTCCTCGGATCGAGTTTTTGGATTCCCCCCTCTGGGGGTAAGCATTCAAATGAACTCCTCCTATGGGGCATGGTGCTCTCTCTTACTACAGGTCTAAACAAGTGTGACGTCAGTATTCCTCTCATTAAGTTAAATGAACTAAAAAGTGTGTTTACTCGGCGGTCAGTGACGTCACGTCATGACCTCACACATACAAGCTGAATCTTGTCGACTTCCCCCTATGTCAGTGACGTCACGTGATGACTCCGCACACAGGCTGAATCTTGTCGACTTACCCCTACACATTTCATATACAACACAGGGAAAACATTTTCACTCTTAACCCAGGATAATCCAAATAATTTCACATTTTTTTCGTTAATACCCACAATAATCCACAATTTCTTTACAAAATACAACACAAGTCTAGACTTTTTTCTCGTTTTAACTATTTCATCTCAGGTCACTCCCCACGAAGTAACCTTCTCTCTCTCCTTCTCCCCACCCTCCCGAACCCTCACACTCAAACCAACACCTCACAATTTTCACTCATAAGCCCCAATTTTTCTCGTTTTAACTATTTCATCAGAATGTCACAACAACACTTATAACCACTTTTCGATAAATTCACTAGTCACAATTTTACATATTACGAAGTTAATACGCACACACACCTCACTTTACTTTGAACACCTTCAAAACACTCTCATAAATCATCTGAATACTCACAAAAATACATTTGAACATTTCCAAACAACACTGAAACACTTCCAAAATATCATTTTGAATACTCCCAAATAAGATTTGACAGCTCTAATTTATCTGCACTTACACATTTCATTAAATTACATCTCATCCCCCCCCAAACTCCTCCCTCAGTCTCCAGACTTCACAAAAAACTAACTCAAACACTTTACTTTGAACATCACCAAAAAACACCATCAAGTACCTTTAAATACTCCAAAAACATCATTCGAACACCCCCAAATCACCTCTGAATACTCCAAGAACACCTTCATAAGTACTCTCATATATCATTTGAACACCTTCAAAAACACCTTTGAAAAACCTCAAAACACCTTTGAATAACCTCAAAACACCATTTGAGTACTCCCAAATACACCACTGATTACTACTAAAACACCACTGAATACACTCAAAACACCACCAAAAACACCATAAACTAAGATCAACGCCCACAATCCACAACACCCACATCCCACAACACTCACATCCCACAACCCACAATTTTTTTTCACGTTTTAACTAATTTCATCAGAAAAAGTCACAACAACAACCCACAACTCATAACCACTTTTCAGCATCTCTAGATCGACAAACAACACCCACAACCCACAATTTTTTTTCTCGTTTTAACTAATTTTCATCAGAAAAGTCACAAAAACAACCCACTTATATCATCTTTTTTTTTGGTATCTCTAGTTCGACTACATTACCCACAACCCTCATCAATTACCAATTTATTCACATTTTTTTCCCCTTCTTTTTATTGAATCTTAAATGTAATACACATTCCTCTTTACATTACTAAAATTCTAATAAAATCCTCTCCATACCCATGTCCTTGTATCCACATAAATTGATATTATACTCGCATCAAGTAATCTCACTACCCAACTATTGCGACATGTTTCAACACCCTCCATTCTTTTCCAATATATCATAACTTTTCAATTCTGTAATTTCTTTTTAAAATATTCACACATTACCTTTATTTTCAGTAAAATCTCCCCATATTTCATTAAATTTCTATTACAACCCTCCCCATACCCCTCTCCATCTCACCCGCATTTCTTCACATCCACTCACCCGTCTCCCAACACACGTCTTCTGAACACACACAAAAATCACATTTCACATCCATAAATGCATCTCATCACCCATCTCAATCCACTAAAATCACTGTAACCAAGATATTCACAAAACTCTATGACCACCTAACACACACACACACACACACACACACACACACACACACACACACACACACCTAACCTAACCTAACCGAACCGAACCTAACCTAACCTAACCTAACCTAACCTAACCTAACCTAACCTAACCTAACCTAACCGAACCGAACCTAACCTAACCTAACCTAACCTAACCTAACCTAACCTAACTATCCTATCCTAACCTAGCCCAACCTAACCTAACCTGACCTAACCTAACCTTACCTAACTTAACCTAACCTAACTTAACCTAACCTAACCTAAACCTGAACCTAACCTAACCGAACCTATCCTATCCTATCCTAACCTATCCTAACCTAGCCTAACCTAACCTAACCTAACTTAACCTAACCTAACCTAACCTAACCTATCTTAACCTAACCTAAGCTAACCTAACCTAACCTAACCTAACCTAACCGAACCTAACCTAACCTAGCCTAACCTAACCTAACCTAACCTAACCTAACCTAACCTAACCTAACCGAACCTAACCTAACCTAACCTAACCTAGCCTAACCTAACCTATCCTATCCTAACCTAACCTAACCTAACCTAACCTAATCTAACCTAACTTAACCTAACCTAACTTAACCTAACCTAACCTAACCTAACCTAACCTAACCGAACCTATCCTAACCTATCCTAACCTATCCTAACCTAGCCTAACCTAACCTAACCTACCCTAACTTAACCTAACCTAACCTAACCTATCTTAACCTAACCTAACCTAACCTAACCTAACCTAACCTATCCTAACCTAACCTAACCTAACCTAACCTAACTAATAGGTATCAGTATGTCACCATTAAAGACACAGCATCAACAACACGGCCACTTGATACTGGAGTTCCGCAGGGAAGTGTCCTTGGTCCCCTGCTCTTCCTCATATACATCAATGATCTTCCAAACGTATCCCAACACCTGAAACCCATTCTCTTTGCTGACGACACGACTTATGTCATATCTCACCCTAATCTTGCCACCCTCAACACCATTGTTAACGAGGAGCTGATCAAAATATCGACTTTGATGACAGCCAATAAACTTACGCTTAACACTGACAAAACCTACTATATTATGTTTGGTAGCAGAGCAGGAGATGCACAAATTAACATTAAGATCGACAACACTCTAATTACCAGACATAAGAGGGCAAATTCCTAGGCCTATACCTTGACAACAACCTGAATTTCAGCACCCATATCCAACACATAACCAAAAAAGTATCCAAAACGGTTGGGATCCTCTCCAAGATACGATACTACGTGCTGCAAAATGCCCTTCTCACACTATACCACTCACTTATTTACCCATACCTCACCTATGCTATTTGTGCTTGGGGATCAACTGCAGCAAACACACCTAAAGCCAATAATAACCCAACAAAAAGCTGCAGTAAGAATAATCACTAAATCCCATCCCTGGCAACACCCCCCCCCCATTCTTCATAGATCTAAACTTACTCCCTATTCAGTACATCCACACTTACTACTGTGCAATCTACATTTACAGGACCTTAAACTCCAATATCAACCTTGACCTAAAACGCTTTCTTGATAGTTGTGACAGAACCTACAGGCATAACACCAGGCACAAACATCTCTACGACATTCCCCGTGTCCGACTAAACCTTTACAAAAATTCAATGTATGTCAAGGCCCTAAAATCTGGAACACCTACCTGAGAACTCTGAACTGCAGACACATTCATCACCTTCAAAACTACCATTAGAAAACATCTTATCTCCCTGATACACCCCGTCAACTAACTACACGAATACCACCTGGTGGTTCACACTTACACTCACACACCCATTTGACCATAAACAGAAATATCAATCTCAATCTTAAAAAAATTAATCCTGTGATACTCCAATACTGAAACTATGTACTGTGCCAAAACAAAAGCATTCACATTGCTAAACTCACAAACTAGTATTTAGTCACTTAGCCATAATACCAACTTACCTCATAATTGTAATATTTTAAAATTAAGAATTAAACTAAGTCTGCCCGAAATACCTAGCCATGCTAGGTGTTCTAGTGGTACACTCTGTAATCATTATTTTACTACATATAAACCACACAATAACCAAATTCTATAAACTCAGCATTGTAATCCTTATAGAGAATAAACTTTGAATTGAATTTGAATTAAATTTGAATTGAATTGAATTGAATTGAAGTTATGTATATAATGATACATTCAGATAAATGCAATTTTCCACACATTCTCTACATTACATAAATAATCACTCAGTTATCCATAAGCAAAACAATCTCAGCAGTCACCCAACAAATATTCAAAGCCATCACGCACTTATCTAAACCATACCAGACCCATTACCCACCTTACCACAAACTACACCTTAGCCCACCGAACTCAAATACCCCAATATTCATTCTGACTGCACACCCACTTACTCAGCAGCACTTACAACACATCAGTAAGCCAAGCCAACTAATCACTCACCCACACAAACTATCACTAGCCTAGTGTGTTTTCCCTCCATTCAAACAGCCTATTACCCACCAACTACATATTACGTCCATTCCCTCTAACTTCACACCAACCCACCGCTCAGCCACCCAACCGGCATATTATAGCGGCCCACCACCGGCCTTGCCCCGTTCATCACTGTAACCGCTGATCTGTCGCGGCAAAACCCGATTATGCAAACTTTAATCCCGGACTAGGCGTCGGGCGACCGTAACGTGGAATTGGCTGCGTCTGAGAAGGAAGTGGACCACTGACTACTAACCTCTTTATTTGTTTCCATTGCATCTCCTTCCTTCACTACTGCCCATTCCATTTTTTCTGCACATTATACTTCCCTTCCTCTTCTAAACAGTTTCAAGCATTCTCATTATTTCCCTTCATCACCATTCCAAGTACTTCTCTCCGCAGCATCATATTCAACACTTGGGTTCTTAATTGCTTACTGCTGAATCTATTGAACGCAAAGCTGAAAGATCCCAGAATCGAACTTCAGGTCGAGGAACTTTATGGATACAAATTCTTTACATTATTGCAGCCTCTGTTCGTCGAGTAATAGAGTCCTATGTAATAGCTGTTGTGGATCTAATTTAAAGAAAAAATAAACAAATCGGAAGGAACTTATATCCAAGGCAACAAAAATATCAATGTGCAACAAAATTTTAATCCTCTAGAAAATCAGATGAGTTTCGGTTAATGATATCCAAGAAAGGTATCCCTGTATCCTACAGTAGTTGAAAATGTACATAAGTTACTGATGCAGTTATATTTCAACGTTCAAGAAACTAGCAATATTCGAAGAAGTATTAACAATATTTTTTTTTTTATTCGCCGGTATTCTCCCGGCCCGGGTCTTTTCCAAGTAGTGGTGACCCGGCCTTGGCTCCCTATCTGGGGAGTGTCTCGAGACGTAAGTCTCCCATGGAAGGAGGCACAAGTACCCCCTCATCTTTGGGACCAACTGTCCCCAGGCCTAGCCACATTCCCCGCCCTCACGGGGCTCGTAGGGAGAAGCTAGGCCTCTGGTCTGCCATCTACCCCGCCTCAAAGGGGCTCGTGGGGATGGCAGTCTTATGAGCTGCAGATGGTAGCAAGCTCAGGCCCTATTAACAATATATAGAATTGGGACTGACATTAAATTTTGTCAGTAAAAATGTCAAATTGGAATTAGCAATACTCTATGCAAATTTGAACCTGTTTTTTAAATATAGATTCAGTCAGAGAAAGGCATTCTGTAACTATTGCCAAAAATCAGTATAAACCAAAATACTTGATTTTTTTTTTTTCAAATAATTACCTTTGAAAATATGAAGCCGAATAAGGTATTCACAAAGTATCGCATGTTAGAAGTTTTTCATTTTTCCCTTTTTCTTCAATAAAATTAGCAAGATGGTAAACAACACAGCCAGAAGACATTTCAGATATTTCTCCCAATAAGATTCATAAGCATTTAATTAAGGCAGTCTTCACTGCACAGAAAGCAATTGCAAAAGTTTCCTTCTAGAAGAGTACATCTGCACTAGAAGAGTACATCTGCACTAGAAGAGTACATCTGCACTAGAAGAGTACATCTGCACTACAAGAGTACATCTGCACTAGAAGAGTACATCTGCACTAGATATTTAAACCAGAGCTGATTAGACATTATCCAAGTATTGCATTGAATCCATCTATTCAAAGTTTTTTTTTTTATAAAATTATCAAATATGCCTGTGCAAAAAAAAAAAAAACATCGACACCATGCCCAGCCCTTCTAGGTTAGGGTAGGTGCCTGAGCCCGAGCTTGCAGCTCACAACACTGTCATTCCCATTAGCCCCCTTGGGGCGGTGATGGCAGACCAGAGAGGCCTAGCGTCTCCCTATGAGAAGATAGGCCTGGGGACAGTTGGTCCCAAAGATGAGGGGGTACTTGTGCATCCTCCCATGGGAGACTTAGGTCTCAGACACTCCCTAGAGAGGGAGCCAAGGCCGGGCCACCACTTGGAAAAGGCCCGGGCCGGGAAATACCGGCGAATCTTTAAATAATAATAATAATAATGCAAAAAAACTAGTTTAAACCCTGAAGCTATCAAACGTTACATAAAATCCATCAGCAAATAAATACTTCAGCCCTTCTGAAAAAGTTGGTTCAAATTATTTCTTACAAAAAAAAAAAAAAATTGCGAAAGATAGGCAAAGAACGTGAATGGTACTTGGCAGATGAAAACAAGACTACCAGCAACGGAGCAAAGAAAGAAGAAAGGCAAACACTAACACCGAAGATCTATTTTTGAAGTACCCATAAATTCCCATCACGAATATTTTACGTATATAAAATATTTTACGTATGTAAAATATATTTAAAGATGTTTTCTACAAGCAGTCAAATACCAGCCGCTGGATTATATTACAAAATATAAGTTAAGCCATCTCTTCGAAAATCAAACAGAATATATCGAAAAATTAATATATCATTGATTTTAAGTGCAGAAATATTAAATAATTTTGTACATGACTGGTAAACAATACCGACAAGATGAAAATCAGAAAGATGAGGTAACCAGTCCCTCAGTCTTGTCAGACGCTGCAACATCATGGAATCTTGGTTTAGAGGACATCTACATAACCGTCTTCACGGCTACTACAACCACTAACCCATCCCTTGGGTAGGACCTACTTCCACGGGGAAATCCCGCCTACCAGTAACTGTGCCCTTGTCTGCTACCCGCCCCTTTCCACCTGACGCTAGTATATAAGCACCAGCTTTCTTGGCTGTGCCCCAGATTCTTCACGACTACGGTGCTCATCACACAAATTCCAAGGCTGGGGGACTGACTACCTCATCTTCTGTATTTAGTTCTTGTCTTCCAATTATGTCCTTTAATTTGTACGGGTAAAGCCAATGGATGGCGAAACGTCTACAATAAAGATACACTGATGTTGCACATGTATCTGATTTTCATTATATAATTTGTAAACTGTTCTATAATAACTACTAGAATTTAACTTATAAAAACTGCATTAGGTTAACTTAGTTCTAGTCGAAGTTTCTAAGTAAGGTTTGCTGCCAAAATAATTTGTTTGCACAATAAGGAGTCAAAACGTTTACCTATTAATACGTAATTGGTAATTAGGGAAAAAGTTAAATTTTTTTGGAAGTTCGGCCTAATTCACCAATTATATAACTATAAATTCTATATGATATATAATATTATATTATAATATAATATATATATAATATATATATATAATAAATATTAATGTGCCCACGAACAAGTGGTATTGATCAATAACAACACTGCGACTAGCCAAGGACTCGAACCCATGCTGCTTTGGCCTGCCTCATGGTGGGCGAAAACTTATGACGCCTTTACCCACGGGACCAAACAATCCTTAAGAGTAGCGCACCCAGCAGAACTGAATGTTGTACTTGCTACCCAAGGACACACGATGGTGTGGGTGACTCTAAGCTAATTTCATTCTAGTCCCTGTTTGGTGTACTAGTACAACGAGCAGTATTTTATATTATTGTGCCCACGAACAAGTGGTCCTTGGGTAGCGAGTACAACATTCAGTTCTGCTGGGTGCGCTACTCTTAAGGATTGTTTGGTCCCGTGGGTAAAGGCATCATGAGTTTTCGCACACCATGAGGCAGGGCAAAGCAGCATGGGTTCGAGTCCTTGGCTAGTCGCAGTGTTAATATATAATATATATATATATATATATATATATATATATATATATATATATATATATATATATTATATATATATATATATGTAGGGCAAGCCACGGGGGTGTGGAAATCTTTAGCTCAAGTACATTCACACTTCTCAGTGCGTCATCAGGCGCTGTGCAATGTTGAGAGGCAGCAACCAAAGCAGGGAGAGAGGTCTCAGAGTAGCGTAAGTGTCACTGGCCACGGTTACCCTTTGACTGGGCAAGTGGTCGGTGCCAACCCCACCCTACCATTATCCCCCCATTATCCATATGGGGTAGGAGGGTTTCTAAGATGTCAAATAGGAAATTATAATATATAAAAAGTCAGCCCCAAGCTTTATCTAATCGTTTATAACAGGTCATGTGATTTGAGAAAATAAGTTTCTCGTTAGATACTGTAGACATGGATAGCTATTATTCTGTGTGACCTTTTCAAATAATGATAGGAAAGAATGCAATGTGCTTTTTGTCCGTTTAAATAATTTCATGTGAAATTATCCCATGGTCACACTTATCAAATGCTGCTGCGAAGTCAGTGTACAGTACTACTGCGTTTTAGTTGTCGTCAGGTGATTCCAAAACCATGTCGTTATGGTCCAGCAGTTGCAAGAGGCAGGAGCTATCTGTTCTGCTTCTTTAAACCTTTTCAAAAATCTAGTTAATGTGACACGCCCGAGCTATTCCATAGCCTCTGCAGCTCCTTTACTGCAACCTTTGAGGAGTGAGGCATTATCAGTAGTTATTAATGAATTGAGATGAATTTGGTATCTGTTTCTTCTCCAAAGAATATTTAAGGCACATAAAAAGGATTTCCTGCAAGTCTAGAGTATCGACTTCCAGGAGTCTGGGCCTGGGGCGGAGAGTATGGGCATGTAATCAATGAATTCAATGTTAAGTGGAGTTATACTCGTATCAGAGATTAGGAAGATGTTTGCGGCATTTTTTCTCGTTCATGGAAAACTTATTTGGGTCGTCAGTTTTTCTGCAGATTAGTAATATTGGGACTTAAGTATTTCACTCATTTCTTTGTAATCGTCATTGTATGTCACATTTTGCTTTTGCATATAAGAAATATTCTGGATTTCTTTCAATTTTACTTATGGTTTTTTTCCTCAGCTCCAATCAGAGCAAGGAGACCAACTGGTAAGCCAGCAAATTCTCTGCTGGTCTCTCTAGGACCAAGAACACCAGTGATAGGGTCACCATATGACAAAGATCCATGTCAGGTACCTGACGAATGCAATACGAAGTGTTAGTATTGTACTGTTGCAGGTTTGCCTGTCTTGTCCCGGCCCAGGTCTTCTCTAGGTGGTGACCAGGCGTTGTCACCCCCGGGTGAGGGGTGTCACTCATTTTCTTCTCTCTTCTGTCCACTGCGGATGTCTTGCTGTGGTCCCTCCGGCTGGAGGGTGACATTCATCTTCTGTCTTGAGATGGCTCCCCGGGGTGAGGAGTGTCCTCTTTCTTCTTCCTTTTTGCTCTGGTCACATCTTGGTAAGCACGCGTCCTCTTGATAGGTTGGGTGAAGACCGGCAGTGGACCTGCTGGTCTTGACTGGTGTTACGCAGAAAATGGGATTTCCTGGGGGCATAAGGCCTTGTCTAAAGGGCAAAGGTAAAAGCTACACACATCTCAAATAAATCTAGGCCACCCAGGGCTATCCCAGTCAAAAGAGAAAGCGCTAAACCAACATTTATTACTTCAATGGGTTGGTTATCAGAGGGTGAGGCAAAATTCCTAGTTAGGAAAATATACATTTATTATTAGTAACTATATGCACACGCTAGAAAAACACCTTCATATATCTCTTAGTCTAAATAAAGGTACATAAGGAGCCGGCGGCTGGAGAGTTTCAGCAAAACAAACACATGGCCCAGTGGGAGACAGGTTCTGAAATGCCCTACTCTCCTGCTGACACCATATTATCCAAATTCAACAGCTCTCTACTCAGATAACAGAGCTCTGACCATACCAGAGCGCATGTGAGCATACTGGTAAGCAATAAAAGCTCTTCAGGCTTGAGGTGGATAAACAAACGAGTACCAAACTTAACTCAGATATAAAGCCCCTTGCCAGCGTCTTCCTCCATGCAGCCTCCACGTGACTCCCCCAAGCCACGCTTACCCGCTAACCAAAACAAAGCTGGAAAAATATGTCCCGGAATATTTCTTTACAATTACGTTTAAAAATACTTACAGTACCCCCCAAATTTCACAATTATGAATTATAAAATTAAGCTTTAAAAATTAAAACACCATCATACTATTTATGGCCACCTTCTCCACTATCTATTATATGCATATATATATACATATATATATATATATATATATATATTTTTTATATTTTATATATTATATTATATATATATATATTTATATATTTTTTTATATAATATATATTATATAATATATATTTTATATTATATATATATTATATATATATATATATTATATATATATTATATATATATACATATATATCTTATAACGCAATGCAGAATCCAGCATAACAACTGGCAAGGTTTTCCGATGCTCACCTTGTGCACACTACAAATACAGCAACACAAAAATATCTAGAGATGCAAACCCAAATATGGCCGACATTAAAAAAAAAAAAGTTTAACGCAAGAGACATTTTTTTTACTATAGTTTGGCTGTGGGTTTTCGTCAAGACGAGATGTGAGAAGTTTCATTTATTATTGTGTGCTTACTACTACTATCAATTCGCTGCCTGACTGTGGTGGAGTGCGGTTGTGCTCTGCACCCCTCTGCTGTTTTCAGGCGAGCTCTCATAGCAACAACATGGCGCTGAGTGTACAACGTAGGGTGAATACCGTCGGCATTGACCTGCTTCGTGGGGCGATTTCCCCCTCAACGGCACAAGTATTGCTACCAACAATCATCAAAGAGACGTATGAAATACAGGACGATGAGGTATATGGTGTAGCCCTGAATGGGGGCCTTCAGAATCTTCGTTAAGTTGAATTCAACGGCTGTGTATGGGTTGTTGGTGACAAGATTCCAGGATGTGAGTCTAGATGCAACTCCTGCTGTAAGAGTGCGTCTCATAGACGTCTCTCGACATTTTACGTGGGTGAAGTTGCACAACGTACCCTTTGAAGCAGATGAGGCTGACATAAGGAACGTGTTTGAGGCATATGATACCGTGCATCTGGCAACCCAAGGCAAGTGGGCGGCAGGTGCATACATGGGACGTCTGGAGGATACGTTCTCCCTCAAAATGACTCTGAGACATCCAATCCCATTTTGCTTTGTGATGAAGGAGTTCCGAACCCAGATTCTTGTGTCTTATGCTGGGCAACGACGTATGTGTAGGTTGTGTGGGGAGTGTGATCACATGGCGGTGACGTGTGTACAACAGAGGAGGGGGATGGCACAGACTGGTGGAGCACCAGTTACAGGTGTGAACGCCATCATGGAGAGCCCCATGGGAAAATGAGGGAGTGGACACTTGTAGAGTGATGTGGTTGAAGATACCCTTGTGGTGAATGATGGGCATGCCATAAGTTGTGTCGAGCCAGGAATGGCCACTTTGTCGGTGACTGGGGGTAGAAGTGTTTGTGCAACAGGAGGTGATTGTGCTGGAGGAAGAGCTGGACGAGGTTTTGAAAACTTTAACTCCGTCTGGGGAGGATGACGTCTCTGTACGGGGTAACGTCTCTGAGTTGCAAGGGAAGAGTGTTGGGACATGCATAGGAAGGAAGGAGGAGACCAGCAGGCACAGAGAGGTGTCTACGTGTTTTGTGCAACATGCAACGGTGGAGGTTTAGGTTCATTATGAGGGATCCTCAGAAGACAGCATGACGGTGGAGGGCATCACGAGGAAGAAAGCGGCAGCTTCAGACTCAGACGACGTCCTGACGCCGGCGCAGAGGTCTGGAAGGAAGAGAGAATATTGTCGAGGTAGCCAGGATAAGAGGCATCGAAAGAAGGGGGGCAGGGTAAATGGTGTGAAATCATGGTTGGCCCTGGGGCAGGAGGCCTGGGGAAGGAGGAGAGGAGGAAGGGTTGGAAATTTTAAGGCCTTAGGTGTATGACTATGAATGTGAATGGACTGTGTAATAGTGTGAACAGGAAATGTTTTCGTATGCTTATGTGTAAATATAGAGTGGATGTAGTGTTTCTACAGGAGCATAATTTTAGGGAGGGAAGAGTGCTGGAGGTGGCAGGGTTTAAGGTAATGACTCTGCCATCTGCATGTCTGAAAGGTGGTGTGGGTTTATTGATAAAGGAGGAGAGCCAATTTGTGTTGATACAAAGTGACGGGGGGAGGGAGTTGCGTGTGGATGGGTGGTGGATGGGACAGAGGGAAACCTTTGTAGCTGTGTATGTGCCAGAGGAAAATGATGGTTTACCTGTGGTGGCCATCGTTGGTCGGGACTGGAATCATGTTATTAGGAGGGCTGATGTGGAACCACAAGGGGCGGGGCACATGTCGGCAGCCTTACAAAATCTCTTGGTGGATGTTCAGTTGAGGGATGTGGTAGGTGGCGGAGCACGTGGGAGGTAGAGCATACTTTCGTAAGGAGGGGTTAAGCAGCTAGGTTAGATAGTTTGTACATATCTCCCGGGGTCTTATCAAAGTTTGTCCATACAATAGAAGTAGCTTTTTCAGATCATCGGGCAGTAGTGGCAGAGTTGAAGTGGGAGTCACTAGCTGGTATCTCTATGGGATACTGAAAGTTAAATACGAGTTTGTTAGGAGATGAGGAGGGGTTGGAGATTTTTACAGCACTGTTGGAGGGGATAAGTGAGGAGGTAAAAGGGGTGGAGGATGTGGTGACGTGATGGGATAGTGTGGCTATGGAATGGATTCGGCATTATTATATGTGAGAAGGGAAATGAATCAATTCTTTAAAATATGGATTTGTTAACTATTTGGAGGACATGTTAAGTGGTTGTTATGTAAGGGGGGGTGGTGGTGGATACTTATCCTATGGACGACATTATGGCAATTAAGGGGAGGTTGTGTGACATCCAGGACGAGAGGTTCCAAGCGGTGAGGGTAATGTCAGGGGTGGAAGAGATGTTATGAGGTGATAGGCCATCGTTGTGTGTATTGTGCAGGCAAAAGCAACGACATCAGGCAATGGCTATTCTATGGTTAGAGGTTCATGAGTCGGTGGGCAGGTACAGGGTGGGTCAGGTTATACAAACTACAGATGGAATGGGGGCATTTGCAGATAAGTGGCATGAGCAGTATTGACTAAGGGAAGGGGTAGGAGATGGAGATTTGCAACAGGTGTGTGGGAGTGTGATATGTCGGTTGGGAAACAGTGATAGCCAAGCACTGGGTGGGGAAATAACTGAGGGGAAAATATGGAGGGCTTTAAGTGAAATGCAAAAGGGAAAAGTGCCGAGAATCAACAGACTATCTGCAGAGTTTTATCAAGAGCATTGGGAGCTAATGAGGGGGTTAGGTAATTAAATTTAATGAAGGAAAGGGGCAAGTTGGGAGAAAAGCAGGCAACGGCTGTAGTAGTCTTGGTACCGAAGGGTAAGGGGCTGCATACGTTTAGGGATTACCGGCAATATCGTTGTTATGTTTGGATTACAAGTTGTTTGCTACGATTTTAAGTGCGTAGTAGGGCAGGTCATAACGAAAACTCAGTTTGGGTTACCAGGGAGGTCTATGGTGGAGGGGCATGGGCTACTATGGGATTTCGTGGAAGAAAAACGGGGGGAAGGGGGGCTTGGTGGCACTAGACTGGAAAGGAGCACATGACAGTGGAGCGAGAAGCATTGAGAGCTATCCTTAGGAAATAGGGTTTTGGGGAAGAAATGGTGGGATGGTTAGAGGCGTTATATCATGGAGCAACGGCGAGGGTAAAGATTAATGGAAGACTGAGGGGGAGGATTGTAATGGGTAGGGGACTTCGACAGGGGTGTCCTATGTCACAGCTATTGTTTGCGTGCATACTGGACAAGCAACTGTCCATCACTTCCAACACAATATACTGCCATACTCCTCACTCTGCACAGTGATAGAGGCAAAGACCCCCCCCTCCATTTATACCTTATCCATCATGAGGACTATATGAATAGTGTATAGTCCATGACACACAAGAAACTGGCCAGCTCTACAGGTGCTTATACCCGTGGTCCATACATTATTCCCTCATACATCACTCATCCAGCACACATGCAAACACTTGTCATCCATAACCAGGGAGTCCTGTATGCATGCAAATAAAAGTTGTGACATAGGGCACCCCTGTCGAAGTCCACTTTCTATTACAATCTTCCCATCAACTCTCCCATTAATCTGTACCCTTGCCATTACGCAGCGATACAAAGCATCTACCCATCCCACTATTTCTTCCCCAAACCCCTGTCCCCTGAGGATGGCTCTCAATGCCTCTCGTTCCACTCTGTCATATGCTCCCTGCCAGTCTAAAGCCACCAAACCACCCCTCTTCCCCTTTTGCTACCACGAAATCCCTTAGGAACCCATGTCCCTCCACCATAACCACCCTGGCAACCCAAAGTGAGTTCTCGATACTACTCTATCCACTATGCATTTAAACCGATTCCCCAAAATTTTGGCAAACAGCTTATAATCTGTGCATAACAACGATATTGCCCGGTAGTCCCTGAGTGTATGTTGCCCCTTACCCTTTGGTACCAATACTACTACAGCTGTTGCCTGCTTCTCCCCCAACTCTCCCCTCTCCTTCATTAAATTTAATAACCTAACCAAAAAAACCCTCATTAACTCCCAATGTTGTAGATAAAACTCTGCCAGGAGTCCATCGATTCCTGGAGCTTTACCCTTAAGCATTTCACTTTAAGCCTTCCATGTTTCGCCCTCAGTTATTTCCCCACCCAACGCTTCCCTATCACTGTTTCCCAACAGACATATCACATTCTCACACACCTGTTTTAAAACCCCATCTCCTACCCCATCCCTTTGCCAATACTTTCCATACCACTCGTCCGCAAACACTCCCATTCCGTCTGTGGTGTGTATAACCTGACCCACCCTATATCCACCTACCGACTCATGAACTTCCAACCATGGAATAGATGTTGCCTGCTGCTGTTGCTTTTGCCTACGCAATACACACGAAGGCTTATCACCCCATAACACCTCTTCCACACCTGCCATAATCCTCACCACTTGGAACCTCTCATCTTGGAGCTCGTGCAGCCTCCCCTTAAGTGCCAGTATGTCATCCATAGAATAAATACCCCCCACCACACCTCTCGCATAAGAACCCCATAACCTGTCCTCCAAATAGCTGGCCAGCCCATATTTTAAAGAATTAATTCGTTTCCCTTCTCTCACGTAATATTGCCTAATTCGTTCTTTAGCCACACCATCCCACCATGTTACCACATCCTCCACCCCATGTACCTCCGCAGTTAACCCCTCCCACAGTGTTGTAAATCCCTCCAACCCCTCCTTATCTCCTAACAAGCTCATATTTAACTTCCAATAACCCCTAGAGATACCCGCCAGTGACTCCCATCCCACCTCTGCCACGACCCCCCTATGATCCGAATAAGCTACCTCTATTGTGGGGAAAAGCTTTACCAAGACCCCTTGAGAAATGTACAATCTATCTAACCTAGCTGCATAACCCCTCCATACGAAAGTGTGCTCTACCTCCCACACTCCCCCTCCAATGGCATCCCTCAATTGAATATCCCTCAAGAGGTCTCGTAAGGCCACCGACATGTGCCCCGCCCCTTTTGGTTAAACATCAGCCCTCCTGATAACACAGTTCCAGTCCCCACGAACAATAGCCACCGCAGGTAAACCACGTAAGATGAAAACCACGTCATCACATACAAATTCCTGTTTTACTTTCACATCGTTCTCAACAGGTACATACACACTAACAAAGGTTACCCTCTGCCCCATCCACCACCCATCCACATGCAACACCCTCCCCCCTTCCCCCTCACTTCTTATCAACACAAACGGGCTCGCCTCCCTGATCAATATACCCACACCACTTTTCAGACGTGCAGATGGCAGAGTCATGAGCTGAAACCCCGCCACCTCCAGCTCTCTTCCCTCCTTGAAATTGTGTTCTTGCAGGAACACTACATCCACCCTATATTTACACAGAAACATTCGAAACCATTCCCTCTTCACAGTATTACACAGTCCATTTACGTTCACAGTCATGCACCTAAGGCCTCTTTATATTTTCCAACCCTTCCTCCTCTCTTCATTCATCCCAGGGCCTCCTGCCCCAGAGCCAGCACAGGGCTTCACACCATCAACCTTCCCCTTTCTTGCGATGCCTCTTATCCTGACTCCCTCGACAGTACTCTTCCTTTCTCCCAGACCTCTGCGCTGGCGTCAGAACATCATCTGAGTCTGGCGCTGCCGCTCTCTTCCTCGTGATTCCCTTCACTTCCATGTTGTCTTCTGAGGTTCCCTCACGATGAACCTCAACCTCCACCACGTCCTGTTCCATGGCACACGGCGACATCTCATGCTTACTGCTTGGCCCGTCATCCCTGCTATGGTTTTTATCATCACATTCCTCCACAGGCAATACCGTGCCTCTCACCAGCTCAGGAACAACATTCTCTGCAGGTGGCGTCAATGTCCTCAACGCTTCATGAAGCTCTTCCTCAAGAGCCTGTACCTCCTCCTGTACTTGCACTACTTCACTTTTCTCCTGCCTAGTAACAGTTCCTGTTATGTCACAGCTTGCCTCACACATGCCAGTCTCCTCTATGGGATCCTCTACCACTTCACTCCAAAAGCGCCCAAGCTCTTGCTTTTGCCTGGGGCTCTCAACAACAGCTACCACACTGGTAACTGGTGCCTCACCAATTTGTGCAGGCGCCCTCAGCTTCACACACGCTGCCGCCATATAGTCGTACGCCCCACATAACCTGCATGTACGTCTCTGTCCGGCGAACGAAACCATAACTTGCATCCTGAAGTCCTCCAACACGATGTAAGACGGTGTGGAATGTCTCAGAGTCATGTTCAAGGAAAAGGTTCCCTCCAGACGGCCCATGTAAGCACCAGCCATCCACTTGCCCTGTTGTGCCAGATGTACGGTCCCATATGCCTCGAAAACACTCCTGATGTCAGCCTCAGCTGCCTCAAATGGGACATTACGAATCTTAACCCACGTAAGTGGAGAGATACGTCGATCAAACGCACCTTCACATCAAGACTCACATCTTGGAATCTCGTCACCAAAGACTCGTACACGGACGTGGAATTCAGTTTGGCGAAGATTCTGTATGCCCCATTCAGGGCAACACCATACACCTCATCGTCCTGGATACCATAGGTCTCCCTAATGATGGTCGGGAGTAACACATGCGCTGAAGAGGGTGAAATTGCACCACGAAGCAGCTCTATACCGATGGTATTTACGCGCCTCCTCACACTTAGCGCCATGTTGGTACAAGGTAGCTTGCCTGAAAACAGAAGAGGGGTGCAGAGCACAACCGCACTCTACCGTGTTCAGGCAGCGAATGTTCAGTACATTAAGTTCCCTACAGTCACACATACTCGCCTCACCACAAGTCTTAGGAGTCAGTCACAAAAGTAGAAAAGCCATAATAAGCATTCGCACTCATCTACAGGCTGTACGCATTATATAATATAGCAAGAAAATGCTCGGTACAATCAACAAAACCCGGTTTGCCAGGGCAACGCCTAAAGGTGAATCAAGTACTTCAACAAACAAAGAAAACAGTGTGCTCTGACATAAGACAGCTATAATTGCACCACCACATCCACTCACCCAACCACATATTACACTGATACACACAGCAACACAGCCCTTGTGTATACCCAGAGGCTTATCAAAACCTTTCGCACAAAACTTACATGACTATACAGCACCACTAGTTACATACCTTCCCGACCCTCACATTCTTTCGCAAAAACTTTACCTCATACACTCCCCCCTCCTAAGACTAATATCAACCTGCTTATAAAGGAAACCAGTCCTTTATGTATAATTAGCTCGCCAAATGAATGAGGCCATTGACCTTAATTTTACAGTAGGTCTCTGGAAAACATGCCCTCCACTGTCCCCCGTAAATAAGTTTGTTCCTGCAAACGTTCTACATATGCCTGCCGCAATTGCCCTAATTCTAATACTTCCCCCCCCTCTCCCTCACTCCCCAGGATATATACAGAAAATCCGCCACTACATACATAATCACCCTTTTCACTTCTCTTGAGACCCCGCGTACCTTAAATGTTAAGGCTCGCAGGGTCTCTACATAACTCCCACCCATCAATCTAAAAACCCTCGCTAACCACACCCTCACCTCCCTCAACTCTTCACAGAAATGAACCGCATGAAAGACTGTTCCCCCCCCCCGCCCTAACGAACTTCTGTTTCACATACAGGGCCTTCACCCTCGGCCCCAACGCTAAAAGGCCTACTCCTCCACTGCGTACATTCGACATCACCACCTCCTTGCTTAGCCATGCCCTCCCAAAACCCCAAACATAACGTAATGCCCTCCTCTGAATCTCCTGTACATCCTGAGTCCACAATGGATACACCACAGCCATACTCCACACTTTACTATAAACTAATGAGTTTACTATTATCGCCCGCTGTTGTAAGGTGATGTCCCCTGCCCATAAACTCCGTAACCTTTTTACTGCCTTCTCCACCACCACCTCCGAGTTCACCTGTCTAGCCTCCTGCGCATCTGCCATGTATATAACCACAAATTTTTAGCCAAACCACCACTTCCCAAACAAACTCCAACCCCCAAGCCCCCCTACCCAGGAACCCACCTCCAGCAAATTTGATTTTGCTCTGTTCACCCAGATTCCAGACGCCCTCCCAAAAATCTCCAACACTCTTTCCACCGTACGCAAACCCTCCACTCCAGCTATCAGAACAGTGGTATCGTCCACACACCCCACCACATCTATACACCCATCATTCTCCCCATTTAAGGTCACCCCCCTCAATGAGCCCATAAAATGGATGCTACATACACACAAACAATATTTGAGACAGGGGACACCCCTGTCTCAATCCCCTCTCCATCTTGACAGGCCTACCCAACCTGCCATTAATTTGAACCCGCACCATTGCAGATGAATACATTGTATCAACCCACCTCACCACTCCCATGCCAAAACCTAGATGCAACAAACTAGCCCTCAGAAAGTTTCTATCCACACAGTCGTATGCATTTTCCCAATCAATACCCAAAAGCCCTCCCCGGTTGCAACCCTCCAAAAAATCCCTAAAGCGGCCATGCCCATCTCTCATACTTCTTCCTGGAATACCCATCTGCCCCTTATGAATAACCCCACCTAACACCTTCTTCATCCTATTACCGAGTATCTTTGCAAAAATCTTGTAGTCGGCACACATTAGCGAAATAACTCTGTACGCACTCAATACTCTTCCCTCTTGCTTTTTGCATACTAATGCGACCACTTCCATTCGCTGTGTCTGTCCTAACTGTCCCTCCCGCCGCATACGATTCATGACCCTCACCAGACAGCACTTAATGTGCTCCCATTGAATTCTATAAAAATCGTTTGAAATCTCATCTATACCCAGCGCCTTGCCAGTACTTATGTTGAACACAGCCTCCTCAACTTCCCCCATGCTAATCTCACCTCCCATCCCCATGCCCTCCTCTCCACACGACCCTAACCATCTCTCCCCTCCCCCACACCTCCTCAATAGCATCGACTTCCTTCCCCTTCCTCCACTTCCTTTGGAACCAGAAATCAGCATAATTACTCATGCCTTCTGTAGTATTTAGTACCTGCCCCTTATGATAACCACCCATATCCTCACTTACCTCCAAGTTTAAAATAGACGAATCCTTCTGCCTTGCCCTAAAACCTCGCAAAACATTTCCCAAAGGTTTATCCCCCCAGAGCACAGCCTCCATTCCCGCCCTTACACGTACTGCATCAAATCTATTATTATGTAACTCCGTCAGCCTGTCCTAAGTTGCACCATGTTTCCATACTGCCGCCCCCTTCCCCTTCCGCATAACACACATTTAGCATCTCTGTGCAGCACGTGCACACAGCCCGAGAGCGATGAGGACAATGCAAGGAGGAGTTTGAGGTAATCAGTCCCTCAGCCTGGAGTCGATGTGTTCAGTCTATAGAGAAACAAAATGGATTGGTGGTAGGTACGAACATGCTTGCCTGAGTGCATGTATTATGTATGTACTCACCTATTTGTACTCACCTATTTGTGGTTGCAGGGGTCGATTCATAGCTCCTGGCCCCGCCTCTTCGCTGATTGCTGTGTGTGTGTGCGTGCGTGCGTGTGTGTGTGTGTGTGTGTGTGTGTGTGTGTGTGTGTGTGTGTGTATGTGTGTGTGTGTGTACTCACCTAGTTGTACTCACCTAGTTGAGGTTGCGGGGGTCGAGTCCGAGCTCCTGGCCCCGCCTCTTTACTGATCGCTACAAGGTCACTCTCCCTGAACCGTGAGCTTTATCATACCTCTGCTTAAAGCTATGTATGGATCCTGCCTCCACTACATCGCTTCCCAAACAATTCCACTTACTGACTACTCTGTGGCTGAAGAAATACTTCCTAACATCCCTGTGATTCATCTGTGTCTTCAACTTCCAACTGTGTCCCCTTGTTACTGTGTCCAATCTCTGGAACATCCTGTCTTTGTCCACCTTGTCAATTCCTCTCAGTATTTTGTATGTCGTTATCATGTCCCCCCTATCTCTCCTGTCCTCCAGTGTCGTCAGGTTGATTTCCTTAACCTCTCCTCGTAGGACATACCTCTTAGCTCTGGGACTAGTCTTGTTGCAAACCTTTGCACTTTCTCTAGTTTCTTTACGTGCTTGGCTAGGTGTGGGTTCCAAACTGGTGCCGCATACTCCAATATGGGCCTAACGTACACGGTGTACAGGGTTCTGAACGATTCCTTATTAAGATGTCGGAATGCTGTTCTGAGGTTTGCTAGGTGCCCATATGCTGCAGCAGTTATTTGATTGATGTGCGCTTCAGGAGATGTGCCTGGTGTTATACTCACCCCAAGATCTTTTTCCTTTAGTGAGGTTTGTAGTCTCTGGCCCCCTAGACTGAACTCCGTCAGCGGTCTTCTTTGCCCTTCCGCAATCTTCATGACTTTGCACTTGTTGGGGTTGAACTCCAGTAGCCAATTGCTGGACCAGGTCTGCAGCCTGTCCAGATCCCTTTGTAGTTCTGCCTGGTCTTCGATCGAATGAATTCTTCTCATCAACTACAGTTCATCTGCAAACAGGGACACTTCGGATTCTATTCCTTCCGTCATGTCGTTCACAAATACCAGAAACAGCACTGGTCCTAGGACTGACCCCTGTGGGACCTCGCTGGTCACAGGTGCCCACTCTGACACCTCGCCACGTACACATGACTCGCTGCTGTCTTCCTGACAAGTATTCCTGATCCATTGTAGTGCCTTCCCTGTTATCACTGCTTGGTCCTCCAGATTTTGCACTAATCTCTTGTGTGGAACTGTGTCAAACGCCTTCTTGTAGTCCAAGAAAATGAAATTCACCCACCCCTCTCTCTCTTGTCTTACTGCTGTCACCATGTCATAGAACTCCAGTAGGTTTGTGACACAAGATTTCCATCCCTGAAAACCATGTTGGCTGTTTTGATGAGTCATTCCTTTCTGGGTTTTCCCACCATCTTCTCCTGATAATCTTCTCCATGATTTTGCATACTATACATGTTAGTGACACTGGTCTGCAGTTTAGTGCTTCATGTCTGTCTCCTTTTTTAACGATTGGGACTACATTTGTTGTCTTCCATGCCTCAGGCAATCTCCCTGTTTCGATAGAGTATTGAATATAGTTGTTAGGGGTACCAGCCCCCTCTGCTCCCTCTCTCAGGACCCATGGAGAGATGTTATCCGGCCCCATTGCCTTGAGGTATCTACTCACTCAGAAGCCTCTTCACTTTTTCCTTGGTTGTGTGTACTGTGTCCAGCACTTGGTGGTGTTCCCGACCTCTCTGTATTTCTGGAGCCCCTTTTGTCTCCTCTGTGAACACTTCTTTAAATCTTTTGTTGAGTTCCTCACTTACTTCATGGTCATTTATTGTTGTCTCTCCTCCTTCCTTCCTTAGCCTGATTACCTGGTCCTTGACTGTTGTTTTCCTCCTGATGTGGCTGTATAACAGCTTCGGGTCAGATTTGGCTTTCGTTGCTATGTCGTTTTCATACTGTCGTTGGGCCTCCCTTCTTATCTGTGCATATTCATTTCTGGCTCTACGACTGCTCTCCTTATTCTCCTGGGTCCTTTACCTTCTATAGTTCTTCCATTCCCAGCACACTTGGTTTTTGCCTCCCTGCACCTTTGGGTGAACCATGGGCTCATCCTGGCTTTTTCATTAGTCCTGTTACATAAGAACATAAGAACATAAGAACGAAGGAACACTGCAGAAGGCCTACTGGCCCATGCGAGGCAGGTCCAATTCTCCTACCGGCTTAAGCCAATGCACCCAACCTAGTCAGGTCAGGTCACATTGACTTAAGGGAGGAACACGGCAACCGACCTGGTAGCACAAGCTATCAGGTCTAACTCACACCCACCCACATCTACTCATGTATTTATCCAACCTATTTTTAAAGCTACACAACGTTCTGGCCTCTATAACGGTACTTGGGAGTTTGTTCCACTCATCCACAACTCTATTACCAAACCAGTACTTTCCTATATCCTTCCTGAATCTGAATTTTTCCAACTTAAAACCATTGCTGCGAGTCTGTCTAGGCTAGATATTTTCAGCACACTATTTACATCCCTTTATTTATTCCTGTCCCCATTATAAAACCTCAATCATATTCCCCCTAATTTTTACGTCTTTCTAGAGAGTGCAGTTTCAAAGCCCTCAGTCTATCCTCATAGGGAAGGTTTCTGATACATGGGATCAACTTTGTCATCCTCCTTTGTACATTTCCCGAGAATTTATATCCATTCTGTAATACGGTGACCAAAACTGTTCAGCATAATCTAAATGAGGCCTAACCAAGGATGTATAGAGTTGAAGAACAACCTGAGGACTCCTATTTTTATGCTTCTTGATATGAAGCCAAGGATTCTATTAGCTTTTTTGCGAACACTTATGCACTGTTGTCTTGGTTTCAGATTACTGCTAACCAGAAACCCTAAAATTTTTCGCAAACCCTAATATTAATCTACATTATTTAGTTTAAAATGTGGCATGGTTAGTTGTCCCCTCCAACATTTAGAACTTTGCATTTGTCTATATTAAACTGCATCTGCCACTTCTCCGACCCCTGCAAACAGTCTATTCAAATCTTCCTGGAGTGCTCGAATGTCCTCGTCAAAAATGAATTCGACGGCCCTATTTTGGTGTCATCGGCAAACTTGCCGATGGGCGCTCTTTTTGCCCTCATCTATGTCGTTTATGTAGATTGGAACAGCAGGGGGCCCAACACTGACCCCTGTGGAAAAACCGCTCGTGACGCTTCCCCACTCTGATTTCTCCCCATTTATGCAAACTCTCTGCTGCCTATTTGTAAAACCATGCCTCTATCCAGGAAAAAATTTCTCCTCTTATTCCATGTGCTTTAATTTTCCTCAATAGTCTCTGATGTGGGACCCTGTCAAAAGCCTTACTGAAGTCCATATACACAATATCATATTCATTACCATGATCTACCTCCTCAAATACCTTAGTGAAAAAAGTTAATAAATTCGTAAGGCAGGAACGCCCCTTTGTAAAACCATGCTGAGATTCGTTGATTAATTTATGAACATCAAAATGGTATACAATACCGACAGGTTGTTAGGTAAGACACATATGCAACAGTTAGACAACTTTATTCCCGAAACGTTTCGCCTACACAGTAGGCTTCTTCAGTCGAATACAGAAAGTAGGCAGGAACAGTAGAGATGTGAAGACGATGTAATCAGTCCATCACCCTTGTAGTCGTAGAATTTGAGGTTGTCAGTCCCTCGGCCTGGAGAAGTTCAGTTCCATAGTTCCATAGTTCCTGAATATGGAACTGAACTTCTCCAGGCCGAGGGACTGACAACCTCAAATTCTACGACTACAAGGGTGATGGACTGATTACATCGTCTTCACATCTCTACTGTTTTCCCGCCTACTTTCTGTATTCGACTGAAGAAGCTACTGTGTAGGGGAAAACGTTTCGGAAAAAGTTGTCTAACTGTTGCATATGTGATTTTAAATTTTTGCTTTTTAAGGTGGCTACGAACTGCCTCGGCAATTATTGATTCCATAAATTTTCCCACTATGGAGGTTAGGCTTATTGGTCTATAGTTCGAAGCTAAAGGACCTGTCACCTGTTTTGAAAATAGGTATCACATTTGCCATTTTTTCCCCTTATCTGGCACCATGCCAGTTTGTAGTGATATGTTGAAAAGATTAGCCAAAGGTGTGCAAGCTCCTCTTTACATTCCTTTTGAACCCTTGCATACAGTTCATTTAGGGCCTGGGGGTTTGTTAGGTTTTAATTTATCTTTTTTGCCTAAGGACCATGTCACTTGTGCCCCTAATAGTACACAGTTTTTATCGTCCTGTTCTACATAATTTATCTTACGGGAATATCGCTGGATCCTCCTGTTGTAAAAACTGAGAGGAAGTATGTTTTAAAAAAATTCTACACATTTCCTTTATCACTGTCAGTGAGCTGACCCGAGGAACTTTTGAGTGGGCCTATCTTGTCCCTGATCTTACTTCTGTATACCTGAAAGAACCTTTTGGGTTAGTCTTCGATTCTCTTGCAACTTTAACCTCATAATCTCTTTTTTGCTTTTTTAATTCCCTTTTTATTTCTCTCTTTAACTGAATATATCGATTTCTCAATTGCCCCTCTCCCCTTTTGATTTGCCTATATATGCCTCTCTTTTGACCAATCAGATATTTTAATCTATTGTTCATCCATTTAGGATCATTTTTTTTTTTTTTATCCCGATTTCCCTATTTGGAAACATAATTTTACTGAGCAGCTAGAACTTGCCCTGGAAAGCATCATATCGGCACCATCACCACCTACCTGACCCTTAGTCAGGTCATTCCAGTTCAGCCCACCTAAGTAATTTTCAGTCCTATGAAATCAGCCAAGCGAAAGTCAGGGACGGAGACTTGATTGCCATTATTAGGGGAATTCCATGATATATTAAAATTGAGTGATTTGTGATCACTTTCCCCAAGCTCATCATTAACCTCAAGATTATTAATTAGTGTTCCCTACTGGCAAGAACCAAGTCAAGGAGGTTATTTCCCCTAGTTGGCTCTTCACAAACTGTTTTAAAAAACAATCCTGGATCGTATCAAGAAAGTCACCTGACTCTAAATTTCCTGTCAAATTGCTCCAGTCAATCTGTCTATAGTTGAAATCTCCCATTAGCACAACATTTTCGTATGTAGATGCCTTACGAATTTCGTCCCATAGAAGTTTACTGCACTCCCTATCAAGATTTGGGCCCTGTAAATCACACCCAAATTAGTTTTTCTCGGCCCTCGAGAAGCTGTAACCAAACAGATTCAGTGGCTGACGCTTCTAATTTAATTTTCTTGTCTAACACGACCAATTTAAATTGCCCTCTGACATACATCGCTACTCCACCACCTTTCCTGTTGACCCTGTCAGTGTGGAAAATTTTAGCTTGTATGTGAATTCAGAGGGCATCTCTCATCTTTCAGATTGAGCCAGGTCTCTGTTATGCAATAAATATCTATGTTTCCTGCACTTGCAATTAATCTTAGCTCATCTATCTTATTTCTTACACCCTGCTATTTTGTATAGTAAACCCTTTAAGGGAGCTGTCCCTTGCTGCCCTTGCTGTCCCCCTTTGTTTGCTGACCTGATCTATTGTCTTTATTTATACTTCATGCTGAATGCCTTTTATACATTTACTGTTTCCAACCAAGTGTTGCAACCTGCTTGTTTCCCCACACACACCATACCCCTATCTTCCCCAGTTTAAAATCATAGCCATTTCACCAATGGCCTTCTCAATCGAGTCTGCAAGTGCTACCAACCCGCCCCAGAGAGATGTACCCCATCCCTTGCATACATATCATGTTTGCCATAAAAGTTGTTCCAGTTGTCAATGAATGGGATTGCAAGTTTCCCTTTCAGTATCTGATCTAGCCAGCAATTTACACCAATTTCCCTAGCAACCATTCATTCCTACTCCCCTTCTAGGCAAGATGCTACATATGATTGGGACCTCCCCTTTAGACTTAATGAAATCTATAGCTGACCTGTACTTACTAGCAGCTCTTCTCTCCTACCCTTCCAAAAATCATTTCCACCAGCACTGAGACAGATAATGGGCTTGTTTCCATTACCTGACATGATATTATCCAGCCTGTTGACAATGTCCCAACACCCGCTCCAGGAAGCACACTCTATCTCTCATCTTCTTATTTCTATTACAAAAAGCACGGTCAATATATCTTACCTGAGAGTCACCAACCACAAGAATGCGCTTACCTCCATTAGCAGGGGCAGTAGTACCCTTACCTTCACTGGCCACTGAAGTACATTCTTCCTGAAGAACAGAGAAGCGATTTCCTACCTTCAGATCTTCCCTCTTAACTTTCCTTACTCTGATGCGCCTTCCATTACTGTGAACCACTCGCCACTTGTAGCAGGTGCTGGATTGCACCTCACTGCTAGTAGCCGTTGCTACCTCCCCAACTACAGCCTCCTCACAGCGAGAGACAGACTGCACCTCACTGCTAGAAGCCTTATTCCCCACAACTCCAGCCACCTCACACTCTCTCCCAGACCCATTGAGGTGGACCTTCAGCCTCCTAATCTCCTCGTGGAGAAGCAAGACCTCCTCCCTTGGGTATAAACCTCTCCTCAGCCTCCTTGCACATTGTTGCTACATATTCCATCATCTCATTAACTGACTTCCCTGCCAATTCTCTGTCCCACTGAACCCCGTTCAGGAAGTTCCTCATTCCCCTGTAGTCCCCTTTCTTGTAGTTTGGCTTCATTTGTCCTGGCCTCCCTGCTTCCCCCTCCACTTGTAGCTCTACTGTGTATTCGAAGCTTAAAACCACATGATCGCTGGCCCCAAGGGGTCTTTTATATGTGATGTCCTCAATATCTGCACTACTCAGGGTGAATACTAGGTCCAGTCTTGCTGGTTCATCCTGTCCTCTCTCTCTTGTAGTGTCCCTTACGTGTTGGTGCATGAAGTTCTCCAGTACCACCTCCATCATCTTAGCCCTCCATGTATCTTGGCCCCCATGTGGCTCAAAGTTCTCCCAATCGATCTCCTTGTGGTTAAAGTCACCCATGATCAGGAGCTTTGCCCTGCATGCATGAGCTCTTCTGGCCACTGTAACCAGTGTGTCAACCATCTCTCTATTGCTCTCATCATACTCTTGCCTTGGCCTCATGCTGTTCTGTGGTGGGTTATACATCACTGCAATTACCACCTTGGGACTTCCAGAGTGAAGAGTCCTGCCATGTAATCGCTTGCTTCACCGCTGTCTCCTCTCTCCAGCTCATCAAAATGCCATTGGTTTTTGATCAACAGTGCCACTCCTCCCCCCCCTGTTACCTCTGTCTTTCCTCAGGATCTGGTATCCCATTGGAAATATGGCATCTGTTATCATACCTGTTAGCTTGGTTTCTGTGAGAGCTATGATGTCCGGTGATGCCTCTTTGACTCTGCCGTGCCACTCCTCCCACTTATTTGTTATTCAATCAGTGTTTGTGTACCATACCTTCAGTTTCCTTTCCAACACTGTGGTTTGGGGGGCCTGTGAGGGTGGGAGACCTGGTAGTATACTGTGGGATTTTATAGCTGGGTGTTGGGTGGAAGCTGTGAGTGTGGACTGTAGTTTGTGTTGGGATGGTGTTCTCAGGATAGTTCTGTGTGTGCCCGCACTGGCTGCTCTGTTCTGCTCTGATTGACCTCTGCTGATTCCAACCTTGTCTCCTTTCGTAGCTCCTTTCGCTTTTTTGTCTTCTCCCTCGGCTGCTGTCGTTCTGTTTGTGATCTGTCTCTGTCTAGGAACACCCTCATGTACTTTTCCGAGTATTTCAACCGCGGTTTCTCTTGGAGGATCCTGTTCCGTACTGTTTCTGTCCTGAGAATCAGCTTGATCGGTCGTTTTCTCCCCTTGAAGTACCCCACTATTCTCTGAAAATTTACAATCTCGTCCATGTTTTCTTCCCCTATTTCCTTGATGATGTTCTCAATCTCCTTTCTTTCTGCCTGCCATCTTTCAGTGTGTGTCCTTTCCTCTTTCTCCTGAAACCCATGGATAAACACTGATTTAGCTCTTTCCTCCTCCCATTGCCTCTCCCTCTGTGACTCTGGTTCCTGTCTGTACATAGTCATTTTTTCCCTTGTTTTTTCCAGTGGCTCTTGGTAGCATTATTGTGCCTCTGCATTTGACCTAACCACCTCTCCGCCTGCACCAAGCTGCTCTCCCCGTTCACTCCTTGGCCCTTCTTGGCAGGTTGATATGGCCTTAGCATAATTCATATCTACCTCCTTCCTGTTCGTCCTCTCAGCTTCATATGCTGTGTCTTCTCTGGTCAATGCGCATGTAACTTGCTTCAGCCTGTTTGCCTCATCTTCTAGGACCCTTATTCTGGCTATTGCAGTTTCGGTTTGTGCCTCCCAATTATTTTTCTCCTTCTCCAACCTCTCTCCTAATTTCACAGAAAGCGCTGTCTCCATTTTTTCAGAAAGCTCTGATAATTTTCTCTCCCACTCTTGTTCCATCCTTTTCCACTGCTCCTCCATCCACTCCTCCCTACCAGAACCATTCTCATCTGATCCCTGGTTCCTGCGAGTCCCCACCATATTTTTTTTAGAGAAAAGAGAGAGAGAGAGAGAGAGAGAAGGGAAAGGTAGGAGAGAGGGAGAGAGTGAGAAGGGAAAAGGGAGGAGAGTGGGGGACAGCAAGAAGGGAAAAGGGAAGAGAAGAGAGAGAGAGAGAGAGAGAGAGAGAGAGAGAGAGAGAGAGAGAGAGAGAGAGAGAGAGAGAGAGAGAAGAGAGGAGAGAGACAGAGACAGAGAGAGGAGAGGAGAGAGGGAAAGAGGGGCAAAGAGAGGGGAGAGATAGGGTAGAAAGGGGGAGAGAGAGGAGATGGAAGAGAGAGAGGGAAGAGAGAGGACAGGGGGAGATAGAGGGGAGAAGGAGATGGGAAATGGGAGAGGGGAGAGATAGTGAGAGGGGAGAGATGTTAGAGAGGGGGAGAGATGTTAGAGGGGGGAGGTGTTAGAGGGAAGAGAGTTATAGGGGAGAGATGGGAGAGCGGAGAGTTGGGAGAGGGAAGAGAGAGAGATAGGCAAAGGGGAGAGATAGTTAGAGAGGAGATAGGTAGTGAGAGATATAGGTAGAGAGAGATAGGTAGAGAAAGGTATAGGTAGAGAGGTATAGGTAAAGAGGTATAGGGAGAGAGAGGTATAAGTAGAGAGAGGTATAGATAGAGGTAGTGAGAGAGATAGGTAGAGAGAGATGGGTAAAGAGAGGTAGAGAGATAGGTATTGAGAGAGAAAGAGAGAGGGAGAAAGAGAGGGAGGGATTTCAGGTCAGTTAACAGGAAGGTATGAAATCCTGTGTATGTGTGTGTGTGTGCGTGTGTATGTGTGCCCCCACTTCTGAGTATTCATACTGCTAATAAATATTAGTAGTAATACCAGTATTTCTAAAACTATCAATAGTGATTCTAGCACTTATCACTTCTACTTATAAAACACAGAAAGTAACTAGGTTGTAAAATTTAGCTTGTCTCAGCTTCTAGGAGTGTCTGACGTCACCCCTCGCTAAGCTTCCCCTCGCTAGGCTGCCCCTCGCTAGTCAACACTATCTTCACCTTATCTATGCTATTTCTGCTCTAATTCTGGTAATAGCTTGCAGGAGTGAGTGACCAGTATCTAACAGTGACGCAAGACCAGGATTCAGAACCCCACAACAACCCCAACAGGTGAGTAATTACTTGCGCTGGCAGCGTTGCAATGACAAGTTGCCAGATGCTGATGACGTAGTCATCGTACATATGCCTTCTATCACTATTTTGAAAATTCTTCACCCGTGATGTCTATAACCACATATGCTCATACATCCCGCATCCCTCAAGTGATTTCACTTATGATAGAATATGCTTCCCTTATAATAGAATACACTTCACATTCAGTGTTACACTTTACATGTATAATGTCACACAACTGTTGTGACGTCACTGCTTCAGCAGGCCTACTGCCACCTTCCCTTGTTATATATTTTATTTTTTCCTTTCTACACTGTATGGTGCCCCACATTTCATTTGTTATCCAATCTCTCGAAATTCTTGAACACCCGCTTCCACACTCACTTGAATCTTTGTATATATGAATCTGTGTAGCAACAGAAGCCTACTAGCCACTAACGGTTTGACACTTTGAAATATTAATGATTTCAGGCTTCCTCTCGACTTTTTTTTAACTAATAACTCTGGTTATCACTCGTAGTATTGTTCACTGACGTTGTCACTACCACTGATTACTGCTAGCAGTTACTGGACGCCTTAAAAAACACTAAAGTTCTCAGAGCCTTGTGCACCCACGTCTGCTGACTGTGTGTATGTGTGTGTGGTGTGTGTGTGTTGGGGTGTGTGTGTGGTGTGTGGGTGTGGTGTTGTGTGTGTGTGTGTGTGTGTGTGTGTGTGTGTGTGTGTATGTGTGGTGTGTGTGTGTGGTGGTTTTGTGTGTGTGTGTTGTGTGTGTGTGTGTGTGTGTGTGTGTGTGTGTGTTGTGTGGTGTGTGTATGTGTTGGGGTGTGTGTGACTGGTGTGTGTGTGTTGTATTTCTGTGTTGTGTTGTGGGGTGTGTGATTTTGTGTGTGTGTGCGTGTGTGGTGTGTGTGTAAGAAAGTGCGTGTGTGTTGTGTGTGTGTGTGTGTGTGTATGTGTGTGTGTGTGTGTGGTGGTGTGTGTGTTGTGGTGTGTATGTGTGTGTTTTGGTTGTGTGTGTGTTGGTGTAGTGTATGTGTGTGTGTGTGTGTGTTGGTGTTGTGTGTGTGTGTGTGTGTGTGTGTGTGTGTGTGTTATTTTTGTGTGGTGTGTGTGTGAGTGTGTGTGTGCGTGGTGTGGTTGTTTGTGTGTGTGTGTGTGTGTGTTATGGTGTGTGTGTGATTGGTATATGTGGTGGTGTATGTGTGTGGTGTGTGTTGTGTGGGTGTGTGTGTGTTGGTGTGTGTGTGTGTTGTGTGACTCACCTATTTGTACTCACCTATTTGTGGTTGCAGGGGTCGAGTCTTAGCTCCTGGCCCCGCCCCTTTTCACCGGTTGCTACTGGGCCTCTCTCTCCCGTCAATGACTTATCCCAAAACCTCGTCTTAAAACTGTGTATGTTCCTGCCTCCTACGTCATTTCTAGGCTATTTCCACTGCCTTACAACTTATGACTGAAGAAACTCCTAAAATCCTCTCTTGACTCATTTGTGTCTTCAACTTCAATTGTGGCCTCTTGTTTCTGTGTCCCCTCCCTGGAACATCCCCGTCTTTGTCCACCTTGTCCCATTCCACGCAGTTTTTTTTATGTCGTTTTCATGTCCCCCCTGACCCCCCTGTCCTCCAGTGTCGTCGGCCGATTTCCCTTTATCTTTCTTTTTGGTTTTTCCCCCTTAGCTCTGGAAACAAACCCCTTGTCGCAAACCTTTTTACTTTTTAGTTTCTTGACGTGCTTTTTTCAAGTGGGGGTTTCCCAAAAACGGTGTGCATACTCCAGTATGGGCCTGACTACACTGTGAAACAGTGTCTTAAAACGTTTCCCTTTTCAAAGGTTTTCGGATGCTGTTCTCAGGTTTCCCAGGCGCCATATGCTGCAGCAGTTTTTCTGGTTGTTGTGTGTTTCCCGGAGAAATTTGCTCGGGTTTTACTCCCCCAAAGGGATCTTTTCTCCTTGGTGAGGTTTGCAGTTTTTTGGCCACCTACCCTTTTTACTGGGTTGTGGTTTTCTTTTGCCCTTCCCCATATTTTCATAAATTTGCTTTTGGCGGATTAAATTGGGAAAAGCCATTTGCTGGCCAGGTGCCCAGTTGCCCAGGTTTTCTCTGAAGCCCTCCCTTGGTCTCTTCAGATTTAATTCCCCTTTCATTAACTTAACACCCATTTGAAACGGGGAAACACTTTTGGGTCTAACCCTTCCATAAAAGTCGTTCACATTTCCCAAAATAGCACTGGTCCTAGGACCGACTCCTGTGGGGCCCGCTGCCCCACAGGTGCCCACTGTGAAAACATCATTCGTTCCTTTGATCGTTGTTTTTTTTCCCTGTCAGGTTTTTTCTCTGATCCATTGCATTTCCCCCTTCCCTTTTATATGCGCCTGTTTGTTTTGCTTTTGCTCAAATTTCTCTTGTGAGGAACTGTGTCAAAGGCCTTCTTGCAGCCCCAAAAGTTCCCAAAAACCCACCCCTTCTCTCTTGTTTTTATTTCTGTTTTTTTTATCTTTAAAACCCAGAAGGTTTTTTGCCCACAGGATTTGTTTCCCATAAATTCCGTGCTGGTTGGCATTTATATCTTTTTTTTCCTTTCCCAAGGTGCCCCCACCACTCTCCTCCTGATAATCTTCTCATAATTTTGCTACTATCACATCAATGACACAGGTCTATATTTTTTAGTCCCTCTTTTTGTCCCCTTTTTTTTTAAAAATGGGAATTTACTTTCCGTTTTTCCATCCCTAGGTAGTTCCCCAGTTTAAAGGGGACGTGTTGAAGATTGGGGGAAAAGGGAATGCACAACATATCTGTCCTCCCCAAAAGGGCCCCAAAAAGGGGAGATGTTGCCCTGGTCCCATTCCCTTTGGGGGTTTCGATGCCCCTTAGCAGTTTTTCACCCCTCCTCATCTGTATGTTTGTCTTTAAACCCTTGTTGGTGGTTTTCCCTTGCGGGGGGCCCCTTCTGGTTGCCCCCCCGAGCCCTTCCTGATCTACTGAAAAATACTTCCAAAAAATCTCGTGTTGAGCTCCTCAAAACCCTTTCTTGATCGTTTCTGGTGATTTCCCCACCTTCTTTCCTCGCTTATCCCCTGGCCCTTGACTGTTGTTTTCCCTCCTAATGGGGCCAAATTCGCAGTTTCGGGTCAGTTTTGACTTTGAGCTATGTCGTTTTCCATACTGTCGGGGGCCTCCTCCCTAATCTTTGCATACTCTTTTTTTGGCTCTTCTACAAAATTTCCTTTTTTTCCTGGGCCTATGCCTCTTGTCCCTTTTTTTCCATTCTCTGTTGCATTAGTTTTTCCCTCCCTCCCACCTTGGGGGAAAACCCAAAGGGACTCTTTTTTGGTTTTTCCCTATTATTTCTTTTTCCCCTTTGGGGAAAACAAAATTTTTCCTTGCCCCCTTTTGGCCTTTTTTTCCAAATTTTCCATCATCTCTTTTATTTGTTTTTTCCTCCCATTTCTCTGCCCCAATAAACCCCCGGGAGGAAGTTTTCTTCCCTGTGTAGTCCCCCCTTTTTTAATTTTGGCCTGCCCCTTCAGTTCCTGTTACCTTCCCCAACTTGAAAATTTAAATTTTAATAAAAAATTTCAAACCCACATGATCGTAGCCCCAAAGGGGGGCCTCTGTAAGTGAGGGTCCTAAATTTCCCGAATGCTCAGGGTGAACACAAGATCCAGTCTTGCTGGTCATCCCCCCCTCTCTCTTGGTTGGCCCGGGACTTTTGATGCATGAGGTTTTCAAGTACCCATCCATCATCTTGGTTTCCCCATTTTTCGGGCCCCCAATGGGTCCCCCGGTTTTTCCCAGTCGTTTCCCTGGGGTTTTGAAATCCCCCAATTCCCAGAAACTTTGTTTTTTCTGCTCGAGTGAGTCTTCTTCCCACCTAACCCAGGTGTGTCCACCATCCCCCTGTTGTTTTCTTCGTATTTCCTCTCTTGGGCCTCCTGCAGTTCTGTGGTGGGGGTTATACATCACCCCCAAATGCTTTTTTATTTTTCCCCGGGGCCCTAAATTTGTCCCTTAAATGTTGGTCTCTTTCCCCAATTTGTCCATCCCTTTCCATTTCTCAAATCCCCACGGTGTTTTAGAGCAGTGAAACCCCTTTTCCCCCCCTCTACTCCTTCTTTTTTCCCTTTGGATCTAAATACCCCTTTGGGAAGATTGTTTTGTTATTGTTCAGCGATTTTTGTTTCTGTGACTGTATGATGTCTGGGATTTTTCCTGATTTTTCGTTCCACTCCTCAGGGTTTTCGTTATTCCTTCCGCGTTTGTTTACCAAACTTTCAGTTTCTTTTCTATCATTGTGGTCATGCAAAAATGGGGGGTTTGGGGGGGACGCGAGACCCTTTGGGGGGGGGCCCCTATAGGGGGCTGGGGTGTAGGTGGGGTTTGTGATGATGGGGGGGGGGTTTCAGAATCCCCATAAGGGACAGCTTTTTTGGGGATGAGGTTTTTGTTTTGGGGGGGGTTTGGTGGCAAAAAGGGAACAGTGGGGGGGTTTTGTAGTATAGGTTGCTCATTGCGTTGGGGAATGTCGGGGTTGGGGTTTTTTTGGTGGGAGTTTTGGGGGGTGTGTTTGCCCTTCCTCCTGTGTCGGGGGGCCCTGCTCATCTTGTCATTGTTTCTCGTTCCTCCTTGCGTCTCTGTAACCTCTTTTTCAGTGTAGCCCTTTTCTTTCCTTTTTTGTTCTGTCCCGGTCGGGGTTATACTTTTGGGTTTCCCCCTTTTTGTCCTAGTCTTGCTTTCTCTTGCGGGAACCTGGTTCAAACTGTTTTCTTCCTTAAAAATTACTTTGAAAGGCCGTACCCTTTCCCATGGCAAACCACCCAAATTCTTAAAAATTTGTCCCCCCTGGGTCATATCCCCCTCACCTTTTGTTTTCATGATGCCTTCAATCTTTTTTTTCTCCTCCTGTTTTTTTTCTTCAAATTTGTCCCCCTTGGCTTTTTTGGGAAAGCCCGTACACAAAAAATGCCCTCCCCCCTTTCCTCCCCCCTTTGGTCTCCATCTGTTTCCCTTGAGGCATTTTTTTTCCTTTCCCATTGACGTGTTTTTGCCTTCAGCCCCTGTCAAATTGGAAACTTTATTCTCGTAAAAACTGTCTTTCATGCCCCGCTGTCCCTTGCTACTGCATTTTGGCTGTTAGAATCCTGCTTATACAAAACCTTCAAGTCTTCGGCCTGTCTTTTGATTTTTAGTGTACCCTAGTTTTTTCCCCTTTGGCCCCACGTGGGTTGATAAGGCCTTCGCGTACGGCGGTCTCCTTTGGTTTGTTACCGTCCCCTTGTCTGCGCCTGAGGGTAACATCTGAATTGTCATTTGTTTTCTTTAAACTGTTTCAGGCTTTGCAGTTTCTCTTCTTTAAACATGTATCCTAGCTTCTGCGCTAAAACTGTACTTTCCCCTTTTCCCGCCCCCTTTGCTATTTCCCCTCCCCCATTTTTTACCAAACTTACAAACTTCCCTTCCCCCTCTTCCCCCCTTTCTTGGGCCCCTAACTCCCCGTCCCTTTTCCCCCCTGGTTCGTCTACCGATCTTGGTTTTCCTCTAGAGCCCCCCATTTTTTTTTTTTTTTTTTTTTTTTTTTTTTTTTTTTTTTTTTTTTTTTTTTTTTTTTTTTTTTTTTTTTTTTCCAAGACGAAGGGTAGAGGAGGGGAGAGGGTGCGTGGGGGGAGAGAAAGGGTAGAAAGAGGGAGAGGAGGAGAGGGAAAGGGTAGAAAGGGGGGAGAGAGAGGAGAGAGTAGGGGGTGAGGGGGAAGAACCCAAGGGTGAGAGAGAGAAATGGGGAGGGGGGAGAGAAAAGGGTTTGAGGGGGAGGGGGAGGGGGAGAGAGAGATAGATAAAAGGGGGGAAAAGATGTGAAAGGGGAGAGAGGGGGGAGAGGAGAGATGAGAGAGAGAGAGGAACAGAGAGGACAAGGCAGGAAAAGGGCGAAGAGACGAGAACGGAGGGTGGGGAAAAAGGGTATGAGGAAAGAAAAGCGAGGGAGGGGTTAGAAATTTTAGAAAAAGGGGGATGGGAGGAAAAAAAGCCTTTTAAAAAGGAGAGAGAGAGGAGGGGGAGGAAGTTTGGGGATAGGGGGAGGGGAGAGAGAGAGAGAGACAGACAGGGCAGGGCAGAGAAAGGAGGGTGAGGGAAAAAATTATGGGGAGGAAATGCGAGGGGGGGGGTAGAAAAATAGAAAAAAAAAGGGGATGGAGAAGGAAACCTATAGAGAAGGGGAGAGAGAGAGAGAGGGGTGAGAGAGAGGAGGGGAGGAGAGAGAAGGAGAGAGAGGGGGAGAGAGGAGAGAGAGGAGAGAGAGAGGGGGGGGGGGAGTGGAGAGAGAGAGAGGGGGAGAGGAGGGAGAGAGAGAAAGAAAAAGAGAGAGAAATGTGAGGGGGGAGGGGAAAAAGGGGAGAGAAGGGGGGAAAAAAAGAGGGAGAGGAGAGAGAGAGAGAGAGAGAGAGGAGAAGGGGGGAGAGAGAGAGAGAGAGAGAGACAGGGAAGGAGGGGGGAGGGAAAAAAAAAAGCCTATGGGAGAGAGAAAGCGGGGGGAGGGGTAGAAAAATTTTTAAAAAAGGGAGAAGGAGAGAAAAAAGCCTATTTAAAAAGAGAGAAAAAAGAGAAGAGAGAGAGGAGAGAAGAGGGGGAGAGAAGGGGAAAAGAGAGAGAGAGAGAGGGGATGGCCCCAAATTCATCCCGTTCCCTACCTTTTATGTCTCATAACAATAAAAAAGCTTTTCAAATGAAACTGAGTAGGGAAAAGCTCTTTGTTGCCCCCAAAAAAGTTTGGAATCCCAAAACCCGATAATTTTTTGTCAAAAAAAGAAAGGGGTCCTTAACCTTGTCCAAAACCCCGTTTTAAAAAAAAAAAAAAAAAAAAAAAAAAAAGAGAAAAGGGGAGAGAGAGAGAGAGAGAGAGAGGGGAGGGGAGGGGGGGGAAAAGGGGAGGAGAGAGAGATGAGAGAGAGAGGAAGGGGAGAGGGAGAGAGAGGGGGAAAGAAAAGGGGGTAGGGGGGAAGGGGGTGGAAAAAGGCTATGGGGAGAGAAAAAACGCGAGGGGGGGAGAGAGAAAAAATAGGGGGGAGGAAGGCAAAGGGGGGGGGGGAAAGGTCTGTGGGGGAGGGAAAGGTGTGTGGGGGGGTGAGAGGGAGCGGGCAAAAATTTCCAAAATCAGCTGTGTAATGAGTGGGGGTGTGTACTCACCTAGTTGGGGTTTTAGGGGTCGAGATCAGCTCCTGGCCCCCCGGGGTGTATGTGTGTGCGTGTGTGTGTGTGTGAGCACGTCAGTTGTTTTTATGTCCCAAAATACATTTCACCCCTTTTGGGATCCGGAATTTTCTAATTAAAATTCCATTAAAACCCGAAAAGTAAATTTTAATAAAATTTAAAACTAGCGTGTGTTAACGAGTATTTCTTTCACCAGTTATGTACTAACCTTTTTTCTACATGTGTACCCAAAACTTGCTTTTCAGTTGTACTGGGCTTTGTGTCCTAAAACTTATCTCTCGAAACTGTTGTCGGGGGTGTAGTCCCCTTAGCCCCCACTTTTTCCCCCTGCCTTTTCCCTTTCTCCTACAAATTTTATCTTCCTACTACTGCTAGGTGTTGTGGGGTATGATAAATCGCTTTTGGGGCAGGGTTTAGATAGCGAGCTTTCCGTGACCGTTGGGCCGGCTCCCCCACTCAAAACCCCCAGCCAACCCCAAAAGGTGATTTGTACGTTAATCCTCAGAGAGGACGTCCATCCAGTGCCCGATGTTTCGATTTCCGCCCGTCGGGTGCTCCCCTGTGCGATTTACTTTGTGGGACCTCCCCCCCCTTTCCCCCTCCTGACTTCTTCCGCTATTTTTTCTCGTTGACTTTTGAGTCCTTTATTTTCCCAATTATCCCCTTGTTTATGCACTTTTATAAATTTTCACTTCCCCCTTTGGTAAGTCACTTCTTTTTTGTGATGACACCCAAACCCGTTTGGCAAGGGTATTCCTCAGGGCCCACTGCTTTCCACCCCCTCTGCTTTTTAAAATTTTTGTATTATTTTTATGTTTTTATATATATCCCCCTTTTTGGTAGCTTGTTCACGTTGGGTTTTTTTTGTGAAAATTTCCCCTTTCTCGGTTTAAGGGGCCCAAAAACTCTTAATTCTATTTATATTTTTTCTTTTGTCACCCCGCTTTGTACTTTTTATTTTTGTAACAGTGTGGGGAAAAAAAGTTTCCAAACTTGGCCTCAACGAATGGCACTTTGAAAAAATTTTTTTGGGATAAAATTTTTGGGGTTTCTCTCGCCTGTGTGTGTGTGGGGTGTTTTGTGTGTGTGTGGGGTACTCACCCAATGTGTTGTGTGCGTGTGTGTGTGTGTGGGTGTTTTGTTTTCTCACCAAAATTTTATTACAAAATTTTGGGTACGTGGTCAAAATCTTAGCTCCTTTGGGGTTTGCCTCTTCCTCGCCTCTCCTGGTTTCACCCCTTCTTTATTGCGTGAGCCCCTAAAGATTTTTTTTTAAAAGGGATTTTTGGATTTTCCATCTACAAAAATAATGGGCGGGGAAAAAATTTTACTTATTATCCACTAAGGCTAAAACAGCGTTTCCCTATATCCCTGGGACTCAAAGTGCATTTAAAACCCTCTAGGACCCCCGGGGTACCCGAGGGCACGCTCTCACTCTCCCCGCCCCCTCCTACCAATTCCCCCTTTTGGGTTTTTTTAAGGGACCAAAACCCCTTATTTTTGGCCCTTTGTTTTTAGTCTCGTCAACTTAGCTTCTTTAGCCTCTCCCGATTGGTTCCCTTGGCCCCCGGCTTGGGGGCTAGCTTCGTTGGCCCAAATTTTTTGCAATTTTCCCAGATTCCCTTTCATGTTTTTTTCATAAGTGGCTTCCATTGTGGCGTGCCCTTTCCCCAAAAAAGGGCCTAACTATGTTATGTGGGGTGTGTGGGGGTTTTTTTAAAATACTCACTTATACGAATTCTTCTTTACGTTTTTTTGGGTTTTTATTGGGGGTTTTTTCGCTCTTGGGGCAAAATCTTTTTCAAGATCTCCTCCTCCCTGCCTTTCCAAAAGCTTCATCATTCTTCTTAAAATTATGTATGAACCCTTTCCTTACTATTTCACTTTACGTTTTTTCCTTTTTCCCCCTTTAACTTTAGGCTCAAAAACATACTAAAAATTTCCCTTTTGACTATTGAATTTTCAAACTTGGGGGTTTGTGTCTATTTGTTTCTGTTTTCACTCCTGAAAAATTTTGTGCTTGTCCCCTTGTCAATTCCCCTTTAATTTTATACGTTCCTTATCATGTCCCCCCTTTTTGGGCCCCCTGTCCTCAAATTTTCGTCTGGTTGAGTTCCTTAACTTCTCCCCATAGGAATTTTTTACCTTAACTCCGGGGAAATTTCTTGTAGTAAAAATTTTTTCACCCTTTTTCTAATTTCTTGTCATGTTGACCGGTGTGGGGGTTTAAAATTGGTTTATGGACACTCGAATTTGGGCCTGACGTACCCAAAAAAATACGTAACGAAACGTTATTCTTAAGTTTGACAGGTTTTTGTATGCTGCAGTAGCCATTTGGTTGATGTGCTCGGTATGATATTCACCCCTTGAGTTAAGTTTGCAGTCTTTTTCGACCTTCCCCAAGCTTCGTGGTGTTAAACTCCAGGAGCCTTTTCTCGGACCAAGCTTGTAGCCTGTCCATATTCCTTTGTAACCTTACCTAGTCGTTGTCCGCTTATATTTTACTCATTAGTTGCATGTCGCTTTCGAACAGGTACACCCCTGACTCTATCCTTCTATCATGTTATTCATGTATACAAACAGTACGAATATGTGTGTGTGTGTGTGTGTGTGTGTGTGTGTGTGTGTGTGTGTGTGTGTGTGTGTATGTGTGTATGTGTGTGTGTGTGTGTGTGTGTGTATGTGTGGTGTGTGTGTGTGTGTGTGTGTGTGTGTGTGTGTGTGTGTGTGTGTGTGTGTGTATGTGTGTGTGTGTATGTGTGTGTGTGTGTGTGTGTGTGTGTGTGTGTGTGTGTGTGTGTGTGTGTGTGTGTACTCACCTAGTTGAGGTTGCGGGGGTCGAGTCCGAGCTCCTGGCCCCGCTCTTCACTGATCGCTACTAGGTCACTCTCCCTGAGCCGTGAGCTTTATCATACCTCTGCTTAAAGCTATGTATGGATCCTGCCTCCACTACCTCGCTTCCCAAACTATTCCACTTACTGACTACTCTGTGGCTGAAGAAATACTTCCTAACATCCCTGTGATTCATCTGTGTCTTCAGCTTCCAACTGTGTCCCCTTGTTACTGTGTCCAATCTCTGGAACATCCTGTCTTTGTCCACCTTGTCAATTCCTCTCAGTATTTTGTATGTCGTTATCATGTCCCCCCTATCTCTCCTGTCCTCCAGTGTCGTCAGGTTGATTTCCCTTAACCTCTCCTCGTAGGACATACCTCTTAGCTCTGTGTGTGTGTGTGTGTGTGTGTGTGTGTGTGTGTGTGTGTGTGTGTGTGTGTGTGTGTGTGTGTGTGTGTGTGTGTGTGTGTGTGTGTGTGCGTGTGTGTGTGTGTGTGTGTGTGTGTGTGTGTGTACTCATCTATTTGTACTCACCTATTTGTGGTTGCTGGGGTCGAGTCATAGCTCCTGGCCCCGCCTCTTCACTGATTGCTACTAGGTCCTCTCTCTCCCTGCTCCATGAGCTTTATCATACCTCGCCTTAAAACTATGTATGGTTCCCGCCTCCACTACTTCACTTTCTAGGCTATTCCACGGCTTGACTACTCTATGACTGAAGATATACTTCCTAACATCCCTTTGATTCATCTGAGTCTTCAACTTCCAATTGTGACCTCTTGTGTCTATATCCCATCTCTGGAACATCCCGTCTTTGTCCACCTCGTCTATTCCGTGCAGTATTTTATATGTCGTTATCATGTCTCCCCTGACCCTCCTGGCCTCCAGTGTCGTCAGGCCGATTTCCCTCAACCTTTCTTCGTAGGACAATCCCCGTAGCTCTGGGACTAGTCTTGTTGCAAACCTTTGCACTTTCTCTAATTTCTTGACGTGCTTGACTAGGTGTGGTTTCCAAACTGGTGCTGCATACTCCGGTATGGGCCTGACGTAAATGATATACAGAGTCTTGAACGACTCCTTACTGAGGTATCGGAACTCTATCCGTAGGTTTGTCAGGCGCCCGTATGCTGCAGCAGTTATCTGATTGATGTGCGCCTCAGGAGATATGCTCGGTGTTATACTCACCCCCAGATCTTTTTCCTTGAGTGAGGTTTGCAGACTTTGGCCATCTAAACTATATTGTGTCTGCGGTCTTCTTTGCCCTTCCCCAATCTTCATGACTTTGCATTTGGCGGGGTTAAACTCAAGGAGCCAGTTGCTGGACCGATTTGATTCTTCTCATTAACTTCACATCGTCTGCAAACAAGGACACTTCTGAGTCTATCCCTTCCGTTATGTCATTCACATATACCAAGAACAGCACAGGTCCTAGGACTGACCCCTGTGGAACCCCACTTGTCACAGGCGCCCACTTTGACACCTCGTCACATACCATGACTCGTTGTTGCCTCCCTGTAAGGTATTCTCTTATCCATTGCAGTGCCTTTCCTGTTATGTGTGCCAGATCCTCTAGCTTTTGCACTAACCTCTTGTGAGGAACTGTGTCGAAGGCCTTCTTGCAGTCCAAAAAAATGCAGTCGATCCACCCCTCTCTCTCTTGTCTTACTTCTGTCACCTTGTCATAAAACTCTAATAGGTTTGTGACACAGGATTTTCCCTCCCTGAAACCATGCTGGTTGTCAATTATACACTTGTTTCTTTCCAGGTGCTCCACCACTCTCCTCCTGATGATCTTCTCCTTGACCTTGCATACTATACACGTTAGTGATACAGGTCTGTAGTTTAGTGCCTCATGTCTGTCTCCCTTTTTAAAAATTGGGACTACATTTGCCATCTTCCATACCTCGGGAAGTTGCCCTGTTTCAAATGATGTGTTGAAGATCTTTGTTAATGGTACACACAATGTCTCTGCTCCCTCTTTAAGGACCCACGGAGAGATGTTGTCTGGTCCCACCGCCTTTGAGGTGTCAAGTTCGCATAGCAGCTTTTTCACCTCCTCCTTGGTTATATGTACCTCATCCAGCATTTGCTGGTGCACCCCCCTGCTCTGATTTCCTGGAGTCCTACTGGTTTCCACTGTAAATACTTCTTTAAATCTTGTGTTGAGCTCCAGACATACCTCCGGTCGTTTCTTGTGAATTCCCCATCACCCTTCCTCAGTCTGATTACTGGTCCTTGACTGTTGTTTTCCTCCTGATGTGGCTGTACAACAGCTTCGGGTCAGTCTTGACTTTCGATGCTATGTCATTTTCGTATTGCCGCTGAGCCTCCCTTCTTATCTGTGCATATTCGTTTTCTGGCTCTTCGGCTAATCTCTTTATTTTCCTGAGTTCTCTGTCTTCTGTACCTTTTCCATTCTCTAGTACACCTAGTTTTTGCCTCCCTACACCTTTGGGTGAACCAAGGACTCGTTGTGTTCTTCCATTATTTCTGTTTCCCTTGGGAACAAACCTCTCTCTGCCTCCTTGCATTTTGTTGCCACATAGTCCATCATTTCTTGTACTGGTTTTCCTGTCAGTTCCCTCTCCCACTGAATGTCTTGAAAGAAGTTCCTCAAGCCTGAGTAGTTCCCCTTTTTGTAGTTTGGTTTTTCCCACCCTATTCCTGCTGCTCTCTCCACTTGGAGCTCAACTATGTAGTCGAAGCACAGAACCACATGATCACTAGCTCCCAGGGGCCTTTCATACATGATATCCTCGATGTCAGAACTACTCAAGGTGAATACAAGTCCAGTCTTGCTGGTTCATCCTCCCCTCTCTCTCTGGTAGTGTCTCTAACATGTTGATGCATGAGGTTTTCCAGTACCACATCCATCATCTTGGCTCTCCATGTTTCGGGACCCCCATGGGGCTCCAGGTTTTCCCAGTCAATCTCTTTGTGATTGAAATCACCCATAACTAGTAACTTTGCTCCCCCCATGTGTGCTCTCCTGGCCACCTCGGCTAGTGTGTCTACCATTGCTCTGTTGCTCTCATCGTATTCTTCTCTTGACCTCCTGCAGTTCTATGGTGGGTTGTACATTACTGCAATTATCATCTTATGTCCCTCAGACTGGATTGTTCCTACTAAATAGTCCCTTTCGCCCATGCCATCCATTCCTTCCATTTTCTCAACCCCCCACTGGTTTTTAATGAGCAGTGCAACTCCTCCTCCTCCCCCTCTCCTCCCTCTGTCTTTCCTGAGGATTTGATATCCGGATGGAAAGATTGAATCTGTTATTATTCTGGTGAGTTTTGTTTCTGTGAGTGCTATTATGCCTGGGGATGTCTCCTTGATTCTTCCGTGCCACTCCTCATACTTATTTGTTATTCCATCTGCATTAGTATACCACACCTTCAACTTTTTTTCTAAGATTGTGGTCTGGGAGGTGTATTGGGGTTGGGGAGGTGGGAGACCTGATAGGGAACTATGGGTGGTTGCTGTGGGGGTGGAGTTTGTAATGCAGTGGGTGGGGGCATTGGATTTGGCATGGGTGTTTTGGTTTAGAGTGTTTGGTTGCACTGGGATTGACCTGGTTGGGAGGCTTCTATAGGAAGTTGTGAGGGAGGCTGTATTTGATCTTCCTGTGTCTGGGATCTTCTGTCTGTCTTCTCCATCCCCTCTCTTTCCTTCTTTCGCCTTTGTACTATCTCTCTCTGTTTCTGCCTTTGTGCTTGTGTTCTGTCGCGGTCGAGATACACCTTCCTGTATGCTGGCATGTCCCTTAATCGTACTTTCTCCTGCAGAATCCTGTTCCGAGTCGATTCTGCCTTGAAGGTCACTTTCACTGGCCGGGTTCTTTTTTTTACATACCCCCCTATTCTCCGAAAAGTTTCCAGCTGGGTCATGTCGTCTTCTCCTATTGATTTCATGATGCTTTCAATTGCTTTTTTCCCCCTTGTTTTCTGGCTTCATATGTTTCCCCTTCAACTTCCTGGAGCCCATACACAAAGACTGACCTCACCCTTTCATTCTCCCACTGCATATCCCTGTGTATCCCCTCATTCAATTTGATTTCCTCCATTGCAGCTTTCCTTTCTTCAGTTTCACTAGCTAATGTACTTGGACTCAGTAGCCTGTCATTTTCCCTTCTCGGCTTTCCCTGGGCTATTCTGTGGTCTGTTAGAGCCTCCACATATAGCTTAGCTCTTTCATTTACTACAGTCTCCACTGACAGAGCTTCTACATGCTGTTTTGCTCCTTTCCCTACAGTCCCCTTATTTGTGACTAAGGTAGCAGTCTCTATTGTCAATCCCAAAATATTCTTTAGTTCTTTAGGCTGTTTCAGATTTTTCAGTTCCTCTTCTAAACTCTGTATCCTGGCCTCTGCTGCTTTGACTTGCACCTCCCACTTCCCGCTTTCCATGTCTATTCTCTCTTCCATTCTCATGCTAAGTTCTTCTAGTTTCTTTTCCCATTCATGTTCCCTTTTTGTGAGCTCTGCTGCCCAATCTTCCTTTGCAGTTTCCTCCTGTCGCTTGGTTTTTCTTGTTGCTCTCTGGCAACCCATTTTTGTTTTATCCTGATTGCCTCAGAGTGGGAAACCTATGTAATTCTGTATGTTAGGTTAGTATTGTGTATGTCAGAGTGTGGGGGGGGGGAGGTAGAGGAGGAACTGTGGCTATGTGGGAGAGTAGTGGGAAGGAGAGTGAAGCAAGTGGGGGAGTGGGAGAGGGAGAGGGTGAAGGAGGGAGAGGGTGGGAGGGGGAGGGTGAAAGAGGGAGGAGAGGGATCAGGTGAAGGAGTGAGATGTCGGTGGGGGAGGGGGGGAGTGTATGTGTGAGTCTGGCAATGTGTGTGTGTGTGTGTGTGTGTGTGTGTGTGTGTGTGTGTGTGTGTGTGTGTTGTGTGTGTGTTGCGTGTGTGTGTGTGTTATGTGTGTGTGTGTTATGTGTGTGTATGTTGTGTGTGTGTGTGTTATGTGTGTGTGTGTGTGTGTGTGTTTTGTGTGTGTGTGTGTGTGTGTGTGTGGTGTGTGTGTGTGTGTGTGTGTGTGTGTGTGTACTCACCTGTTGTACTCACCTAGTTGAGGTTGCAGGGGTCGAGTCCAAGCTCCTGGCCCCGCCTCTTCACTGGTCGCTACTAGGTCACTCTCCCTGAACCATGAGCTTTATCGTACGTCTGCTTAAAGCTATGTATGGATCCTGCCTCCACTACATCGCTTCCCAAACTATTCCACTTCCTGACTACTCTGTGGCTGAAGAAATACTTCCTAACATCCCTTTGATTCATCTGTGTCTTCAGCTTCCAACTGTGTCCCCGTGTTGCTGTGTCCAGTCTCTGGAACATCCTGTCTTTGTCCACCTTGTCAATTCCTCTCAGTATTTTGTAAGGGTCGTTATCATGTCCCCCCTATCTCTCCTGTCCTCCAGTGTCGTCAGGTTGAATTTTCCCTTAACCTCTCATCATAGGACATACCTCTTAACTCTGGGACTAGTCTTGTTGCAAACCTTTGCACTTTCTCTAGTTTCTTTACATGCTTGGCTAGGTGTGGGTTCCAAACTGGTGCCGCATACTCCAATATGGGGCTAACGTACACAGTGTACAGGGTCCTGAACGATTCCTTATTAAGATGTCGGAATGCTGTTCAGAGGTTTGCTAGGCGCCCATATGCTGCAGCAGTTATTTGGTTGATGTGCGCTTCAGGAGATGTGCCTGGTGTTATACTCACCCCAAGATCTTTTTCCTTGAGTGATGTTTGTAGTCTCTGGCCCCCTAGACTGTACTCCGTCTGCGGTCTTCTTTGCCCTTCCCCAATCCTCATGACTTTGCACTTGGTGGGATTGAACTCCAGGAGCCAGTTGCTGGACCAGGTCTGCAGCCTATCCAGATCCCTTTGTAGTTCTGCCTGGTCTTCGATCGACTGCACTCTTCTCATCAACTTCACGTCATCTGCAAACATGGACACCTCGGAGTTTATTCCTTCCGTCATGTCGTTCACAAATACCAGAAACAGCACTGGTCCTAGGACTGACCCCTGTGGGACCCCGCTGGTCACAGGTGCCCACTCTGACACCTCACCACGTACCATTACTCGCTGCTGTCTTCCTGACAAGTATTCCCTGATCCATTGCAGTGCCTTCCCTGTTATCCCTGCTTGGTCCTCCAGTTTTTGCACTAATCTCTTGTGTGGTACTGTGTCAAACGCCTTCTTGCAGTCCAAGAAAATGCAATCCACCAACCCCTCTCTCTCTTGTCTTTTCTGCTGTCACCATGTCATAGAACTCCAGTAGGTTTTTTGACACAGGATTTCCCGTCTCTGAAACCATGTTGTCTGCTGGTGATGAGATCATTCCTTTCTAGATGTTCCACCACTCTTCTCCTGACAATCTTTTCCATGATTTTGCATGCTATACATGTCAGTGACACTGGTCTGTAGTTTAGTGCTTCATGTCTGTCTCCTTTTTTAAAGATTGGGACCACATTTGCTGTCTTCCATGCCTCAGGCAATCTCCCTGCTTCGATAGATGTATTGAATATTGTTGTTCGAGGTACACATAGCGCCTCTGCTCCCTCTCTCAGGACCCATGGAGAGATGTTATCTGGCCCCATTGCCTTTGAGGAATCTAGCTCACTCAGAAGCCTCTTCACTTCTTCCTCTGTTGTGTGTACTATGTCCAGCACATGGTGGTGTGCCCCACCTCTCCGTCTTTCTGGAGCCCCTTTTGTCTCCTCTGTGAACACTTCTTTGAATCTTTTGTTGAGTTTTCCCCACTTACTTCACGGTCATTTCTTGTTGTCTCTCCTCCTTCCTTCCTTAGCCTGATTACCTGGTCCTTGTGTTGTGTGTGTGTGTGTGTGTGTGTGTGTGTGTGTGTGTGTGTGTGTGTGTGGTGTGTGTGTGTGTGTGGGGTGTAATTGTGATTTTTATATGATTGTATTAATTTTCTTGGTTTTAGAACACATTATCTTATAAATCTCCTTCGAATGTCTTTCGTTATATGAATGTATATTTTGCTCTCGTAAAACATGTACAAAACATGAAAGATGATGTGAATTTAGGTGGCTTGTGAAGAATTAAATATAATTTTTGAATACTTTGGTTGTGGAAGTTATAATTGAGCACAACTCAGTATGTTTTAACGTACATAACTTGTAGGTCGAATATCCTAGTAACTCAGTCTATACTTCAGGCTTTTACTTGTAATTAATTTCAAAATTCAGTTCTTGTTTTCCCGTGAATTTATCATTTTTAAGGAGAAAATTGTAAAAGAGTGAGAAGAAAGAAAAGATGAAATGTTAAAATGAAATGAAAAGAGGCAAGAGAGTGATACAAAAAAGAGAATCATGGATCGGGCGGCAGAGAGAGAGAGAGAGAGAGAGAGAGGAGAGAGAGAGAGAGAGAGCGAGGGATGGACGACCATCAAATGAAGCATTCAGCGTAAGAATATAATGGGTCTCTGAAGATCTCTGCCTAATGGACCGCTTGATGAGCTTCCTGTAGGAGTGATCCAGAACTTCCTTCTGCACTTGGGTCCTTCAGTTCGTTTAGAGAATTCCTCCTCTTCTCCCTCTTGCGGCGTCCTTCTACTGCGATTAATTCCCTCCTTCTCGCGTGTCATCCTGGAATTTTCTATCCATTCTGGAATCATCCTTCATCCTACGACTTGCTCCATCTCCTACTGATTTCACTTTATCTTCCTCTTCATAGTATCTCTTTTTCTTTCTTCTCTTTTTAGTATCTCTGTCTCTTCTTCATATTTTCCTCATCTCCTATTGACTCTCATCAGCTCTGTAATATATCTATCAACTCTTGATAAAGCATTTCTAGTTTTAACACTATATCTTCCTAGTGTCTCCTCTTGATGCTCTACTTCCTCCGACATATCGTCTTCCAAATGGTTGCTAAATCTTTTCCTTCTAATACTCCCTTTTCCTCCTCTTGTTGCCTGCTTTTGGTACCTCTTTAACCTATTTTTTTCCTTTTACTTATAGCTTTTTACGAAGGGGCTTCTTTTACGTCTTTTTCGTGTTCCCTATTACCTTGACCCATCTTCTACTACTGTTTCTTTTGCCTTTTTCCTGGTATCTGCTTCTAATGGTGCCTCTCTGTCTTTATGGTACAACCTTCCAATTTTCACGCCTTCTGATACTTAATTCTCTTCTTAGTATTTTCTTTTCTTTATGGTATCTCCTCCTCCTCCTCCTGGTATCACCTTGTCCAGTAGTATTTCGTTCTTTACCTGGTACGTTTTGCTTCTCTTGGTACCTCCGTCTCTTCCTGATCATACTCTCTGTAAAAGAAGTTTTTGGAAATGTTTAATTTTTATAAGGGACTGACCTATTCGGCAAGATCGGCTTACGATGTCATACATATACAGTAGACCCTTGAACAATGACGGGGTTTGGGGCGCCGACCCCCAGCGCAGTCGAAATCCGCGCGTAACTTTTGACTCCTCAAAACCTAACGACTAATGGCCAACTGTTGACCAGAAGCTTTACTGATAAAATAAACAGAACTAAACAGTCAATTAACACATATTTTGTAATATTTATTATATACTGTATTCTTATAATGAAGTAAGCTAGAGAAAAGAATATGTCATTATGAAAATCATAAGGAAAAGAACATACATTGACACGTAGTGTATTTGTTGATACACTAAGTTTATGTCGTCTGTTTACAAGATGATTCGTTTGTCAGTACCTACATCAATATTGTTTTACATATATTATATATTTTATATATTTTATATGTTTTATATATATTTTATATATATTACTAACACTAGACGTCAAAAATGGAAATATAATATGAAAAAGAAATTCATGTTTACTTACGATACAACATTGCATTTTTACGTTTGTTTATATTTCTCTCGACTGTGAATGATACATACGACGTCTGTAATAACAGTATAATATAATACATTTTTATTATTATTATTACTACTAATACTCTTATGATTATTAATATTATTATATATTTAATTATTATTATTATTATTATTATTATTATTATTATTATTATTATTATTATTATTATTATTATTATTATTATTATTGTTATTATTTTTATTATTATTATTTTTATTATTATTTCTTAACACCGCCGTTTCCCACCAAGGCAAGGTGACCCGATAAAAAAGAACCATTTTATCATCATTCAGTCCATCACCATCTTGCCAGAGGCGCGCCTACACTACAGTTATAAAACTGCAATATCAACACACTTCTTCCAGAGTGCATGCACTGTACTTCACACCTCCAGGAATCAAATCTGGCTTCCCGGTTTCCCCAAATCCCCAAATAAATGTCACATTGCTTACACTCCAACAGCATGTCAAGTCATAAAAACCACTTGCCTCTACTTCTAACACACTCATGCACTCTTGCTGGAAGTCCAAGCCCCTTGCACACAACACTTCATTAACCCCCTCTCTCCAAATTATCCTAGGCCGACCCCTAACCTGCCTTCCTTCCATTACAGATTTATATGCTCTCAAAGTCTTTCTGTCCTATTTCATCATCTCTAAATGTCCGAACCACCTCAACAACCTTTCCTCCGCCGTCTGGACAATACTTTTAGTAACTCCTCACCAACTCCTAATTTCCAAACTTCGGATTCCCTGCATTATATTCACACTGCACTTTGCCCTCAGACACGATATCTCCACTGCCTTCAGCCTTCTCCTTTTTGCAACTTTCGCCACTTTTTCTTCCCACCCATTGAAGACTGTGGGTATATCTATACTCTCATATACTCCTCTCTTTGCTACCCTGGATAACAATCTTTGTATCCACAGACTCCTCAGTGCACCACTCAACCTTTCAATGCATATTTTTTTTGTTATCCTCATCACCTTACTACTTCTTATATTCACTTTTAATTTCCTATTTTGGCATACCCTACCAAACTCGTCCACCAACCTCTGGAATTTTTCTTCAGAATCTCCCAGTTTTATCAGCAAAAAGCAGCTGTTGCAACTCTCATTTTGTGTTAGATTCTTTAACTTTTAATCCCAAACCTCTTGCCAACACCCGAGCATTCACTTCTTTTTTCAATCCCATTTATAAATATATTGAAAAACCATGGTGACATCACACATCCCTGTCTAAGGCCTACTCTTACTGGGAAATAATCATCCTCTCTCCTACATACTCTAACCTGAGCCTCACTATCCTCGTGAAAGCTCTTCACTGCTTTCAGTAACCTACCTCCTATTCCATATATTGGCAACATCTGCAACATTGCTCGCCCTATCCACCCAACAATACGTCTTTTCCAAATCCATAAATGCCACAAGGACCTCTTTACCCTTGTCTAAATACTTACATGTTTCACTGTAAGCACTTGGTCTACACCACCTCTTTCCTTCCTAAAGCCTCCTTGTTCAACTGCTATCCAACTCTCCTTCGTAATCTTAATTCTTTTAGTAATAACTCTACCATACAGTTTACCACTCCTCCCTTCTTGCATCACTTCTACTTCGTAAAAACTTCTCATATGCTAACTTTTTCTCCCTTACTCTCTCTTTACCTCGTCATTCCAAAAATCACTCTTTTTCCCTCCCACACCCACTTTCCTATAACTAAAAGCTTCTGCTGAACACTTTAACACTACATTGTTAAATATACCCATACCTCTTCAACCTCATGCCTTTACTCTCATTAGCCCATCTTTCTTCCAATAGTTGTCTATATTTTACCATAACTGCCTCCTCCTTCAGTTTAAAAACCTTCACGTCTTTCTTATTTGTTGATTCCATTCTCCTTGTATCCCATCTACCTTTAACTCTCAACCTAAACATTATCTTGTATATCTGTGGCCCCTCTATAAATATGCACATCTTGAAGTCTACCCATCAATCTTTTATCTACCAATACGTAGTCCAACAAACTACTGTCATTATGCCTATATCATATCCTGTATGCTTAGTAATCCTTTTTTAAAATATGTATTTCCTATTGCGAAACCCTTTTCTATACAAAGTTCAGTCAAGGGCCCCCATTAAAATTTACATCTGGTACATCATACTTACCTACCACACCCTCTCTAACCGTTTCTCCTAATTTAGCATTTAGGTCCCCGACCACAATTACTCTCTCACTTGGTTCAAAAGACCCTAAACAATCGAATAACATCTCCCAATCTCTCTCTCTCTCTCTCTCTCTCTCTCTCTCTCTCTCTCTCTCTCTTTCGCTCTCTTCTCTTCACTCCTCTCTTCTCCAGGTTCATATACACTTATTATAACTCACTTTTCAGATCTGACCCTTACTTTAATCCAAATAATCCTTGAATTTATACATATATATTCCCTCTTACCTTGCATAACTGGTCCAACATTATTGCTACCCCCTTCCTTAGCTCTAACTCTCTCAGATACCCCTGACTTAATCCCATTTATTTCAGCTTTGTTTTGCTTAGAGCTAGGACATCCAACTTCTTTTCATTCAAAACAATGGAAATCATCACTTTCTTATCATCTCTATGTCCACGCACATTCAAACATCCAATCTTTATGTTTTTCTTCTTCTGTTATTGTTATATTATTGCATCTTTACTTTTGTTACATTTCTCTCGACAACGAATGGAACATGTACAATCTGCAGTTGTTTGGGTGTTCGTAAGTTTTGTTAGATTTTAACTTTTCATATTAGATTTGAGTATATTTTTGTGTATATTTGCGATATGTGAACTTCGAACGATCGCTGGCTAAGTGGATAACAATGTGAACTTTGTTTTGTCTCCTGAGCCAAGAGAATGAGTCGCAGTATCTAATCACGGCTGGTTGCAGTTCGGTAAATTTATACCTACGTATGTGTACAACACACACACACACACACACACACACACACACACACACACACACACACACAGGAGAGTTATTAAATGGAGAGTTAGAGGTATTGGGAAGATGGAGGGAATATTTTGAGGAATTGTTAAATGTTGATGAAGATAGGGAAGCTGTGATTTCGTGTATAGGGCAAGGAGGAATAACATCTTGCAGGAGTGAGGAAGAGCCAGTTGTGAGTGTGGGGGAAGTTCGTGAGGCAGTAGGTAAAATGAAAGGGGGTAAGGCAGCCGGGATTGATGGGAATAAAGATAGAAATGTTAAAAGCAGGTGGGGATATAGTTTTGGAGTGGGTTTGGGGCAATTAATTAATAAATGTATGGAAGAGGGTAAGGTACCTAGGGATTGGCAGAGAGCTGCATAGTTCCTTTGTATAAAGGCAAAGGGGATAAAAGAGAGTGCAAAAATTATAGAGGGATAAGTCTGTTGAGTATACCTGGCAAAGTGTATGGTAGAGTTATTATTGAAAGAATTAAGAGTAAAGGACGGAAAATAGGATAGCAGATGAACAAGGAGGCTTTAGGAAAGGTGGGGGTTTTGTGAACCCGGTGTTTTACAGTGAAACATATAAGGAAAAAGTATTTAGTAAGGCTAAAGAGGTCTTTGTGGGATTTATGGATTTGGAAAAGGCGTATGACAGGGTGGGTAGGGGGGCAATGTGGAGATGTTGCAGGTGTATGGTGTAGGGGTAGGTTACTGAAAGCAGTGAAGAGTTTTTACGAGGATTTGTGAGGCACAAGTTAGAGTATGTAGGAAAGAGGGAAATTATTTCCCAGTAAAAGTAGGCCTTTGACAAGCATGCGTGATGTCACAGTGGTTGTATAATATATTTATGATAGGGTTTTTAAGAGAAGTAAATGCGAGGGTCTTGGGCAAGGCGTGGGGTTAAAAGTTAAAGAATCACACATAAAGGGGAGTTGTCACAGTTGCTCTTTGCTGATGACAAATGTGCTCTTGGGGGATTCTAAAGAGAAGTTGCAGAGATTGGGGGATGAATTTGGGTAGGGTGTGCAAAAAAAAGAAAATTGAAAGTGAATGCAGGAAAGAGTAAGGTTATAGGAAAAACAAAAAGATTAGGTGATGAAAGATTGGATATAAAATTGGAGGGAGGAGTATGGAGGAGGTGAATGTATTCAGATATTTGGGAGTGGGCGTTTTCAGCGGATGGGTCTATGAAAAGATGAGGTGAATCATAAAAATTGATGAGGGGAAAAGGGTGAGTGGTGCACTTAGGAGTCTGTGGACAAAAAGAACTTTGTCCTTGGAGGCAAAGAGGGGAATGTATGAGAGTATAGTTTTACCAACGCTCTTATATGGGTGTGAAGCATGGGTGATAAATTTGTTGCAGGGGAGAAGGCTGGAGGCAGTGGAGATGTCATGTCTGAGAGCAATGTGTGGGTGAAATATAATGCAGAGAATTCATATTTTGGGAAGTTAGGAGGAGGTGGGGGGATTACCAAAACTGTTGTCCAAAAGGGCTGAGGAAGGGTTGTTGAGGTGGTTTCCCGGACATGTGGAGAGAATGGAGCGAAACAGAATAACTTCAAGAGTGTATCAGTCTGTAGTGGAAGGAAGGCGGGGGGGGGTCGGCCAAGGAAAGGTTGGAGGGAGGGGGTAAAAGGAGGTTTTGTGTGCGAGGGGCTTGGACTTCCAGCAGGCATGCGTGAGCGTGTTTGATAGGAGTGAATGGAGACAAATGGTTTTTAATACTTGACGTGCTGTTGGAGTGTGAGCAAAGTAACATTTATGAAGGGGTTCAGGGAAACCGGCAGGCCGGGCTTGAGTCCTGGAGATGGGATGTACAGTGCCTGCACTCTGAAGGAGGGGTGTTAATGTTGCAGTTTAAAAACTGTAGTGTAAAGCCCCCTTCTATATAAAAATACCCGGTTTCCCTGAATCCCATCACTAAATACTACCCTGTTCACACTCCAACAGCTCGTCAGGTCCCAAATACCATTCGTCTCCATTCACTCCTATCTAACACGCTCATGCACGCATATTGGAAGTCCAAGCCCCTCGCCCACAAAACCTCCTTTACCCCCTCCCTCCAACCTTTTCGAGGACGAGCCCTAACCCGTCTTCCTTCCCCTACAATTTACATGTTCTCCATGTCATTCTACTTTGATCCATTCTCTCTAAATGACCAAACCACCTCAACAACCCCTACAGCCCTGACTAATACTTTTATTAACTCCACACCTTTTCCTAATTTCCACACTTCGAATTCTCTGTGTAATATTTGCACCACACACTGCTCTTAGACAGGACATCTCCCCTGCCTCCAACCCCCTCTTCGCTGCAGCATTTACAGCCCAAACTTCGCACACATACAAGAGTGTTGGTACCCCTATACTTTCACACATTCCCTTCTTTTCCTCACTGATAACGATTTTTGTCTCCACATATTACTTTAACGCTCCACTTACATTTTTTTTCCCTCATCAATTCTATGGTTACCTCACCCTTTTCAAAAACCCATCCACGACTTTTAAAAAACTGGCAAATTCTGAAAAAAAATTTACTTTTTCCATACTCCTTCCCCTAAAATGTGAAAATCAAATTTTTTTCTTTATCTAAATAAATTGATACCCTCACCCACCTTACTCTTATCAATTTCACTTTCAAATTTGTACCTTAAAACACCCCCCAAACCAAAACCGTCCACTAAACCTTTTTGAAATTTTTTTTTTTTTTTTCTTTTAAAGTTTTCCCCCTAAGCACAGAAATTATCACAAAAAGTAACTGTGCCAACCCCTTTTTGGGTATTTGTTTCCCCTATAATTTACTTTTCCTCCCCACCCCCCTTCCCCCCAACCCCCTAAAATTTATTTCTTTTAAAAACCCCATCTATAAATATATTAAACAACCAGGGGTGACATTTGCATTTCCCCTGTCTAAGACCTCCCTTTTACCGGGAAGATCCCCCCCTCTTTTTACACACCTTAACCTGAGCCTCACTAACCTCATAAAACTACAGCTTTTAGTTACTTACTACCTTTTCCCATAAAACTTTCAACTTTCTGCCAAATTGCCTCCTATCCACTCAAAATCATATGATTTTTCAATCCAAAAATTTGAAATAAAAACCTTCCCTATCTTCATCTAAGTACTGTTTAAAATTAAAATGCTTCAATGTAAGCATTTTGTTCTACACCCCCCTTTAAACCCCACTCAAAAAACCCCCCCTTGTTTAATCCGAAAATCCAAACTCTCTGTCTTACCGAATTCTTTCAATAATAACCCAAACCGTACATTTTTCCCGGGAAATACCAGAAAATTATTCCCCCAAAATTTTTTTTACAATCTTTTTTTCCCCCCTTTCCCTTTTATATAAAGAACTATACAGCTTTTTCTGCCAAAACCCGGGTACTTTTTCCCTTTTTTCTTTACATTTTTTAAAACAAAAAATCCCAAACTACTCCCCCACTATATACCTCCCTGCTTTAAAACTTTTCTTTCATCACCCCCGTCAGTTCCAGCTGTTTTTTTCCCCTTTTCTTCTATTTAAATTTCCTCACGAAACCTTTCCCCAACCACCCCCCCCCCTGCTCTTTTTTAGCCCTAAAAAGCTAAAACTTCCTGGCCAGAGCATGATATGACCACCATCAAACCCCAAAACCCTCCAGCTCCCCATCTCCCTAACCCCCCTCCCCTCTGTTTTTTTTAAACGGGACAAACCCATTCTTTCCCCCTATTCTTTCTAACTTGTTTATCTCACCCAAAACTTTTTTTTGTTTTTTATTAAAATTTCTTGACAGTGCCTCTCCCACTCTGTCATCTGCTCCCCTTTTTTGCATTTCTCTCACTAATCTCTTCCCCTTTTTCCTTTACTCTACATAAAATCTGCTTTTCTTTTAACACTTTTTGTTTTGAAAAAACCTCTCATAACCACCTTTTTCTTTTTTACCACACCCTTTACTTCATCATTCCACCAATCACTTTCCCCTTTCCCCCCTGCCCCCCACACTCATATAGCCACAAACTTTTTGCCCCACATCTAAAAAAGCAAATTTTTTTAAAAAATTTCAAAAACCCCCCTTTAAAAAACCCCCCCCCCCCTACTCAAAACTTGCACTAAACCCCCAAATTTCTGCCAAAATTTGCTTATATCTCACCCTAAAATTCCCCCCCCTCTTTTTTTTCCCATTTTCCCCCTTTTGTCCCATCTACCCCCCCTTTCTCTAACTGTAGCTGCAACTAAATAAGATCCGATATATCAGTTGCCCCCTATAAACGTGGGAAAATTCTGGAGCCTTTCCCATCAACCTTTTTTAAACCACCCCCTACATTTTCTAAAAACTAAATTTCATTACGTGGGTATATCAAAACCTTTTATACTTATTCTCTTTTTTATAAAATAGTATTACAATTACCAAAACCCCTTTTTTACATATAATTCAATTAAAGGCTTTCCCCCTTTTCATTTACCCCTGGCCCCCCCAAATTTTCCTAATGCTCTCTCCCCAACATTTTTTTCCCACTTTTCATTTTTAAAACCTTAATCACAAGTATCTCAAAACTTGGTTTAAAACTCCCCAGCACTCACTCAACATTTCTCAAAAACTCTCCCTCCAAACCACAATTCTCTCTTCTCCAGGGGCATAAATGCTTTTTGTAACCCACTTTTTTACAAACCAAACCGTATTTTAAAATCCAAAATAATCCTTGAGTTTAAAAAATTTAATTTCCCCCTTTTTCCCGCCTAACTTTTTTCAATATTATTGCACTCCTTTTTTAGCTCTAAAATCTATTTGAAGCCGCTGACCCCAATCCCATTTTTTTCCCCCATTGTAACTCTCCCACCCCCTTCACTTTGTTTTACTATCCCCGGATATCCCCGCTTCTTCTATTTCAAACATCCACAAACATCTCTTTCTTATCATTCGGGGGACAACATCCACGCAATTTAAACATCCCCCTTTGGAAAGGTTTTCTACTTTTTTTTTTTTTGAGGATATGCAAAAAAAGGGGTTTTCTAAACCCCTTGTTTTTTCCCGCATTTTAGTTGACTTTCAAAAACACGCTGGGGTTTCGAAGGAAAGATTCTTATTCCAATTTTCCCCATGGAAAAAAAGGAAAAAACAAAAGGGAAAAAGAACTATTTTTGAAAAATCCAATTTAAAAAATCAGATGAGTTGGGGTATATATAAACGGTACATGTATCCGGGAGTGGGGACCTAAGTGAAGTAGAAGTACCAAAATGTAACCCGAAATATTACATGTTTATGAACAAAAAGACACCAGCAATCCTAAAAGATCATGTAAAACAATTTCAGGCTTTCGTTTTAAAAACTCCTTGGGAGGACGTAGTACTTCCTTTGGTGAATTCGCAGAACAGGCGAAAAATTCAAAAACATAAATCTCATGTCAAAGAATACTCGATCCTACGAACCTTTTGGGAAAAAAGATACCACACTAGTCCAATACCTTGGTGCCCCAAATAATGCCCAAAAAGGTTTTTAAAACTAAAAGGGACCAAACCTTCAGGCAAAGGGAAATTTTTAGCTTTTTAAACTCATTTCCCTTGCATAGTTTTTACCGACGAAGATTTTTCCAAAGTTTTTTGGGGTGTTTTTATGTTTCCCGATTCCCCTTTAAATGTGGTTTCTGCTGCATGACCCCGTTTTGTACCATTTTTTGGCCCCCCAAATTCCCTTTTAAAAATTGTCAACTGGATGATATTTAAATGTGCCCCTTCCCCCCTTTTATTTTTGATGTTTATTATTCCTCCCCTTTTTAGCTTCTGAAATCCATGAAAAAATCATGAACTCTTTCCCATCATTTTCCCCCTTTTTATTCTCTTTCCAAAATCCCCTTTCAAAGCGATTTGATAATTTTTTTTTTGGGGAGTTTCCCTTTTTCACATGGAAATTTCCTGTTTGCCTGATAACACTTCCACAAAGGCTTCCCTTTAAACCCCTTTTCCCTCTGTTTTCCCTTTCTGGCTACTGATGTTTCTTCCTATCCCCCTTCCCCTTTCCCTTCCCTTTTTCATTTTTCCGTCACAACTCTTTTCAGTTCCCCCCTCAAGTTCTTAAACTTTGTCTCAACAGATACAGTTTTTTTAAAACCCCCCACTTCTTGTTTTCCCACAGACTTCCATTTCTCCATTGTTTTAAAAAACTTTTTAACCCTTTTTTTTTTTCAACTTGTTTTCCATCGTCCTCTGAGCCCTGCTACCATGTTCATTCACAAACAATCTTCCTCATTCCCCTTTCTTCTTTTACCTGTTATTTAAATCCCATTTTTTATCCTGGTTAGAATATGCAACTTCCACAAGCTGTAGTCTGATAATTAGACACATGTGCAACCCTTGGGGATCTTTATTGAGGAACTTTTTGCCCACAGGGGGTTCATCATCCATACAAAGAGAACTTGAAGAACAGGGGGAGAATGAGGGAATCATCCCCCAACCTTGGGGTCGATGTGGCAGTCCCCATCTTGAAAAAAGATTTAAGATTGTGGACTACCACATCGACTCAAAGGGTTGAGGGACTGATTACCTCATTCTCCTCCTGTTCTTTAAATTCTCCTTTTTTTATGGACTGTGAAGTCACGTGTGGCGAAACTTTCCCCAATAAAGATACCCAAAGTTGCACATTGTATAATTTATCAACTTGGTTCTCGAACCATTCATCTACAAAGCTGTAGTCTGGTTGTTACTCACTTAACTGACTCACTTAATTTTATTTCAGGGTGATCATAACTTCTGGGCCCCTCTCTTCACTGGTTAACCTCCACCTTTCCGGGACCCTGAGTTTACATACTAAAGGATCCTGCTTCCACTACATTACCTCCGACTGTTTTTCCCCTTCCCAAACTCTATTACTGAAAAGCAGTTTCTAACTCCCTGGATTTATCCGTTTTTTAACTTCCCGTTGTAACCCCTTTTGGGGTTGGGCAATATGTGAAAAAATTCTTCCAATCTTCCTTTTTAATTCCTCTAGATTTTTTAAAATCATTATCATTCTCCCTATCCCTCCCTTCCAGTGTTTCGATGAGTTCCCTTTACCAATCCTTGTAGGACAAGCCCTTAACTTCGGGACTAGTCTTGTTGCAAAATTTTGCACTCTCAAATTTCTTGACGTGTTTGACCAGGTGTGGGTTTCATGCTGGTGCTGCGTACTCAAATATGGGCTGGTCGTATACGGTGTTGTGTCGTGAATCCTCCCCTTAAATGTTGAAACGGTATTCTCAAGTTTGCCAGGAGTCCATATGCTGCAGTATTTATTTCTTTTTTCAGTGTGCATCTCAGGAAATGTGCTCGGTATGATGCTCACCCCAAGATCCTTTTCCCTGAATAAGTTTTGCAGTCTTCGACTTCTTAGGCTGTACTCCGTCTGTGGTTTTCTTAACTTTGCACTTGCTGGTGTACTCACCTATTTGTGGTTGCAGGGGTCGAGTCTTAGCTCCTGGTGTGTATGTGTATGTGTGTTTATGCTGGTGTTTATTCTTGTGTGTGTACGTGAGTGTGTACACGTGGGCGAGGCTGTGTTATGGGGAGAGAAGGATGGGCGAGTGTGTTTGGGGAATATGGGAATGGTGAGTGTGTGTGGGGAATGTGGGAATGGTGAGTGTGTGTGGGGAATGTGGGAATGGTGAGAGATGTAAGCAGCACTGTTTCACCTTCACTTGTATGACAGTTGAAGAAATAATAAAATAAAAATAAAAAAAATATTAAAAAATATAGATTTAGATTGGTGTGGGTAAGTGAGTTGGTGACGCTGCCTGCCTGGGACAGCCAGTGTGACTGGGAGTGCCGGGGCAGCCAGTGTGACTGGGAGTCCCCTGGGACGCCAGTGTGACGGGGAGTGCCTGGGACAGCCAGTGTGACTGGGAGGTGCTGGGACAGCCATTGTGGACTGGGAGTGCCGGGGACAGCCCAGTGTGACTGGGAGTGCCTGGGACAGCTAGTGTGACTGGGAGTGCCTGGGACAGCCAGTGTGACTGGGAGTGCCTGGGACAGCCAGTGTGACTGGGAGTGCCTGGGACAGCCAGTGTGACTGGGAGTGCCGGGGCCCAGCCAGTGAGACTGGGAGTGCCTGGGACAGCCAGTGTGACTGGGGGGTGCCTGGAAAGCCAGTATGACTGGGAGTGCCTGGGACGCCCAGTGTGACTGGGAGTGCCTGGGATAGCCGTGTGACTGGGAGTGCCTGGGACGCCAGTGTGACTGGGAGTGCCTGGGACAGCCAGTGTAAACTGGGAGTGCCTGGACAGCCAGTGTGACTGGAGTGCCTGGGACAGCCAGTGTGACGGGGAGGTGCGGGGACAGCCAGTGTGACTGGGAGTGCCTGGGACAGCCAGTGTGACTGGGTGCCTGGGACAGCCAGTGTGACTGGGAGTGCCTGGGACAGCCAGTGTGACTGGGAGTGCCTGGGACAGCCAGTGGACTGGGAGTTGCCTGGGACAGCTAGTGTGACTGGGAGTGCCTGGGACAGCCAGTGTGACTGGAGTGCCTGGGACAGCCAGTGGTGACTGGGAGTGCCGGGGACAGCCAGTGTGACTGGGAGTCCCTGGACAGCCAGTGTGACTGGGAGTGCCTGGACAGCCAGTGTGACTGGGAGTGCCGGGGAAGCCAGTGTGACGGAGTGCCTGGGACAGCCAGTGTGACTGGGAGTGCCTGGGACAGCTAGTGTGGACTGGGAGTGCCTGGGACAGCCGTGTGACTGGGAGTGCCTGGACAGCCAGTGTGACTGGGAGTGCCTGGGACAGCCAGTGTGACTGGGAGTGCCTGGACAGCCAGTGTGACTGGGAGTGCCGGGGACAGCCAGTGTGACTGGGAGTGCCTGGGACAGCCAGTGTGACTGGGAGTCCCTGGGCAGCCAGTGTGACTGGGAGTGCCTGGGACAGCCAGTGTGACTGGGAGTGCTGGGACAGCTAGTGTGACTGGAAGTGCCTGGGACAGCCAGTGTGACTGGGAGTGCCTGGGACAGCCAGTGGACTGGGAGTGCCTGGGACAGCCAGTGTGACTGGGAGTGCCGGGGACAGCCAGTGTGATGGGAGTGCCTGGACAGCCAGTGTGACTGGGAGTGCCTGGGACAGCCAGTGTGACTGGGAGTGCTGGGACGCCAGTGTGACTGGGAGTGCCTGGGACAGCCAGTGTGACTGGGATGCCGGGGACAGCCAGTGTGACTGGGAGTGCCTGGGACAGCCAGTTGTGACGGGAGTGCCTGGGACAGCCAGTGTGACTGGAGTGCCTGGGACAGCCAGTGTGACTGGAAGTGCCGGGTTTAGCCATGTGACTGGGATGCCTGGGACAGCCATGGGGACTGGGAGTGTCTGGGACAGCCATGTGGACTGGGAGTGCCTGGACAGCCAGTGTGACTGGGAGTGCCGGGGACAGCCAGTGTGGACTGGGTGCCTGGGGATAGCCAGTGTGACTGGAAGTGCCGGGGTTTGCCAGTGTGACTGGAAGATGCCTGGGACAGCCAGGTGACTGGGAGTGCCTGGGACGCCAGTGTGACTGGGAGTGCCTGGGACAGCCAGTGTGACTGGGGTGCCTGGGACAGCCAGTGTGACTGGAGTGCCTGGGACAGCCAGTGTGACTGGGAGTGCCTGGACAGCCAGTGTGCCCGGGGAGTGCCTGGACAGCCAGTGTGACTGGGAGTGCCTGGACAGCCAGTGTGACTGGGAGTGCCTGGGACACCCAGTGTGACTGGAAGTGCCTGGACAGCAGTGTGACTGGGAGTGCCTGGGACAGCCAGTGTGACTGGGAGTGCCTGGGACAGCCAGTGTGACTGGGAGTGCCTGGACAGCCAGTGTGACTGGGAGTGCCTGGGACAGCCAGTGTGACTGGGAGTGCCTTTGACTACAACTCCAAGGAAACCTGACTTGAAACGATCGCACCATCCTTAAATCAACGACGGAGGGTTCAAAACACCCCTTAATGACACGACCATAGTTCAGGCGATCATACTGCAGCTTTTGCCGCTACTCCTGAACACCCGTATGTAATGTTTAAAATGGTAAAAACATCGAGGAAAGATGAAAATTAAGACGCCAAAGCCCGTGATGAGTGATGAAGGCTACTGAGTAGGAGAAATTTTTCAATCAACAATAAAGTTGCCCAACTTTCCACGTGTTCACTCTTCCATCTATATATAAGAAACAGGGCATCACCAAACATTTCTAATTCCTGTTTAATCCCCGATAAATGTTCATTTCACAAAAGTCATTAATTATTAAGCGGTTTCTTATTACACTTTAAAGCAAATACAGAAAAGTTGTTTTAAAACTCATAAGGATTAGCTTTATCCAATGAAACCCCCATAAGTATTTAAGGTCTGTGGCTCAGTGTTGCCTTGACAGGTAACACACCATTGTGAAAGGAAATTTGGAAAAAAAATCTTTGTAAATAGCTAAAATAGGAGAATCCTCTCCGATATTTAAACCAGCTTTTCCAAAAAAAAAATGATTACTCTTTGTGTATGTTTGTGCATGAGTCTACATCGCATTTACATATCCAAATACGTGACTAGATAAAGTACTATCAGAGAGCAATTTTTAAAACATCATATTGTGCAGATCAAATGTACACTACTAAAAGCAGTCTTTTACTTCCCGTTTTATGTGATGGGGAATGGCTGATGTCCCCATAAAACCCGAAATACAACTCTCCTCATGCTTATTGCAGCACCGGGCTCCAACAATTGTGTTGGTACTGTTTGGGGTTGGGTACTGGTTGGGGATGTGGGGGTGTGGGGTTTTAAATGGTGATGATGTTAGTGATTAATGGCAATTTAAAGTCAATGGCACTTATAAGATAAAAAAATGCAAAGAAAGGGGGTAAGCATATGTCGGGGTGAAGGGATTGGTGTTGATGGGGTTTTCAGGGGTGAAGGGATTGTGTTTATGGGGAAAGTTGTGATAGTGATAAGAGGCAGTGAAACTGATGATGTTACTGCTGCTCTTGCTTGTGCTGTTGCAGGAAACCGTTTTGGGAAACATCTGAAGTAACTCGTAACCTGTAAAGTTACGAGTTATTTGGGTCTTATAGCCACTAAATTCCGAAGAGGTTAGAAGAGCAGGAGATAGATAGACAGATATTTTATAATATATATATATATATATATAAATTTTTATATAAAGAGAGAGAGAGAGAGAGAAGGGGAGAGAGAGGAGAGAGGAGAGAGAGAGAGAGGGGAGAGAGAGAGAGAGAGAGAAAAGAGAGAGAGGAGAGAGAGAGAGAAAAGAGAGGCAGGGAGGGAGAGAGAGAAAAGAGAGGAACTTATAGGCGAATCAAAAGATGCGAGAGACACTTAAGGAATCAAAAGTGAAATAAGGAAAGCCAAAAGAGATTGTGAAATTAAAGTCACAAGGGAATGGAAAACCAACCCAAAAGGTTTCTTTCAGGTATATAGGAGTATGATGATGGAGAAGATAGTCCCCACTTATAAACGTATAAAATTAAGAAACGTATAAAATTTTCAGCACCTCTTTCCTCCCAGTTTTTCCGCTGGAAGATTAACGAAATTCCAGATATTATGAATTATTTATGTCAGGAAATCACCAGACCCTGATGAACTGTTCGTAAGGATCTTTAGGAACGTAAGGAGTGACTTAACGACAATTAAAATTACCGTGACAGGAACAATCCCCAAATAAACCCGCACATAAGAGAATGAAACTAATGTCGAAGTTTCAGCCCGACTTGGACCAAAGATGTGGGAAGGGAAGGGAACCATATATATTACATGAGAGGAAGCTAGGCCAAGAACAGAGCCAGATGAGGAAAGTAGTGTAACTGAAGTAGTGGTAGTAGTGGTGGAGGTAGGGGGTAGTGTGGAAGTGGGTGGTAGTAGTGGTGGAGGTAGGGGTAGTAGTGGTGGAGGTAATGGTAGTAGTATAGTGTAGTAGAACAACAGTGGCATAGGTGGTAATAAGAAGGAGCAGTGGCAGTGATATAAGAGTTAGTTAGAGTAGAGTGAAGCAATATTAGTAGTAGTAGTTGTGGAGGTATTCATGAACAACAAAAATAAAGGGAGCGCTGCAGGAGAGGTAATGGCCCACTGGGGTTACGACAAAAAAAAAAGGAGAAAAAAATTCTTAGAACAGAATCCGCGTAAGCAAAAAAAAGGGAAAAGACAAATAAAATATAGGAAACTACAACAGCTAAGATGAGGGGAGGCAAAGATCTTTTAAAATCATGAATGTTCTAAGTTAGCAGCATTTCATAGTGTAAAAGAAACATAAGAATGGAGGAACACTCTAAAAGGGCTGCTGGCATGTCCTTATCAAGATCACCACTACCCTAAGCTACCCAATGACACCAATCAAACCCAGCCCCTCCCACCGATATATCTGTCCAATCTCTTTCTAAACTTCCCAGGGCCCCTAGCCTCGATACCCTACTCGAAAGACTGTTCCACGCATTAACAACTCTGAAAACTAGTACCTGCCTACGTCCTTCGAAATCTAAATTTTTCCCGACTTTAATTCCATTATTTCTGGTTCTTACTGGATTAGATATTCTCAGCATTTTATTAATATCACCTCTGTTTATGCCAATCATCCACTTACATACACTTCGATGATATCAGATTTCAGAATGTTCATGAGACAGGGCACAGTAACAAGGTGTCATAATTGGAAGCTGTCACATTTGGAGCGGGCTGGACGAGTGGTCCAGCAACTGGCTCCTCTAATTTAACCCCGTCAAATGCAAAGTCATGAAGATCGGGGAAGGAGAAAGATGTTTGGGTGAGTATAATATTGGGCACGTCTCCTGAAGCACACATCAACCAGATAACTGCTGCAGCATATGGGCTTTTGGCAAAACTGAGAATAGCATTCCAATACCTCAGTAAGGAATCGTTCAAGACACTGTACACCGTGTACGTCAGGCCAATACTGGAGTATCAAGCAGGAGTTTGGAACCCACACCCGGTCAAGCACGTCAAGAAATTTGAGAAAGTTCAAAGGTTTGCGACAAGGTTAGTTCCAGAGCTAAGGGGAATGTCCTACGAAGAAAGCTTAATGGAAATCGGCCTGATGACACTGGAGGACAGTAGGGTTAGGGGAGACATGATAACAACATACAAAATGATGCGAGGAATAGATAAGGCAGACAGAGACAGGACGTTCCAGAGAGGGGACACAAAAGACCCAGATGAACAAAGGGATGTCAGAAAGTACTTCTTCAGTCATAGAGTTGTCAGGAAGTGGAATAGTCTAACAAGAGAGGTAGTGGAGGCAGGAACCATACATAGCTGCAAGATAAAGTATGATAAAGGTCATGGAGCAGGGAGAGAGAAAGGACCTAGTAGCGAACAGTGAGGTCAGGAGCTGAGTCTCGACCCCTGCAACCACAAATAGGTGAGTACACACACACAAACACACACACACACACACACACACACACACAAACACACACACACACACACACACACACACACACACACACACACACACTTGAAAACCTCATGCATCAACATGTCAGGGACACAACCAGAGAGAGAGGAAAGGATGAGCCAGCAAGACTAATCTGTGTTTCACCCGAGCAGTTCAGACTTGAGGACATCAATTACGAGAGGCCCCTTGGAGCTAGCGACACGTGGGTTTTAGTTTTTGTTAATAGTAGAGTTACAAGTGGAGAAGGTAACAGGAACTGAAGGGGACAGGCCAAACTATAAAAGGGGGACTACAACAGTTATGAGAAACTTCCTGCAGGAGGTTCAGTGGGACAGAGAAATGGTAGGGTATCGTAACGAGATGATGGAATATTTTGGCAACAAAGTGCAAAGGGGGCAGAGGAAAGTTTTGTTCCCAAGGGAAACAGAAATAATAGGAAGACCAAAACGAGTCCTTGGTTTACCCCAAGGGGTAGGGAGGCAAAAACTAAGTGCAACAGAGAATGGAAAAGGTACAGGGGGCATAGGACCCCGGAAACAAGGAGATTAGTAGAAGAGCCAGAAACGGTATGCACAGTTAAGGAGGAGGCCCAGCGACAGTATGAAAACGACATGGCATCGAAAGTCAAATTGACCCGAAACTGCTGTAAGCCACATTAGGAGGAAGACAACAGCAAGGCCAGGTAATAAGGGAGGAAAGAAGGTAGAACCACAAAAACGATCAAGGGTATGTGGGAGTCAACACAAATTTTAAGGAAATATTTACATAGAAAAAGGACCTGGGGGGACAGACCAATGGGAACCAGAAAGGGAATACCCCAACAAGTTTTGGGGACGACAACAACAGAGAGGAGGAGGTAAAAGAAATGCTAAGGGACATCGATACCTCAAAGGCAATGGACCGGACAACATCTCCCCGTGAGTCCTTAGAGAGGGAGCAATATGTTGTGCGTGCCACTTACCACAATCTTCAACACGTCCCTGGAACCTGGCAACTACCCTGGGGGTATGGAAGACGGCAATGTAGTTCCCATTTTTAAAAAGGAGACAGAAAAAGAGGCACTAAACTATAGACCTGTGCCATTGACGTGTATAGTATGCAAAATTATGGAGAAGATAATCAGGAGGACAGTGGTGGAGCACCTGGAACGGAACAAGAGTATAAATGCCAACCAGCACGGATTCATGGAAGGCAAATCCTGTGTCACAAACCCTCTGGAGTTTTATGATAAAATAACAGAAGTAAGACACAGAGAGAGGGTGGGTTGATTGCATCTTCTTGGACTGCAAGAATGCCTTTGACACAGTTCCTCACAAGAGATTAGTGCAGAAGCTAGAGCATCAGGCGCATATAACAGGAAGGGCACTGCAATGGATCAGAGAATACCTGACAGGGAGGCAACAACGAGTCATGGAACGTAATGATGTATCACAGTGGGCACCTGTGACGAGCGGGGTCCCACAGGGGTCGGTCCTAGGACCAGTGCTATTTTTGGTATATGTGAATGACATGATGGAAGGGTTAGACTCAGAAGTGTCCCTGTTTTGCAGATGATGTGAAGTTAATGAGGAGAATTAAATCTGATGAGGACCAGGCAGGATTTCAAAGAGACCTGGACAGACTGGACACCAGGTCCAGCAAATGGCTTCTCGAATTTAATCCTGCCAAATGCAAAGTCATGAAGATAGGGGAAGGCACAGAAGACCACAGACAGAGTATAGGCTAGGTGGCCAAAGACTGCAAACCTCACTCAAGGAGAAAGATCTTGGGTGAGTATAACACCGAGCATGTCTCCGGAAGCACACATCAATCAGATAACTGCTGCAGCATATGGGCGCCTGGCAAACCTGAGAACAGCGTTCCGATTCATTAGTAAGGAATCGTTCAATACACTGTACACCGTGTATGTCAGGCCCATACTGGAGTATGCAGCACCTGTTTGGAACCCACACTTGATAAAGCACGTCAAGAAACTAGAGAAAGTACAAAGGTTTGCGACAAGGTTAGTTCCAGAGCTAAGGGGAATGTCCTATGAAGAAAGATTAAGGGAAATCGGCCTGACGACACTGGAGGACAGGAGGGTCAGGGGAGACATGATAACGACATATAAAATACTGCTTGGAATAGACAAGGTGGACAAAGACAGGATGTTCCAGGGAGGGGACACAGAAACAAGAGGCCACAATTGGAAGTTGAAGACACAAATGAGTCAGAGAGATATTAGGAAGTATTTCTTCAGAGTTGTAAGGCAGTGGAATAGCCTAGAAAATGACCTAGTGGAGGCAGGAACCATACACAGTTTTAAGACGAGGTTTGATAAAGCTCATGGAGCGGGGAGAGAGAGGGCCCAGTAGCAACCGGTGAAGAGGCGGGGCCAGGAGCTAAGACTCGACCCCTGCAACCACAAATAGGTGAGTACAAACACACACACACACACACACACACACACACACACGTACGTGAAGCAGTATCGCTAAATAGTGCTCCCAGGATTTAGCGTTTTAGTGGCTGTCCTAAGATATTATTAGCGGTCATCGTACGGAGTGAATCAGTGAACATACCACAAGAGTGTAATATTTTTCCCAAGAGTGCGAAAAATGGATAGGACAAAAATTTTAAAATTAAAATTTTTAAATAAATTGGAGTGGGGGGGTACATTTCAGCGATCAGGCTGCGGGCCCAGGTTGACACAAAATACCCAAAACCCTTTTAAATTGGTTAACGGTGTATCTGAAATTTTAACAAATATTTTTGTTTGGTTATTATAGCACAGTGTAGTGATAAGGTCATAAAAAGAGGATTAAAAATACTGAAAGAAAAGAAAAAATTAGTCAACCCCAGTTTGGTGTTGTGAATGTAGTTAATATCACAGATTTGTTATGACCAAAATATGTACAAAAGAAAAAAGGGGAATACCAATCTTAAAAGAAAAAGAAAATAAAAACTTGAATGCATATAAAGTTCCTAAAGGGAGTTCAAATAAAGGGAGTTGAATCACCGACCAGCGGGAAACCCTCCTTGTTTGCAGACGACATCCTTGCCTATTTGGGGTTAATTTTTGGGTTTTAGTTTTAAAAATCCAGTGTCTCCCCCCCTGCGGGTTGTATTATTACCATCTCTCCCCCCTTTTTCAGAACCAGGAGATAGATAGGGGTTAAAAAATTATCTAAATATCGCTAGGTAAACTCCCAAAAGTTGGGGTACCTAGTGAACCTCCCCCCCCCGTTTTTCTGAGGGGCAAGCATAAAAGTACGTACATACAAACACATGGTGCACCCGTAATTATTATTAAAATAAACATTTTTTAATATTAATAAGGGAAATTTAGGAAAAAAAATAATCCCATAAACTTCAAAAAAGTAAAAGTAGCCTAGTTGCGGAGATCTGGGGCCGGGGGAGTACCGGGGGAACCAAAAACAATAAAGATCTGGGCCGGAGAGTACGGGAAACAACAAAAATAAAGATCTGGGGCGGGAGATACCGGTGAAACAACAACAAAAAAAGATCTGGGGCCGGGGGGAGACCGGGGGAACCAAGAAACAATAAAAAATCTGGGCCCGGGGGGTACCGGGGGAAAAACAACAATAAAAATCGGGCCGGGGAAGTACCGGGAAACAACAACAATAAAAATCTGGGGGGGAGGTTTTCCGGGGAAACAACAACAATAACAAAAGTGTTTAAAGAAAAAAACCCCCCCCCTTTTTTCAAAGAACGACAAGCTAGTAAAACCCCCAAAACACACAAACCAAGTGTAGCAATTAATATTTTATATATAATTATTTCATATTAAAAGGAATTTATTTGAAAATTTTTTAAAAACTCAAAAGAGTAGGGTACCCAGTGTGCGCACGAACACCCACACTCACCCCCACACCCCCCCACACACCCCACACACCCACACACACCACACACACCCACACACACCCCACACACCCACACACACCCACACCCACCCCCAACCCACACACCCACCACACCCACACACACCCCACACACCCCCCACAAAACCCACCATCCTAACACCCACACCCCCCCCCCCACACACCACCCCCACACACCCCCACACCCCCCCCCCACACACACACCCCCCACCACCCCACACACCCAACACCCCCACACCACCACACACACCCACACCCACCCCACCCCACACCCCCACACACACCCACACACACCCACACACCCACACACCCACACACACCCACACACCATACACACCCCACAACCCCCCACCACACCCACACACACCACACACCCCCACACACACCCACACCCCCCCACACCCCCCCACACACCCCCACACACACCCACACACACACCCACACCCACCCACACACATCCACACACACCCCACACACACCCAAAACCCACCCACACCCACCCACACACACACACACACCCACACACCCCACCACCCACAACACCCACACACACCCACACATCCTACACACCCAACACACCCAAACCCACACACCCACACACACCCACAACACCCACAAAACACCCCCTCACACACCCACACCCCACACACCCCCACAACCCCCACACACACCCACACACACCCACCCACACCCACCCACACACACCCACACACCCACACACCCCACCCACACCACACACCCCACCCCCCACACCCAACCACCCACCACCCCCCCACCACCCCCACACACACCCACACACACCCACACACACCCACACACACACACCCACACACACACACCCACACACACACACCCACACCCCCACACACCCACACACACCACACACCACCCACACACACCCACCCACACACCCACCCACACACCCCCCCCACACACCCCCACACACCCACCCACACATCACCCACACACTCACCCCCCCACACACACACACATGCAACACACACACAACACACACCAATACACACACACACACACACACACCCCACACACACACTACACACACACACACACACACAAACACCACAACACAAAATTGCCAGACTCACACATACACTCCCCCCTCCCCCCCCGACATCTCACTCCTTCACCTGATCCCCCCCCTCCCTCTTTTTCACCTCCCCCCCCCACCTCTCCCTCTCCCACTCCCCATTACCCACTTGCTTCACTCTCCTTCCCACTCCTCCTTCCCACTACTCTCCCATATAGCCACAGTTCCTCTCTACCCCCTTTTCCCACACTCTGACATATACAATACTACCTAACATACAGAATTACATAGGTTTCCCCTCTGAGGCAATCAGGAAAAAAAAAAAATGGGTTGCCAGAGAGCAACAAAGAAAACCCAAGGGACAGGAGGGGGGAACTGCAAAGGAAGATTGGGCAGCAGAGCTCACAAAGGGAACAAGAATGGGAAAAGAAACTAGAAGAACTTAGCATGAGAATGGAAGAGAGGATAGACATGGAAAGCAGGAAGTGGGAGGGGGAAAGTCAAAGCAGCAGAGGCCAGGATACAGAGCTTAGAAGAGGAACTGGAAAATCGAAACAGCCTAAAGAACTAAAAACATTTTGGATTGACAACAGAGACTGCTACCTCAGCCACAAATAAGGGGACTGTAGGGCAGAGGAGCAAAACTGCATGTAGAAGCTCTATCAGTGGAGACTGTATAAATGAAAGAGCTAAGCTATATGTGGAGGCCCTAAAAGACCACAACAGAGCCCAGGAAAGCCGAGAAGGGAAAATGACAGGCCACTGAGCCCATGTACAGTAGCTAGTGAAACTGAAGAAAGGAAAGCTGCCAAGGGAGGAAATCAAATTGATGAGGGGATACACAGGGTATGCAGTGGGGAATGAAAGGGGGGAGGTCCAGTCTTTGTGTATGGGCTACAGGAAGTTGAAGGGGAAAAAATATAAAGCAAGAAAACAAGGGGAAAAAAAGCAATGAAAGCATCATGAAAGTAATCGGAAGAAGACGACATGACCCAGCTGGAAAATTTTCGGAGAATACGGGGGTTTGTAAAAAAAAGAACCCGGCCAGTGAAAGTGACCTTCAAGGCAGAATCGACTCGGAACAGGATACGTGGGAGAAAGCACGATTAAGGGACATGCCGGCATACAAGAAGGTGTATCTCGACCGCGACAGAACACAAGACGAAAGGCGGAAACTGAGAGAGATGTTTAACAAAGCGAAAGGGGGAAAGAGAGGGGATGGAGAAGACACCCAGGAGATCCCAGACACAGGAAGAAGTCAAATAAACCCTTTCCCTCACAGCTTCCTATAGAAGCCTCCCAACCAGGTCAACCCCAGTGCAGCCAAAACACTCTAAACCAAAACACCCATGTCATATCCAATGCCCCCACCCACTACTTTAAACAAACTCCACCCCCACAGCAACCACCCATAGTTCCTTATCAGGTCTCCCATTTCCCCCAAACCCCCAATACACCTCCCAGACCACAGTCTTAGAAAAGAAGTTGAAGGTATGGTATACAAATGCAGAGGAATAACAAATAAGTATGAATGGGAGTTGGCATAAAAGAATCAAGGAGACATCCCCAGACATAATAGCACTCACAGAACAAAACTCACCAGAATAATAACAGATTCAATCTTTCCACCCCGGATATCAAACCCTCAGGAAAGACAGAGGAGGAGGGGGGGGAGGAGGAGTTTTCACTGCACATTAAAAGCCAGTGGGGTTTTTGAGAAAATGGAAGGAATGGATGGCACGGGTGGAGGGGACTACTTAATAGGAACATCCAGTCTGAGGCATATGGTGATAATTGCAGTAATGTACAACCCACCACAGAACTGGGAGGAGACCAAGAGAAGAAAACGAGAGGCAAAAGAGCCATGGTCGACACACTAGCCCAGGTGGCCAGGAGAGCACATGTGGGGGGGAGCAAAGTTTCTAGTTATGGGGTGATTTCAATCACAAGGAGATTGACTGGGGGAAAAACCCGGAGCCCCATGGGGGTTCCGAACATGGAGAGCCAAGATGATGGATGTAGTACTGGAAAACCTCATGCATCAACATGTTAGAGACACTACCAGAGAGAGAGGAGAAGATGACCAGCAAGACTGGACCTTTTATTCACCTTGAGTAGTTCAAAAAATCGGGATACTTGTATGAAAGGCCCCTGAGAGCTAGTGATCATGTGGGTTCTGTGCTTCGACTACAAGTTGAGCTCCAAGTGGGGAGAGTAGCAGGATAGGGTGGGAAAAACCAAACTACAAAGGGGGAACTACTCAGGCATGAGGAACTTCCTTCAAAACATTCAGTGGGAGAGGGAACTGGGCAGGAAAAACAGTACAAAAATGATGGACTATGTGGCAACAAAATGCAAGGAGCAGAGGGAGAGGTTTGTTCCAAGGGAAACAGAAAATAATGGGAAGAACAGAACGAGTCCTTGGTTCACCCAAAGGTGTAGGGAGGCCAAAACTGGTGTACTAGAGAATGGAAAAGTACAGAAGACAGAGAAACTCAGGAAAATAAAGAGATTAGCCGAAGAGCCAGAAATGAATATTCACAGATAAGAAGGGAGGCTCAGGACAATATGAAATGACATAGCAGATCGAAATAAGACTGACCCGAAGCTGTTGTACAGCCACATCAGGAATAAAAAAAACAGTCAAGGACCAGGTAATCAGACTGAGGAAGGTGATGGGAATTCACAAGAAACGACCGAGAGGTAAAGTCAGGAGCTCAACACGAGATTTAAAGAAGTATTTACAGTGGAAACCAGTAGGACTCCAGGAATCAGAACAGGGGGTACACCAGCAAGTGCTGGATGAGGTAAAATATAACCAAGGAGGAAGTGAAGAAGCTGCTATGCGAACTTGACACCTCAAAGGCGGTGGGACCAGACAACATCTCTCCGTGGGTCCTTAAAGAGGAGCAGAGATATTGTGTGTGCCATTAACAAAGATCTTCAAACACATCATTTGAAACTGGGCAACTCCCTGAGGTATGGAAGATGGCAAATGTAGTCCCAATTTTTAAAAAGGAGACGAACATGAGGCACTAAACTACAGACCTGTATCACTAACGTGTAAGTATGCAAGGTCATGGAGAAGATCATCAGTAGGAGGTGGTGGAGCACCTGGAAAGAAACAAGTGTATAATTGACAACCAGCATGGTTTCAGGAAGGAAAATCCTGTGTCACAAACCTACTAGAGTTTTATGACAAGGTGACAGAAGTAAGACAAGAGAGAGAGGGGTGGATCGACTGCATTTTTTTGGACTGCAAAAAGGCCTCAACACAGTTCCTCACAAAGAGGTTACTGAAGAAGCTAGAAGATCAGGACACATAACAGGAAAAGGGACTGCAATGGATCAGAGAATACCTGACAGGGAGGCAACAACGAGTCATGGTACGTGACGAGGTGTCCCGAGTGGGCGCTTGTGACAAGCGGGGTTCCACAGGGGTCAGTCCTAGGACCTGTGCTGTTCTTGGTATATGTGAACGACATAACGGAAGGATAGACTCAGAAGTGTCCTTGTTTGCAGATGATGTGAAGTTAATGAGAAGAATCAAACGGATGAGGATCGGCAGGACTACAAAGAGACCTGGAACAGGCTACAAGCCTGGTCCAGAAACTGCTTTCCCTTTTGGGTTTAACCCTGCCAAATGCAAAGTCATGAGATTGGGGAAGGGCAAAGAAGACCGCAGGGCACAATATAAATTTAGATGGCCAAAGACTGCAAACCTCACTCAAGGAAAAAAGATCTGGGGGTGAGTAAAAACACCGAGCATATCTCCTTGGGGGCGCACATAAATCAGATAATGCTGCAGCATACGGGCGCCTGGCAAACCTACGGATAGCGTTCTGATACCTCAATAAGAGTCGTTCAAGACACTGTATACCATTTACGTCAGGCCCATACTGGAGTATGCAGCAACAGTTTGGAATCCACACCTAGTTTAAGCACGTCAAGAAATTAGAGAAAAAGGCAAAGGTTTGCAACAAGACTGTCCCAGAGCTACGGGGATTGTCGTACGAAGAAAGGTTGAGGGAAATCGGGCCTGACGACACTGGAGGCCAGGAGGGTCAGGGGAGACATGATAACGACATATAAAATACTGTGCAGAATAGACACGGTGGACAAAGACAGGATGTTCCAGAGATGGGACACATACACAAGAGGTCACAATTGGAAGTTGAAGACTCAGATGAATCAAAGGGATGTTAGGAAGTATTTCTTCAGTCATAGAGTAGTCAAGTCGTGGAATAGTCTAGAAAGTGAAGTAGTGGAGGCGGGAACCATACATAGTTTTAAGGCGAGGTATGATAAAGCTCATGGAGCAGGGAGAGAGAGGACCTAGTTGCAATCAGTGAAGAGGCGGGGCCAGGAGCTATGACTCGACCCCTGCAACCACAAATAGGTGAGTACAAATAGGTGAGTACACCGATCAAGCTGATTCTCAGGACAGAAACAGTGCAGAACAAGATCTTTCAAGAGAAACCACGGTTGAAATACTCGGAAGAGTACAACAGGGTGTTCCTGGACAGAGACAGAACACAAACACAACAACAGCAGCTGAGGGAGAGAACAAAAAAGCGAAAGGAACTAGGAAAGGAGACAAGGATGGAACCAGATGAGGTCATCAGAGCAGAAGAGAGCAGCAAGGGCAAGCAAACACACAACTCTACTCAGAACCACACAACCTATCACACCATCCCAACACAAACTACAATCCATACTCACAGCTTCCACCCAACACTCAGCTATAGAATCCCACAGTATGCTACCAGGTCTCCCACCCTCACAGGCCCCCCAAACCACAGTGTTGGAAATTAAACTGAAGGTATGGTACACAAACGCTGTTGGAATATCAAATAAGTGGGAAGAGTGGCACGAAAGAGTCAAAGAGGCATCACCGGACAACATAGCTCTCACAGAAACAAAGCTTACAGATATGATAACAGATGCCATCTTTCCAACGGAATACCAGATCCTGACGAAAGACAGAGGGAACAGGGGGGTGGAGGAGTGGCACTGCTGATCAAAAACCGATGGAATTTTGATGAGTTGGAGAGAGGAGACAACAGAGAAGCAAGCGATTACATAGTGGGAACACTTCACTCTGGAGGTCCCAAGGTGGTAATTGCAGTGATGTATAACCCATCACAGAACAAAGGAGACCAAGGCAAGAGTATGACGAGAGCAATAGAGCGATGGTTGCACACTGGCTGCAGTGGCCAGAAGAGCTCATGCATGCAGGGCAAAGCTCCTGATCATGGGTAACTTTAACCACAAGGAGATCGACTGGGAGAACTTGGGGCCACATGGGGGCCAAGATACATGGAGGGCTAAGATGATGGAGGTGGTACTGGAAAACTTCATGTACAACAAATAAGGGACACTACAAGAGAGAGAGGAGAGGATGAACCAGCAAGACTGGACCTAGTATTCACCTTGAGTATTGCAGATATTGAGGACATCACATATTGAAGACCCCTTGGGGCCAGCGATCATGTGGTTTTAAGCATCCAATACACAGTAGAGCTACAAGTGGAGAGGGAAGCAGGAAGGCCAGGACAAATGAAGCCAAACTACAAGAAAGGGGACTACACAGGAATGAGGAACTTCCTGAATGGGGTTCAGTGCGACAGAGAACTGGCAGGGAAGCCAGTTAATGAGATGATGGAATATGTAGCAACAAAATGCAAGGAGGCTGATGAGAGGTTTGTACCCAATGGTAACAGGAATAATGAAAAAGCCAGGATGAGCCCATGGTTCACCCAAAGGTGCAGGGAGGCAAAAACCAAGTGTGCTAGGGAATGGAAGAAATATAGAAGGCAAAGGACCCAGGAGAATAAGGAGAGCAGTCGTAGAGCCAGAAATGAATATGCACAGATAAGAAGGGAGGCCCAACGATAATATGAAAACGACATAGCAGCGAAAGCCAAATCTGACCCGAAACTGTTATACAGCCACCTCAGGAGGAAAACAACAGTCAAGCACCAGGTAATCAGGCTAAGGAAGGAAGGAGGAGAGACAACAAGAAATGACCGTGAAGTATGTGAAGAACTCAACAAGAGATTCAAAGAAGTGTTCACAGAGGAGACAGAAGGGGCTCCAGAAAAACGGAGAGGTGGGGCACACCACTAAGTGCTGGACGCAGTACACACAACCGAGGAAGAAGTGAAGAGGCTTCTGAGTGAGCTAGATACCTCAAAGGCAATGGGGCCGGATAACATCTCTCCATGGGTCCTGAGAGAGGGAGCAGAGGCGCTATGTGTACCCCTAACAACAATATTCAATACATCTATTGAAACAGGGAGATTACCTGAGGCATGGAAGACAACAAATGTAGTCCCATTCTTTAAAAAATGAGACAGACATGAAGCACTAAACTACAGACCAGTGTCACTGACATGTATAATATGCAAAGTCATGGAGAAGATTATCAGGAGAAGAGTGGTGGAACACCTAGAAAGGAATGATCTCATCAACAGCACCCAACATGGTATCAGGGATGGGAAATCCTGTGTCACAAACCTACTGGAGTTCTATGACATGGTGACAGCAGTAAGACAAGAGAGAGAGGGGTGGGTGGATTGCATTTTCTTGGACTTCAAGAAGGCGTTTGACACAGTCTCACACAAGAGATTAGTGCAAAAACTGAAGGGCCAAGCAGTGATAACAGGGAAGGCACTACAATGGATCAGGGAATACTTGTCAGGAAGACAGCAGCGAGTCATGGTACGTGGCGAGGTGTCAGAGTGGACACCTGTGACCAGCGGGGTTCCACAGGGGTCAGTCCAAAGACCAGTGCTGTTTCTGGTATTTGTGAACTACATGACTGAAGGAATAGACTCCGAGGTGTCCCTCTTTGCAGATGACGTGAAGTTGATGAGAAGAATTCATTCGATCGAAAACCAGGCAGAACTACAAAGAGATCTGGACAGGCTGCAGACCTGGTCCAGCAATTGGCTCCTGGAGTTCAACCCTACCAAGTGAAAAGTCATGAAGATTGGGGAAGGGCAAAGAAGACCGCAGACGGAGTACAGTCTAGGGGGCCAGAGACTACAGACCTCACTCTATGAAAAAGATCTTGGGGTGAGTATAACACCAGGCACATCTCCTGAAGTGCACATCAACCAAATAACTGCTGCAGCATATGGGCGCCTAGCAAACCTCAGAACAGCATTCCGACATCTTAATAAGGAATCGTTCAGGACCCTGTACATCTTGTACGTTAGGTCCATATTGGAGTATGCGGCACCAGTTTGGAACCCACACCTAGCCAAGCAGGTAAAGAAACTAGAGAAAGTGCAAAAGTATGTAACAAGACTAGTCCCAGAGTTAAGAGGTATGTCCTACGAGGAGAGGTTAAGGGAAATCAACCTGACGACACTGGAGGACAGGAGAGGTAAGGGGGTCATGATTACGACATACAAAATACTGAGAGGAATTGACAAGGTGGACAAAGACAGGATGTTCCAGAGATGGGACACAGCAACAAGTGGACACAGTTGGAAGTTAAAGACACAGATGAATTACAGGGATGTTAGAAAGTATTTCTTCAGCCACAGAGTAGTCAGGAAGTGGAATAGTTTGGGAAGCGATGTAGTGGAGGCAGGATCCATACATAGCTTTAAGCAGAGGTATGATAAAGCTCACGGTTCAGGGAGAGTGACCTAGCAGCGACCAGTGAAGAGGCGGGGCCAGGAGCTTGGAATCGACCCCTGCAACCTCAACTAGGTGAGTGCAACTAGGTGAGTACACACTCGCACACACTCAAACACACACACACACACACACACACACACACACACACACACAACACACACACACACACACACACACACACACACACACACACACCAGGTAATCAGGCTGCGGAAAGGAGGTTGGGAGCTCACAAGAAACGACCAAGAAGTATGTGAGGAGCTCAACCTAAGATTTATAAAGTATTTACAGTGGAGACAGAAGGGACACTGGGAAGACAAAACAGAGAGGTACACCAACAAGTGTTGGATGAAATACACACAACCAAGGAGGAGGTGAAGAAGCTCCTACGTGACCTTGATACCTTAAAGGCAGTGGGGCCAGACAACATCTCTCCGTGGGTCCTTAGGGAGGAGAGACACTGTGTGTGCCACTAACCACAATGTTCAACACACCCCTTGAAACTGCAGAACTACCTAAGGTATGGAAGACGGCAAATGTAGTCCCCATCTTTAAGAAAGTTGACAGAAACGATGCACTAAGCTATAGACCAGTGTCACTGACGTGTATAATGCAAAGTCAAGGAGAAGATTGTCAGGAGGAGAGTGGCGGAACACCTGGAACGGAACAAGATTATAAACTCCAACCAGCATGTATTCATGGTCACAAACCTGCTGGAGTTTTATGACAAGGTAACTGAAGTAAGACATGAGAGGGAGGGGGTGGATTGATTGCATTTTCTTGGACTGTAAGAAGGCCTTCGACACAGTTCCTCACAGGAGATTGGTACAGAAGCTAGAGGATCAGGCACGTATAACAGGAAGGGCACTGCAGTGGATCAGAGAATACCTGACAGGGAGGCAACAGTGAGTCATGGTACGTGATGGGGTATAAGCGGGGTCTCACAGGGGT
>NC_069485.1:17337396-17349124 GCF_026875155.1 Cherax quadricarinatus
CTAGACAGAGACAGAACAAAAAATTTGAACGATAGCAGCTGAGGGAGAGGACAAAAAAGCGAAAGGAGCTAGGAAAAGAGACAAGGAGGGAACCAGCAGAGGTCAGTCAGAGCAGGACAGAACAGCAAGGGCAAGCACACACACAACTACTCTCAGAACCATACAAAACCCATCACACCATCCCAACACACCTACAATCCAAAACCACAGCCTCCACCCCAAAACCGAGCTATAGAATCCCACAGTATGCCACCAGGTCTCCCACCCCACAGGCCCCCCAAACCACAGTGTTGGAAAGGAAACTGGGAAGGTATGGTACACAAACGCTGATGGAATAACAAATAAGTGGGGGAGTGGCATGAAAAGAGTCAAAGAAGCATCACCGGACATCATAGCTCTCACAGAAACCAAGCTTACAGGGATGATAACAGATGCCAATCTTTCCAACGGGATACCAAATCCTGAGGAAAGACAGAGGGAAACAGGGGGGGTGGAGGAGTGGCGTTGCTGATCAAAATCGCTGGAATTTTGATGAGCTGGAGAGAGGAGATAGCGGAGAAGAAAGGATTACATAGTGGGAACACTCATCTGGAGGTCCAAAATGGTAATAGCAGTGACGTATAACCCACCACAGAACAGCAGGAGGCCAAGGCAAGAGTACGACGAGAGCAATAGAGCGATGGTTGACACACTGGCTAGAGGGCCAGAAGAGCTCATGCATGCAGGGCAAAGCTCCTGATCATGGGTGACTTTAACCACAAGGAGATCGATTGGGAGAATTGGACCCCCATGGGGGCAAAAGATACATGGAGGGCTAAGATGATGGAGGTTTGGTACTGGGAGAACTTCATGTACCCAAAACGTAAGGGACACTACAAGAGAGAGAGGAGAGGATGAACCAGCAAAGGTGGACTTAGTATTCACCTTCAGTTGTGCAGATATCGAGGACATCCATATGAAAGACCCCCTTTGGGGGCCCGTGACCCTGTGGTTCTAAGCTTCGAATACACAGTAGAGCTAACAAGTGGAGGGAGAATCAGGAAGGCCAGGACGATGAAGCCAAACTACAAGAAAGGGGACTACACAGGAATGAGAACTACATGAACGGGGTTCAGTGGGACAGAGAACGGGCGGGAACCCAGTTAATGAATGATTAATATTTTACCCAAAAAAATGCAAGGGGCTGAGGAGGGTTTGTACCCAAGGGAAAACGGGTTTTAATAAAAAAAGCCAGGATGACCCCAAAGGTTTACCCAAAGATGCAGGGGGGGAAAAAACCCAATTGTGCTGGGGAAGGGAAAAAATATAAAAGGGAAAAGGACCCAGGAGAATAAGGAGAACAGTCGTAAGCCAGAAACAAAATATGCACAATAAGAAGGGGGGCCCCAAAAACCCAATATAAAATGACATAGCAGGAAACCCAAAATTCTAAACCCAAAAACTTTTTGTCCCCGCCCCCCTCAGGAGGAAAATAACAGCCCAAGGCCAGGTAATAAGGCAAAGGGAAAGGAAGGAGGAGAGACAACAAGAAATGCCCGGGTAAAAATATGTGAAGAACTCAAAAAGAGATTCAAAGAAGTGCACAGGGGGGACAGAAGGGACCCAGAAAGAGGGAAGGGGGGCACCCAAAACCAAGTACGGGGACAAAAGTCCCAACAAAAACCGGGGAAGAAGTGAAAAAGGCTTCTGGTGATTAGATACCTTAAAAAGGCAATGGGGCCAGATAACATTTCCCCAGGGGAAATTGAGAAGGGAGCGGAGGTGCATGTGTCCCCCTAAAAACAATTTTCAATACATCTACAAAACCCAGGGAGACTCCCCTGGGCATGGAAGACAGAAAAGGGGTTTCCCAATTTTTTAAAAAAGGAGACAGATATAAAGCATTAAACTACAGACCATGTCACTGACATGTATAAAAAGAAAAATCATGGAGAAGATTGTCGGGAGAAGAGTGGTGGAACACCTAAAAAGGGAAACGATCCCATAACAGCACCAACAGGGTTTTTCAGGGAGGGGAAAATCCTGTGTCAAAAAACCTATGGAGTTCTATGAAATGGTGACAGCAGAAAGACAAGAGAGAAGGGGTGGGGATTCCCATTTTTTTGGGACTGAAAAGGGGGGTTTGACACATTTTTTCCCCAACAAGAGTTTGGGGTGAGAAAAACTGGAGGCCCAAAGCGGGGATAACGGGGGGAATGCCCCTAAAAAAAAGGGATCAGGAAACTTGTCAGGAAGCCCACAGCGAGCATGGTACGGGGCGAGGTGTCAGAGTGGGCCCCTGTGCCCAAGGGGGGTTTCCCGCGGGGGTCAGCCCCTGGGGACTAGTGCTGTTTCGGGTTTTGTGAAGGGACATGAAGAATAAAAACCTTCTGAGGTTCCCTTTTGCAGTAAAAGTGAAGTTGATGAAAAAATTTCACTCGATCGAAAGACCAGGCAGAACTAAAAAGGGATCGGACAGGCTGCAGACCTGGTCCAAAATTGGCTCCTGGAGTTCAATCCCCCAAGTGCAAAGTCATAAAAGATTGGGAAGGGCAAAAAAGGGGCCCCCAAGAGGGGAAGTACGTCAAAGGGGGTCAGAAACTACCCCCCTCCTAAAGGGAAAAAAAGATTTGGGGGTAAAGTATAACCCAGGGCATCCCCTGAAGCGCACATCAACCAAATAACTGCTGCACATTTGGGCCCCTAGCAAAAACCTTTAGAACAGCATTCCCCATCTTAATTTAAAGGGGTCATTCAGGACCCTGTACCCCCTGTACGTTAGGGGCCCCTATTGGAGGGATTTCGGCACCAGTTTTTAACCCCCCCCTAACCAAGCACGTGAAAAAACTAAGGGAAAAAGGCCCAAAAGGGTTTGGGAACAAAGAATAGTCCCAAAAGCTTAAAAAGGTATGGGCCCAAAGAGAAAGGTTTTTAAAGGGGAAAACAACCTGACGACACTGGAGGACAGGGGAGAAGGGGGGACATGATAACGACATACAAAATACTGAGAGGGGAAATTTACAAGGTGGACAAAGACAGGAAATTTTTTGAGATTGGACACAGTAACAAGGGGAAAACAGGGTTTGGAAACTGAAGACCCCAGATGGGAAATTCAGGGATGTTGGAATTTTTTCTTCAGCCACAGATTTGTCAGTAAGTGGAATAGTTTGGGAAGCGATGTATGGGGGCAGGATCCTACATGCTTTAAGCAGAGGGATGTAAAGCCCACGGCTCAGGAGATGAAACCCAAAATAGCGATCCCTTTAAAAGGCGGGGAGGATTCGGAAATCGACCCCCCCAAACCCCAAAATAGGTGAGTACAACTAGGTGAGAAAAACACATACATACACAAAACACACTATACACACACACATACACACACACGCAACCATACACACACACACACCCCACACCCCACCTGTAAGTACTGCTGGTCAATCCCAGGAGGTTGGGGTTTTAAAGGGCAAAGAAGTTGGGCAGCCAAGGACCACTGAGACTCTACAGTACAAAGCCAATCACCAAACCTTTTATTTCATAATAAAAACCCCCACATAATTCCACACAAAATTACACAAAACAACACAAACAAAAACACAAAACACACACACCCCACACAAAACACACACAAAACACCACACACACACACACACACACACACTCACCCCACAATATCCAGACTCAACATACACTCCCCCCCCCACCAAAGACATCTCCCCTACCCTTTCCCCTGATCCCCCCCCTCTTCGTTCAACCCCCCCCTTTCCCCCCTTCACCCTCCCCTTCCCCCCCCCAAATCCTTTCCACATAGCCCAGTTCCCCCACTACCTCCCCCCCCCCACCCCTTACATACACCCAAACTAACCTAACATTTCAGAACTACGGAGGTTTCCCCCTCTGAGGCAAACAGGGGTGAAACAAAAATGGGGTTTCCAAAGCAACAAGAAAAAACCCGGGGCAGGAGGAAAACTGCAAAAGGAAGATTGTGCGCAGAGCTAAAAAAAAAAGGGGTCATGAATGGGGAAAAAAAAACTAGAAGAAAATTAGCAAAGAAATGAAGAGAGGGGTGAGTATTTGGGAAAAAGGAAGTGGGAGGGGGATGCAAAGCAGCAGAGGCTAGGATACCCGAGTTTAAAAAGAGGAAATGAAAAATCTGAAACAGCCCCCAAAGAAATAAAGAAAATTTTGGGGTTACAACAGAGATGCAGGGAAACCCTCATAGTTTTTTAAAAAACGGGTTTGATAAAAATCATGGAGCAGGGAAAGGGGAAGGACCCCGTAGGGGTTTAGTTTAAGAGGCAGGGCCCAAAAAACTGGGGTCTCGACCCCCCGAGCCCCAATTAGGTTTAGTACAATTTGGGAGTACACCACACACACGCCCCACACACCCACAACCCCACACGTACCCCACACAAAAAGATACACGCACGCCCCACACACACACACACACACACCCAACACACAAAAAACACCACACACACACACAACACACACACAAAACACACACAACTGAGGGGGGAGGGGGAAGAAGCTTTCCCAAATACCTTAGTACCTCAAAAAGGCGGTGAGGGTCGGACATCTCTCCATGGGTCCCCTTTAAAAACGAAAACAGAGGGCACTTGTGCCCCAAAACCAAAATTTTTCAAACACTTCCATTGAAACTGGGCAACTAAACCCGAAAACATGGAAGATGACCCCCTGTTTGTCCCCACTTTTTAAAAATTTAAGTGTATAATAGCAAAAATTTATGGAGTAGTTTTTCATAGGAAGTGGTGGAGCACCTGGAGCGAAAAAAGTTATAAAAACAGCCAGCACGGGTTCATTAAAAAGGGAAAACCCTTTTCACAAACCTTCTAGAGTTTTAAAAGAAAAGTAATGAAGTAAAAAAAAAGAAAGGTTGGGGGGGGTTATTTTCATTTTTTTTGGACTGCAAAAGGGCTTCGAACAGTTTTCCTTTGAGATTAGTACAGAAGCTAGAGGCTCAGGCACATATAACGGGATGGGCACTGCAAGGATCAGAGAATACCAAATAGGGAAGCAACAGCGAGTCATGGTCCGTGATGAGGTATCACAGTGGGGCCTGCGACGAGCGGTTTCCCACAGGGGTCAGTCCTGGGACCAGTGCTATTCTTGGTATGTGAACGACATGAAGGAAGGGATAGACTCAGAAGTGTCCCTGTTTGCAGATTATGTGAAATCAATGGGGAAAATTTAAGTCAGATGCGGACCAAACAGGTCTACAAAGAGACCTGGACAGGCTGGATGCGTGGTCCAGCAAATGGCTCCTAGAATTTAAACCCCGCCAAATGCAAAGTCATAAAGAATCGTAGAAGGCAAGGAAGACCCGCAGATAGAGTTAGGCTAGGAAGCCAAATAATGCAAACCTCACTAAAGGAGAAAGATGTAGGAGTGATTTAAATACCGAGTTCGTCGCCAGAAGCACACATTTAACCAGTTAACTGCTGCGGCATATGGGCGCTTGGCAAACCTGAGTATAGCGTTCCGGTACCTCATTAAGGAATCGTTCAAGATTTTATACACTGTGTGCGGCAGGCCCATACTGGAGTATGCAGCACTTGTTTGGAACCCACACCTAGTCACACACGTCAAGAAATTAGAGGAAGTAAAAAGGTTTGTAACAAGGCGGGTTCCGAGCTAAGGGGAAGTCCTACGAAGAAAGGATAAGCGAATGGGGTCTGACAAACACTGGAGGACAGGAGGGTCAGGGAAGACATGAAAACGACATAAAAATATTGCGTGGAATAGACAAGGGGGGACAGAGACAGATGTTCCAGAGAGGGGACACAGAAACAAGGGGTCACAATAGAAAGCTGAAGACTCAGATAAGTCAAGGGGTGTTGGGAAGTATTTCTTCAGGCACAGAGTTGTTAGGAAGGGGAATAGTCTGGCAATGATGTAGTGGAGGCAGGAAGTATCATATTTTTTAAGACGAGGTATGATAAAGCTCCCGGAGCAGAAAGAGGGAGGACGTAGTAGCAGTGAGTGAAGAGACGGGGGCCAGGAGCTAAGTCTCGACCCCTGCAACCACAATTAGGTGAGTACACAGACTGACATTGGGAAGACGGGAAGTGCTTTTGTGAATCGTGTGATGGCACCGAAATACAGAGGAGTTATTTGAATTAATTCCGTGCTTCCCCCTTTAAACAACTGAGCTTTTTGGAATTTTTGTTGCTTTTAAAGGGTTTTTGGAAACTACGACCTCACTCAGTGTAATTGTAACTGATGCTCTTCGTTATTGTTCTAAATACCCTGAGACTTGAACGTATCATGGATGTGAATGAAACCGGGAAAAAAATATTCAGAGTAGTCAAGAAGTGAATCGACCTGTAAGTGAAGTCGTTGAGGCAGAATCCATACATATTTTTAATGCTCTCGAAGCCGGGAGCTGAGCAGGAGCTAGTCTTTGTTTTTGTCTAAGATAGCTTGCTATCTGGCATATCTTCAAGCTTTGCTAACGCTTCCGATTATTGCATGTCAGCTTTGCATTCGCTTCGCTATTGTCGCCTATGCTATTGTGTGTGAGTATTCTGCAGTTCGGCTTTGCTTTGTGTGTCAGCTTGCTAAGTGTGATTATTCTGCAGTCGTACCGTGCATAGCTGCTTGAGCGTGTATTTCAGACAGCTTGTTGTGTTGAGGTTAATGCCAAATATTTCGAGTCAGGAGACTGATGTCTTATTCACTCTACTAAATCTGCCCCAAGCTTTCTCTACAGCGTTGTTGGCGAAATCCCCGTTCGTGGCATTATTCGTACAAAGGTTACAGCAGAAGCAGGTATGGCTCACCCAGATTGACGTTTCTTCCGCTACGGGAGCTGTTAGTCACAGATCTCCGCCTCGGTTTCCGCAGAATAAGGGGAAAAAGAAGCCTGCTCAACACTCTAGAACCTTCTTAAAGGGTTTGCAGCGGGCACGTCAGTTGGCTAAGGCAAATTTTAAAAAGCAGCTCAAAATACGGTGAAACAGTGGTATGTCAGAAATTCAAAGATCCACACAGCTGCTGGTTGAAACCGGAGGTATAGTCTCTGGCTGTGGTTTTTGCCTTGACTCGCCGTGTTGTACACTTATATTTCCCCAAAAATTGTATATAGTGAACATAGTTGTAAAAATTCAAAGTTAACTGCTGTATACATTTACCTCCGATTCTCTTTACGCCCCAGGATAAACAGGCCTTGATTACCTGCGAGCGTAAAAAGCGACTAGCGAGGAAGCAGAGCCAGGGTGCATTTGATCTCTGTACATAGGTTATCTCAGCAATTGAAGATTCTAGCACCAGTAAGCTGTAAGGGAGCCGGGGAAGAATAATCGTGACATGAATGGGTTAAAAAGGAATTTTAAAGGCAGAGAGCTTAGGTCAAGATGGAGCAAAAGAGGGGAAAAAAGTTTAGTGATTTTAGAAAACCCCAAAGGGGGAGGAAGCAGAGAAGGTATCTGCAGAGAAGAAAAAATGAGAGAGAACGGCTGTGGCTGCTAAGACATAGGTAAAAAACCCTGGGAGGGGCGAAGAGGGATTTAGTTTAATCGTCCAGGGAAGCGTAACAAGATCGGAGCAGGAATACTTCTAGCAAGTATAAGGACAGAAGGAAAAGGAAAGAGAGGGAAACAAGATCTTTCCAGAAGTACTTCTTTAAATAACCTGGGTGGGAAGGAGATGATAGGGAGAATTGCAAAGGAATTGCTCAAAACAGACACACAAATCTGGAGGAAATGAAGTGGGAAGAGGGGTGAGAAACAGATCTCTATATATCACGATGATAATAGAAGGCGGAGGAACCTGAGATTAAAACTAATTATCAGACTTATAGTTGGGGACGTCATAGTAAAATCAGATGACACAATATCAGAGGGTTGGGAAGTACTGAAAGGAAAAAATATATCCTTCAAAATTGCCACTCACAAAAATGGCAGAGACAGAATCATGCCAACAAAAAATACGGTTAAGGCAGGGCAAAATAATACCACTGAATTAACCCTAACGGAAACAGAGCAAGAAAGGAAATGGAACAATAAGAGGGTTCAAAGACACCAAAGACAAGAAGGGACGACAAGACATGCATCGATAGGTATGGAAGCTCAGCTTAAGGTGACTCCCAGACACAAACCCCCACACAGACCCTTCTGAAGTCCTAGCCTCCCTCTGCCACTCAAACACAATAACACAACACGCCTTCCGGTGCAAAAAAAAAAAAATAATAAAATAAAAAAAATGAATAAGTAAATAAATAAACTCCTATATCCCAACCCATATCAACCATTTTCCCTCTGACCCAGGAGCTCAGGAACCAAAGAATATAAACTCTGTAAAAGAAAGATGGTAAATGTATGGCATACTAATGCAGATGGAATAACAAATAATAATCATGAATGTAGTAAGCAAATAGTGGAGGCATCCCAGACATTAGAACATTTACAGAGACAAAACTTATGAAGATAATAGCACGTGATCTTCCCAGCTGGATATCAGATGATGACAACAACACAAGTAAACAGAGCAGATGAAGTAGCACTGCTCATCAAAACCAATGAAGCTTTGAGGAGATGAGAAGAATAAGTGGAGGGAAGACAGATGATCACATATAGAAGTGTACATATTATTTGGGACAGGAGTAAATAATGTGATTATCTCATAATATGTCTTAGTCTCCATCTTAATTAATGTAGTTTGGGTTCTTTTCTTTCCAGAAGAATTTGCTATCGATTCCTGGCAACCATCCAGCTGTGGTGTTACACTGTGAGTCTCGCTAATGCTACAACAGATGTTGTTCTGTAAGGCTATTTCTACAAACGTGCTCCGTTAGAGAATGTAGTTTAGCAAAATTCTTACCTTTAATTCATGATTACTGCTGAAATTTATGACCGATGTTACATATAGCAAGTGTACAAGTATTGTAGCTCTTACAAAACATGCTGATTTGAGTATAGACAGATCGTCGAAAATTTGAGCCTGGCAAACTCAACTGTTTGTGTATATTTCGCCTACTCTTACGAATTCCTTGCATTGTTAAAAAAACTAGTAAGGCTGATGCATGCCGGGGATGAGATGAAAACCTGTAAGCCTTCTCCCTGAAAGCTGGCTGCCTTGGATTAATGTCTAACGCAAGCTGGGAGCCGAGGTATTGGTCCAGTGTTGTGAAAATGGTAAAGCACTGCGTACCTTGTTCCATGGTTCGTAGGTTCGAGTCTCCTTCGGCCAGAGATCAGTGTTTGTGTATATTTCAAGTGCTCTTGCGAATTCCTTGCATTGTTAAAATCTCTAGTAAGGCTGATACATGCTGGGGGACCCCTTTTTGAATATATACATATATATATATATATATATATATATATATATATATATATATATATATATATATATATATATATATATATATATATAATATATATATATGCAAAACAACCACTCTGAAAGAATAGAGAAATTCCAAGCGCTTTCGTGACTACTCACATTATCAAGGAACTATGAAAGTAAAGCATCCAAGGAAGCTATATAAGGGGTCTGGTCGGCACCTCACTATCAGATCCCACAACGGTTTAAACACGTGACGCGCGGCGAGCCAACTTGGAAAGGTCCTTGGAACAACTCACCCCACAAACTATTCTACCCAAGAAATAAGAAATTTTAAAGATTATTTGTCCAGTGTATTATTAAATTCTTCCCAAATTCTATTAATTATAAATGGATCTAATTTATATAAACCAAAGGAAATATTCATATTATTGTCAAAACTGCTTTTTATGAAACAAGATTCAATGATATTCCTGTCGACCATGGACTTGCTTGATACTACTTTCTCAACTTTTTGAAAATCAATTGGATGGTTAAAATCTCTTACATGAATAAATAGAGCATTGGAATCTTGTCCAGTTCTAATGCTATATTTATGTTGTTTTAATCTTAGTTCGAGATTTTTACCGGTTTGACCGTAATAAACTTTATCGCAAATTTTACAAGGAATCTTATAGACACATCCATCAGCATTTTGGGGGGAATTCTTTATCAAAAGTTTTTTTTTTTATTCCCCCCAAAATGCTGATGGATGTGTCTATAAGATTCCTTGTAAAATTTGCGATAAAGTTTATTACGGTCAAACTGGTAAAAACCTCGAACTAAGATTAAAACAACATAAATATAGCATTAGAACTGGACAAGATTCCAATGCTCTATTTATTCATGTAAGAGATTTTAACCATCCAATTGATTTTCAAAAAGTTGAGAAAGTAGTATCAAGCAAGTCCATGGTCGACAGGAATATAATTGAATCTTGTTTCATAAAAAGCAGTTTTGACAATAATATGAATATTTCCTTTGGTTTATATAAATTAGATCCATTTATAATTAATAGAATTTGGGAAGAATTTAATAATACACTGGACAAATAATCTTTAAAATTTCTTATTTCTTGGGTACAATAGTTTGTGGGGTGAGTTGTGCCAAGGACCTTTCCAAGTTGGCTCGCCGCGCGTCACGTGTTTAAACCGTTGTGGGATCTGATAGTGAGGTGCCGACCAGACCCCTTATATAGCTTCCTTGGATGCTTTACTTTCATAGTTCCTTGATAATGTGAGTAGTCACGAAAGCGCTTGGAATTTCTCTATTCTTTCAGAGTGGTTGTTTTGCATATTCTGAAATCACCTGTTTACTGTGATTTTATTGCATATATATATATATATATATATATATATATATATATATATATATATATATATATATATATATATATATATATATATATATATATATATATATGCAAAACAACCACTCTGAAAGAATAGAGAAATTCCAAGCGCTTTCGTGACTACTCACATTATCATTATTATAGTTCCTTGATAATGTGAATAGTCACGAAAGCGCTTGGAATTTCTCTATTCTTTCAGAGTGGTTGTTTTGCATATTCTGAAATCACCTGTTTACTGTGATCTTATTGCATATATATATATAATATATATATATATATATATATATATATATATATATATATATATATATATATATATATATATATATATATATAAAAGGAGAAAAACCCAGATGTAAGTAGATATATATGCATGTGCGTGTCTGTGAAGTGTGACCAAAGTGAAAGTAGGAGTAGCAAGATTTCCCTGTTATCTAGCGTGATTGCTGGTTTCTTTTTCTGTCTCATAAACACGCTAGATAACAGGGATATCTTGCTACTCCTACTTACACTTTGGTCACACTTCACAGACACGCACATGCATATATATCTACTTACATCTAGGTTTTTCTCCTTTTTCTAAATAGCTCTTGTTCCTCTTTATTTCTTCTATTGTCCATGGGGAAGTGGAAAAGAATCTTTCCTCCGTAAGCCATGCGTGTCGTATGAGGCGACTAAAATGCCGGGAGCAATGGTCTAGTAACCCTTTCTCCTGTAGACATTTACTAAAAAAGAGAAGAAGAAAAACTTTATAAAACTGGGATGCTTAAATGTGCGTGGATGTAGTGCGGATGACAAGAAACAGATGATTGCTGATGTTATGAATGAAAAGAAGTTGGATGTCCTGGCATTAAGCGAAACAAAGCTGAATGAGGTAGGGGAGTTTCGGTGGGGGGAAATAAATGGGATTAAATCTGGAGTATCTGAGAGAGTTAGAGCAAAGGAAGGGGTAGCAATAATGTTGAATGATCAGTTATGGAAGGAGAAAAGAGAATATGAATGTGTAAATTCAAGAATTATGTGGATTAAAGTAAAGGTTGGATGGGGAGAAGTGGGTCA
>NC_069485.1:17349624-17398388 GCF_026875155.1 Cherax quadricarinatus
CTATATGGTAAAATGATTCGTACAGCCTGCATGTCCTTCTCTGTCCCACATAGTATACGTAGACCTGCGTTCGGAACTCTTCCAATAAAACACACGAAGGTATTGATTGCCGTAACGTCATCATCAGATTGAAGGATCCCTCGGGCAGTCCCAAATAAGGCCCATCCTTCCACACTCCCAATTCTGCCACATGAATCTTGCAATAACGACGGAATACCGCTACCACATCATACTCTGTAGCTTCAAAGGGCACATTTCTGAATTTTACAAATGTCACATAGCTGAATGCATCATGTAGACATACCTCCACTGCTGTATTCACGGCCATGCTTTTCTCTTGGTACGTGTCGACATGCTTGAGTAAAATCCAGAATTTACGAATTTAATGAAAATCCTTGTTACTCCGTTAACAGCCACACCATACAGCTCTTCATTGGGTATCCCATACACATCATGGATAATCGTAGGGAGTACCATCTGCATTGAAGAACTGCTTAGGGTACCACGTACCAGCTCAACACAGACAGAATTTACACGGTGGCCATGTCTAACCGCCATTTTGATTGTTCAAAACAGGAAAACTGCTCAGGAAGACCAACTTAATCAGGAGCGTCTGTGCAGCACGTGCACACAGCCCGAGAGCGATGAGGACAATGCAAGGAGGAGTTTGAGGTAATCAGTCCTTCAGCCTGGAGTCGATGTGTTCAGTCTATAGAGAAGCAAAATGGATTGGTGGTAGGTACGAACATGCTTGCCTGAGTGCATGTATTATGTGTGTACTCACCTATTTGTACTCACCTATTTGTGGTTGCAGGGGTCGATTCATAGCTCCTGGCCCCGCCTCTTCGCTGATTGCTGTGTGTGTGTGCGTGCGTGCGTGTGTGTGTGTGTGTGTGTGTGTGTGTGTGTGGTGTGTGTGTGTGTGTGTGTGTGTGTGTGTGTGTGTGTATGTGTGTGTGTGTGTGTGTGTGTACTCACCTAGTTGTACTCACCTAGTTGAGGTTGCGGGGTCGAGTCCGAGCTCCTGCCCCGCCTCTTCACTGATCGCTACTAGTCACTCTCCCTGAACCGTGAGCTTTATCATACCTCTGCTTAAAGCTATGTATGGATCCTGCCTCCACTACATCGCTTCCCAAACAATTCCACTTACTGACCACTCTGTGGCTGAAGAAATACTTCCTAACATACCTGTGATTCATCTGTGTCTTCAACTTCCAACTGTGTCCCCTTGTTACTGTGTCCAATCTCTGGAACATCCTGTCTTTGTCCACCTTGTCAATTCCTCTCAGTATTTTGTATGTCGTTATCATGTCCCCCCTATCTCTCTCTGTCCTCCAGTGTCGTCAGGTTGATTTCCCTTAACCTCTCCTCGTAGGACATACCTCTTAGCTCTGGGACTAGTCTTGTTGCAAACCTTTGCACTTTCTCTAGTTTCTTTACGTGCTTGGCTAGGTGTGGGTTCCAAACTGGTGCCGCATACTCCAATATGGGCCTAACGTACACGGTGTACAGGGTCCTGAACGATTCCTTATTAAGATGTCGGAATCCTGTTCTGAGGTTTTTGCTAGGTGCCCATATGCTGCAGCAGTTATTTGATTGATGTGCGCTTCAGGAGATGTGCCTGGTTTATACTCACCCAAGATCTTTTTCCTTGAGTGAGGTTTGTAGTCTCGGGCCCCCCTAGATTGTACTCCGTCTGCGGTCTTCTTTGCCCTTCCCCAACTTCATGACTTTGCACTTGGTGGATTAAAACCCAGGAGCCAATTGCTGGACCAGGTCTGCAGCCTGTCCAGATCCCTTTGTAGTTCTGCCTGGTCTTCGATCGTGTGAATTCTTCTCATCAACTTCACGTCATCTGCAAACAGGGACACCTCAGAGTCTTTTCCCTTTAAAGTCTGTAGTTCACAAATACCCAGAAACAGCACTGGTCCTAGGACTGACCCCTGTGGGACCCCGCTGGTCACAGATGCCCACTCTGACACCTTCGCCACGTACCATGACTCGCTGCTGTCTTCCTGACAAGTATTCCCTGATCCATTGTAGTGCCTTCCCTGATATCCCTGCTTGGTCCTCCAGTTTTTGCACCAATCACTTGTGTGGAACTGTGTAAAGCCTTCTTGCAGCCCAAGAATATGCAATCCACCCACCCCTCTCTCTCTTGTCTTACTGCGCACCATGTCTAGAACTCCAGTGGGTTTTGTGACACAGGTTTTCCCCATCCCTGAAACCATGGGGCTGCGTTATGAGATTTTATCCTTTTCTAGGTTTTTCACCACTCCTCTCCTGAAAAATCTCCCCATGTTTTTTGTACTATACATGTCATGACATGGTCGTAGTTTAGTCTTCAGTGGTCTCCTTTTTTAAAGTTGGGCCCAAATTTGCTGTTTCCATCCCCAGGCAATCTCCCTGCTTCGATAATTATGAATATTTTTTGTTCGAGGTACACTAGCGCCTCCCCCCTCTCTCAGGACCGGGAGAATGTTATTGCCCCATTGCCTTTGGGAATCTACTCATCAGAAGCCCCCTTCATTCTTCCTCTGTTTGTGTACTTGTCCAGCCCATGGGGTGTGCCCCACCTCTCCGTCTTTCTGGAGCCCCTTTTTTTCCCCTCGGGTGAACATTTCTTTGAATCTCTTGTTGATTTCCTCACATATTTTCACGGTATTTTTGTTGTTTCCCCCTTCCTTCCTTAGCCTGATTCCCCGGGCCTTGTGTGTGTGTGGGGTGGGGGGGGTGGTGTGTTGTGTGTGGTGTGTGTGTGTGTGTGTGTGTGGTTTTTTGGTGTGTGGTGTGTGTGTGTAATTGTGATTTTTATATGATGTATTTTTTTTCTTGGTTTAGAACACATTATCTTTAAATCTCCTTCGAATGTCTTTCGTTATTAAAATGTATATTTTGCTCTCGAAAAACATGTAAAAAACATAAAAGAGAGGAATTTTATGGGCTTGTAAGAATTAAATAAAATTTTGAATACTTTTGGTTTGTGGAATTTTAAAATTGAGCACAACTCAGTTTTTTTAAAACGTACATAACTTGTAGGTCAAAATATCCTAGTAACTCAGTCTATACTTCAGGTTTTTATTGTAAAAAAATTTTCAAAATTCAGTTCTTTTTTTCCCCCGTAAAATTTATCATTTTTAAGGAAAAAAATTGAAAAAGAGTGAGAAGAAAAAAAAGATGAAAATTTATAATGAAATGAAAAGAGGAAAAAGAGAGATCAAAAAAAGAATCAGGGGCGGGCGGCAGAAGAGAGAGAGAGAGAGAGAGAGAGAGGGGGATGGACGCCAAAAAATGAAGCATTCAGCGTAAGTTAATGGGTCTCTGAAATCTCTGCCTAATGGCCGTTTTTGTGAGCCCCTGTAGGAGGATCCAGAACTTCCTTCTGCACTTGGGTCCTTATTCTTTTTAGAGAATTCCTCCTTTCTCCCTCTTGCGGCCCCCTTCATTGCGATTAAATTCCCCCTTTCGCGTGTCACCCGGGAAATTTTTCTACCCATTCGGGAATACCTTACCCTCGACTTGCTCCATCTCCTACGATTTCACTTTATCTTCCTCTTCATAGTATTCTTTTTTTTCTTCTTTTTTAGTATCTTGTCTTTTCTTATTTTTTCCCTAATCTCCTATTGATCTCATCACTCTGAAATATATCTATCAACCTTGATAAAGCTTTTCTAGTTTAACACTATTTTTCCCCTAGTGTCCCCTCTTGATGCTTTTTCCCCAATTTTGTCTTAAAATGTTGCTAAATTTTTTCCTTCTAATACCCCCTTTTCCCCTCTTGTTGCCTGCTTTTGGTACTCTTAACCCTTTTTTTTCCTTTTTTTACTTATAGCTTTTTCGAAGGGGCTTTTTTTACGTCTTTTTCGTGTTCCCTATTCCTTGACCCCTCTTCACTATTTTTTCTTTTGCCTTTTCCGGGTATCTGCTTTTAATGGTGCCTCTCGTCTTTAGGTAAAACCCTTCCTTTTTTTCACGCCTTTGAACTTAATTCTTTTAGTATTTTCTTTTCTTTATGGTATCTCCTCCCTTTTGGATCCCCTTGTCCAGAAGTATTTCGTTCTTTACCTGTACTTTTTTGCTTCCTTGGTACCTCCGTTCTTCCCGATATACTTCCTCGTAAAAGAATTTTTTGGAAATTTTAAATTTTTTATGGGAGACTGACCTATTCGGAAGATCGGCTTACGATGCATACATAAAGTGCCCCTTGAACAAGAGGGGGTTTGGGGCGCCGACCCCCAGCGCAGTCTAAATCCGCGCGTAACATTTGACCCTCAAAACTAAGACTAATGGCCAAACTGTTGACCAAAGTTTTACTGAAAAAAATAAACAGAAACTAAACAGTAAATTTAAACATTTTTGTAGTTATATTTTTTATATATGTATTTTTAATGAAGAAGCTAGAGAAAAAAATGCATTATGAAAAAAAAGGAAAAGGAACATACTTGAACGTAGTGTATTTGTTGATACACTAAGTTTATTCGTCTTTTACAAGATGATTGTTTGTCATACCTACATCAATATTTTTTTTACATTATATATATTATTATTTTTTTATTTTTTAATATATTTTATATATTTTTACTAACACAGACGTAAAAAATGGAAATATAATATGAAAAAGAAATTCATATTACTTACGATAAACATTGAAAATTTTACGTTTTTTATTTTTCTCTCGACTGTGAATGATACATAGACGTCTGTAAAAACAGAAAAATATAAACTTTTTTATTATTATTATTCTACAAATATTTTAATTATTAATATTATTAAAATTTTTAATTATTATTTTTATTTTTTATTTTTATTATTATTAAATTATTTTTATTTAATTGTTATTATTTTTTATTATTTTTTTTTTATTATTTTTTAACCCCGCCGTTTCCACCAAGGCAAGGTGACCCGATAAAAAAAAAACTTTTTCTCATTAGTCCATCACCATCTTCCCCGAGGCGCGCCTACATACAGTTATAAAATGCAATATCAACACCTTCCCAGAGTGCAGCACTGTATTTCACACCTCAGGAATCAAATCTGGTTCCCCCGGTTTCCCCAAATCCCCAAAATTTAAATGTCACATTGCTTAACCCAACAGCATGTCAAGTAAAAAACCACTTGCCTCTACTTCTAAACATCATGATCTTGCTGGAAGCCCAAAGCCCCTTGCACACACCTTCTTTAAACCCCCCTCTCTCCAAATAACCCTGGGCCGACCCAAACCTGCCTTCCTTCCATTACGATTTATTGCCCAAAGTTTTTCGCCTATTTCATATTTTAAAAAGTCCGAACCACCTCAACAACTTTCCCCCGCCGCCTGGACAATCTTTAGAAAAACTCCTCCCCAAAAATCCTAATTTCCAAACTTGGATTCCCTGCTTATATTCACACGCCTTTGCCTCAGAAAAAGATATCTCCATGCCTTACCCTTCCCTTTTTTGAAAACTCTCCCCACTTTTTCTTCCCCCCCATTGAAATTGGGTATATCTATACCTCATATACTCTCTCTTTGCTACCCGGATAACAAAACTTTGTATCCACGGACTCCTCGTGCACTCAACTTTCAATGCTTTTTTTTTGTTCCCATCACCCTTTCTACTTTTTATTCACTTTTAATTTCCTATTTTGGCTTTCCTGCCAAACTCGTCACCAACCTCTGGAATTTTTCTTCAGAAACTCCAGTTTTTTTCAGCAAAAAGACTTTGCAACTTCATTTGTGTTAGTTCTTTAACTTTTAATCCCAAACCCCTTGCCAACACCCCAGCATTCACTTTTTTTTTCAAATTTTCCATTTATAAAAATTGAAAAAACCTGGGGCATCACACATCCCCGTCTAAGGCCATCTTTTTGGGGAAAAAAAATCATCCCCTCTCCTAATACTCAAACCCGGCCCCACATCCTGTGAAAGCTCTTCACTGCTTTCAGTAACCTCCTCCTATTCCATATATTGGCAACTCTGAACATTGCTCGCCCATCCACCCCAAACCCTACGCTTTTTCCCAAACATAAATGCCACAAACCCCTTTCCCTTTTCTAAATACTTTCTTTTCACGTAAGCACTTGGTTACACCCCCTTTTCCTTCTAAAGCCTCCTTGTTCAACTGCTTTTCCAACTCTCCTTCGTAAACTTAATTCTTTTGTAATAACTTACCCTAAGGTTTCCATCCTCCCTTCTTACATCATTCTACTTGTAAAAACTTCTCATAGCTAAATTTTTTCCCTTACTCTCCTTTTTCCTCGTCATTCCAAAAAACACTTTTTCCCCCCACCCACTTTTCCATAATAAAAACTTTGTGAACACTTTAAAAAACGGACGCGCGGGGAGCCAACTGGATAGGTCCTTTGCACAACCCCCCCAAGCTATTCTACCCAAGGGAAAATTTTAAAAATATTGTCAGTTTATATTAAATTCTTCCCAAATTTATTTAAATTTAAAAAGGATCTAAAATTTATTAAACCAAAAAGGGAAAAATTCAATTAAAGTCAAAATTGCTTTTTATGAAACAAGATTCAAAATATTCCTGTCGCCATGGCTTGCTTGATACTCTTTCTCAACTTTTTGAAAATCAATTGGAGGTTAAAAATCTTTACATGGATAAATAGAGCATTTGGGAAACTTGTCCATTTTTAATGCTATATTTATGTTTTTTTAATCTTAGTTTGAGATTTTTTTCCCGTTTGACGTAATAAACTTTACGCAAATTTTACAAAAGGAACTTATAGACACATCCCCTCGCATTTTGGGGGGAATTCTTTATTTAAAAGTTTTTTTTACTGTATTCGATTTTTTAATACAACTTTAATATTAAAAGTCTTTAAGAAAGGGAAGGATATCAACCAATTTTCATGGTAAGGGGGAACCAACATTTTTTAGTTGAATAAGGCTGGTTGTCCCTTTTTGGATTATAAAAAAAATGTTTTTTAGCAACTTTAAAAGATTTATCAATTACATTTCGGGGGTTTTTTTTAAATCATTACCTATTTCATAAATTTTGGATATTTCCCCACTATGAACTAGGACACAAATTTGTAAAGCTCTCAAAAACATTGATGAGAAAACAACAGTTTGACTCTATCTTGATGCGAGTCATGTTGCAGTTTTTTAAAAATGTAGTGAAAAGCACCCTTCTGGCAAGACAGGATGGAGTGAATGATGGTGAAAAATTTTTTTTTTTTTCGGGCCACCCTGCCTTGGTGGGGAAACGGCCAGTGTGATAATAAAATAATAATATAATATATATATATATATATTAATATATATATATTTTATATATATATAAAAATTTATATATTATTATATATATATATATATTATAAAATTTTATATAATATTATATATTTTATATTATAATATATAATATATATATATATATAATATATATATATATATATATATATATATATATTATTTCACACGAAAAACACCACTACGAAAGCAAAAACTTGGCAGACGATGCAACACCCCCCCAAGAAAAGCAGGGGTGTCACTGCACGTTAAAGACTATACAAAGTGTCAGGGGGGCCCAGCGTTCAAAAGCCTCCCCGCATCAAAGGGGGATTTCGAACAGACCCCCGGCAGTCTTCAAATGGGATGGAGAAGCACCTAAAGTCGGTTCCTGACCCCCAGGGTGTGGCTCGAGTTGGTTTGCGTGCAGCCAGCAGAAACATCTGGTTGATCAGGGCCCGATCCACCAGGGGGCTGGTCACAGACCGGGCCCGGGGCGTTTTACCCCCCGGAACTCTTCCAGGGGAAAAACCCGGTATATATATATATATATATAATATTAAATTTTTTAAAATATATTATATTATATATATTAAAAAATATAAAATATTTATATATATAAATTTTATATATAAATATATAATTATTATATTATATTCGAGCCGAATATGTAAAATGGTCAATAGCAAGAATTTTTAAAATTAATCTTTCAAAAAATTTTTTCTTATACGTTTAAAGATATATTTTTTTTCATTGACGTTTAATGTAAAAAATTTTTAATTTTGCACCAAAGGAACTTTGAAAAATTACCTAACCTTATTATAACAACGCAATTTTTTTAATAACCCAACTAAAATTTCTTTTGATTTGCTTTAAAAATTTAATCTAAACAAACACAGTGAAATATTTTTTTTCCCTAGGTTTAGAATGTTTTGGCGAAATTATTGTACACAAATTTTTTACTTGTCCCCATTTGGCAAGATGAGCGTTGCATTTAAACCCAAAATCGCAATTCTGCCCTTTTGGCACGACATAATTATAAAATTTTTATATATATATATATATATATATTTTATATATATATATATATATATATATATATAATATATATATATATATATATATTAAAATATATATATTATATAAAATTATAATTTTATTTATATATATTTATTTTATATATATATTAAAATTAAAATATATATAATATATATTTTTTTTTTTTTTAAAAGTCGGCGTCTCCCACCGAGGCAGGGGACCCAAAAAAAAAGAAAGAAAATCCCCAAAAAGAAAATACTTTCATCATCATTCAACACTTTCCCCACACCCCAAACTTTTATCACTGCTTTTCCCAGAGGTGCCGAATATAACGTTTAGAACTTAACGTATAGAGTACACAACATATCCCCCAAAACGCCAATACCCCAAAAACCCTCCTTTAAAGTGCAGGCATTGTATTTCCCCTTTCAGGGCTCAAGCCCGACATTGAAAAAAACCGGGTTTCCCTGAATCCCTTCCAAAAAAATTACCCTGTCCCTCCCAGATTCGGTCAAGTATATTGTTTTTTTTTTTTTTATTTATTTTAAATTTTTTTTTATTTTTTTAATTTTTTATTATAAATATATATTATATATATATATATTATATATATTTTTTAAAATATTTTTAAAATTTTATATTATATATTATATATAATATATATTATAAATATATTATATATATTTTTATAGTATACAAATATTACATATTATATATATATATTAATATATATATAATTTTTATATATTTTTTATTTTAAAAATATAATATTATTATATATATATATATATATTATATATATATAATTTTTATATTAAAAAATATTTTATATATATATATATATATTTTATATAAATATATATATATATATTAAATATATATATTTTATTTTATAAATATTTTATAAAATATATATTTAAAATATATATATATATATTTTAAAATATAATATAAAATATATTTTTAATATATATAAAATTATAAAATATTTTGTTATTTATATATCAATATATATACTACATATATATATATATTATATATATATATATATATATATATATATTATATATTTTATAAATATTAATTATAATATGGGGTCCCCTTGGTGTAAATTAGGGGGCCCCAAACCTCGGGAAGTGGATAAAAAGGCTTCAAGGAAGAATATTTTTGGGTTTCTTCCCGAAGCAAATTTTATTATAATTATGAAAATAATATTATAATATATATATAATATATATATATTTTTATAATATATATATAGATAGTATACATAATAATACATATAATTTTTATTATATATATTATTTTATATATATATTATTTTAATAATATATTTATATATATATAATATATATATTATTTATATAAAATTAATATTATATAATATTTTAAAAATATATTTTTTATAATATATATATTATATTTATAAAAAATATATATATATATATATATTTTTTTATAATATATATTTTATTTATATATTATTTTATATATATATTTATATAATTTTTAATATAAATATATATATATATATATATATATATAATATATGTGTATATATATTATACTATATATATACATACATTATTATAAAATAAATATATATATATATATATATTTTTTTATTTTATATTATAAATATATAAAATTGGGGCCCCTTGGTGTAAATTATGGGGCCCAACCTCGGAGAAGTGGAAAATAAAAATTTTTTTTTAAAAGAATATTTTTGGTTCTTTGAAATAATTTTAAATATTATATATATATATATATATTATATAATAATATAAATAAAATATATATATATATATATATATATAATATATATTTAATATATATTATATATATATATATATATAATATTCCCTGAATCCTTCATTAATGTTACTTTGCTCACACTCCAAGTCAAGTATTAAAAACCATTTGTCTCCATTCACTACTATCAAATACGCCCACGCATGCTTGCTGGAAGTCCAAGCCCCTCGCACACAAAACCTCCTATATCTCCTCCCTAGTACCTTTCCTAGGCCGACCCCTTTCCCGCCATCCCTCCACTACAGATTTATACACTATCGAAGTCATTGTGTTTCGTTCCTTTCTCTCTGCATGCCCGAACCACCTCAACAACCTTTCTCAGCCCTCAGAACAACAGTTTGGCAATCCCGTACCTCCTCCTAACTTCCAAACTACGAATTCTCTGCATTATATTCACAACGTACATTGCCCTCAAACATGACATCTCCACTGCTTCCAGCCTTCTCCTCGCTGCAACATTCATCACCCATGCTTCACACCCATATAAAAGCGTTGGGAAAACTATACTCTCATACATTCCCCTCTTTGCTTCCAAAGACAAAGTTCTTTGTCTCCACAGACTCCTAAGTGCACCGCTCACCCTTTTCCCCCTCATCAATTCTATGATTCACCTTATCTTTCAGAGACCCATCCGCTGACACGTCCACTCCCAAATATCTGAATACATTCACCTCCTCCATACTCTCTCCCTCCAATCTGATATCCAATCTTTCATCACCTAATCTTTTTGTTATCCTCATAACCTTACTCTTTCCTGTATTCACTTTTAATTTTCTTCTTTTGCACACCCTACCAAATTCATCCACCAATCTCTGCAACTTCTCTTCAGAATCTCCCAAGAGCACAGTGTCATCAGCAAAGAGCAACTGTGACAACTCCCACTTTATGTGTGATTCTTTATCTTTTTAACTCCACGCCTCTTGCCAAGACCCTCGCATTTACTTCTCTTACAACCCCATCTATAAATATATTAAACAACCACGGTGACATCACACATCCTTGTCTAAGGCCTACTTTTACTGGGAAATAATTTCCCTCTTTCCTACATACTCTACCTTGAGCCTCACTAATCCTCGTAAAAACTCTTCACTGCTTTCAGTAACCTACCTCCTACACCATACACCTGCAACATCTGCCACATTGCCCCCCCTATCCACCCTATCAAACGCCTTTTCCAAATCTATAAATGCCACAAAGACCTCTTTAGCCTTATCTAAATACTGTTCACTTATATGTTTCACTGTAAACACCTGGTCAACACCCCCTACCTTTCCTAAAGCCTCCTTGTTCATCTGCTATCCTATTCTCCGTCTTACTCTTAATTCTTTCAATAATAACTCTACCATACATTTTACCAGGTATACTCAACAGACTTATCCCCCTATAATTTTTGCACTCTTCTTTGTCTCCTTTGCCTTTATACAAAGGAACTATGCATGTTCTCTGCCAATCCCTAGGTACCTTACCCTCTTCCATACATTTATTAAATAATTGCACCAACCACTCCAAAACTATATCCCCACCTGCTTTTAACATTTCTATCTTTATCCCATCAATCCGGCTGCCTTACCCCCTTTCATTTTACGTACTGCCTCACGAACTTCCCCACACTCACAACTGGCTCTTCCTCACTCCTACAAGATGTTATTCCTCCTTGCCGCCCTATACACGAAATCACAGCTTCCCTATCTTCATCAACATTTAACAATTCCTCAAAATATTCCCTTCATCTTCCCAATACCTCTAACTCTCCATTTAATAACTCTCCTCTCCTATTTTTAACTGACAAATCCATTTGTTCTCTAGTCTTCCTTAACTTGTTAATCTCACTCCAAAACTTTTTCTCATTTTTTGAACAAAATTTGTTGATAACATCTCACCCACTCTCTCATTTGCTCTCTTTTTACATTGCTTCACCAATTTCTTAACCTCTCTCTTTTTCTCCATATACTCTTCCCTCCTTGCATCACTTCAACTTTGTAAAAACTTCTCATATGCTTACTTTTTCTCCTTACTACTTTCTTTACATCATCATTCCGCCAATCGCTCCTCTTCCCTCCTGCACCCACTTTCCTGTAACCACAAACTTCTGCTGAAAACTCTAACACTACATTTTTAAACCTACCCCATACCTCTTCGACCCCATTGCCTATGCTCTCATTAGCACATCTATCCTCCATATATATATATATATATATATATATTTTATATATATATATATATATATATATATATATTATATATATATATTTTATATATAATATAATATATATATATTTTATATATATATATATATATATTTATATTATATATATATTTTATAATATATATATATATAAAATATATATATATATATATATATATATATATATATATATATTATATATATGCAATAAGATCACAGTAAATAGGTTATATCAGAATATGCAAACCCAACCACTGTGAAAGAATATTGAAATTCCAATTGCTTTCGTGACTTCTCACATTATCCTTGATAATGTGAGAAGTCACGAAAGCAATTGGAATTTCACTATTCTTTCAGAGTTCTTGTTTTGCATATTTTTTTTTCAACAAGTGGGCCGTCTCCCACCTAGGCTGGGTGACCCAAAATGAAAGAAAATCCCCAAAACTAAAATAATTTCATCATCATTCAACACTTTCACCTCACTCACACATAATCACTCTTTTTGCAGAGGCGCCCAGATACAACAGTTTAGAAGCGTATATAAAGATATATTATAAAAAGTGACCTGAAATAATATAATAAACTTCATGTAGAATATAATATTTGGGCCCCAATTTTATAAATACCGTCCTATTACACATCCCTCCAAACTGCCAATATCCCAAACCCCTCCTTCAAAGTGCAGGCAATGTACTTCCCATTTCCAGAGCTCAAGGCTGGCTATATAAAAATACCCGGTTTCCCTGAATCCCATCACTAAATACTACCCTGTTCACACTCCAACAGCTCGTCAGGTCCCAAATACCATTCGTCTCCATTCACTCCTATCTAACACGCTCATGCACGCATGTTGGAAGTCCAAGCCCCTCGCCCACAAAACCTCCTTTACCCCCTCCCTCCAACCTTTTCGAGGACGAGCCCTAACCCGTCTTCCTTCCCCTACAGATTTACATGTTCTCCATGTCATTCTACTTTGATCCATTCTCTCTAAATGACCAAACCACCTCAACAACCCCTGCAGCCCTGACTAATTCTTTTATTAACTCCACACCTTTTCCTAATTTCCACACTTCGAATTCTCTGTGTAATATTTGCACCACACACTGCTCTTAGACAGGACATCTCCACTGCCTCCAACCGCCTCTTCGCTGCAGCATTTACAGCCCAAGCTTCACACACATACAAGAGTGTTGGTACCCCTATACTTTCACACATTCCCTTCTTTGCCTCCACTGATAACGATTTTTGTCTCCACATATACCTTAACGCTCCACTTACATTTCTTCCCTCATCAATTCTATGGTTAACCTCATCCTGGCAAATATCTGAAAACATTTACTTCTTCCATACTCCTTCTCTCAAATGTGATATCCAATTTTTCTTTATCTAAATCATTTGATACCCTCATCACCTTACTCTTATCAATGTTCACTTTCAAATTTGTACCTTTACACACCCTCCCAAACTCGTCCACTGACCTTTTGCAACTTTTCTTTAGATTCACCCATAAGCACAGTATTATCAGCAAAAAGTAACTGTGCCAACTCCCATTTTGTATTTGATTCCCTATAATTTACTCCCACCCCTCTCCCCAACTCCCTAGCATTTACTTCTTTTACAACCCCATCTATAAATATATTAAACAACCATGGTGACATTACACTTCCCTGTCTAAGACCTACTTTTACCGGGAAGTAGTCTCCCTCTCTTTTACACACCTTAACCTGAGCCTCACTAACCTCATAAAACTACAGCTTTTAGTAACTTACCACCTATTCCATATACTTTCAACATCTGCCACATTGCTCTCCTATCCACTCTATCATATGACTTTTCTAAATCCATAAATGCAATGAAAACTTCCCTACCTTCATCTAAGTACTGTTAAGATATATGCTTCAATGTAAGCACTTGATCTACACATCCCTTACCCACTCTAAAGCCTCCTTGCTAATCCGCAATCCTACTCTCCGTCTTACCTCGAATTCTTTCAATAATAACCCTACCGTACACTTTTCCTGGTATACTCAGTAAACTTATTCTCCTATAATTTTTACAGTCTTTTTTGTCCCCCTTCCCTTTATATAAAGAACTATACATGCTCTCTGCCAATCCCAAGGTACCTTCCCTCTTTCATACATTTATTAAACAAATATACCAACTTCTCCAACACTATATACCTCCCTGCTTTCAACATTTCTTTCATCATCCCGTCAGTTCCTGCTGTTTTATCCCTTTCATTCTACTTAATGCCTCACGCACCTCCCCACACTCACATCCTGCTCTTTTTTAGCCCTAAAAATGCTATACTTCCTGGCCAGAGCATGATATGACCACCATCTACCCAATACCTCCAGCTCCCCATCTACTAACTCCCCTACTCTGTTTTTAACTGACAAATCCATTCGTTCCCTATTCTTTCTTAACTTGTTTATCTCACTCCAAACCTTTTTGTTGTTTTCATTAAAATTTCTTGACAGTGCCTCTCCCACTCTGTCATCTGCTCTCCTTTTGCACTCTCTCACTAATCTCTTCACCTTTCCTTTACTCTACATACACTCTGCTCTTCTTTTAACACTTCTGCTTTGTAAAAACCTCTCATAAGCTACCTTTTTCTCTTTTACCACACCCTTTACTTCATCATTCCACCAATCACTCCTCTTTCCTCCTGCACCCACACTCATATAGCCACAAACTTCTGCCCCACATCTAATACTGCATTTTTTAAAACTATTTCAACCCTCTTCAACCCCCCCCCCCCAATACTCATACTTGCACTAGCCCACCTTTCTGCCAATACTTGCTTATATCTCACCCTAACTTCCTCCTCTTACTTGTTTCCATTTTCCTTTCGTCCCATCTACCTCCTACTCTAACTGTAGCTGCAACTAAATAATGATCCGATATATCAGTTGCCTCTCTATAAACGTGTATATTCTGGAGCCTACCCATCAACCTTTTATCCACCAATACATTATCTAACAAACTACTTTCATTACGTGCTATATCATACCTTGTATACTTATTCTCTTTTTCATAAAATATGTATTACTAATTACCAAACCTCTTTCTACATATAATTCAATTAAAGGCTCCCCATTTTCATTTACCCCTGGCACCCCAAATTTACCTACTTCTCTCTCCACAACATTTTTACCCACTTTAGCATTGAAATCCTTAATCACAAGTACTCTCACACTTGGTTCAAAACTCCACATGCACTCACTCAACATTTCTCAAAATCTCTCCCTCTCATCCACAAATCTCTCTTCTCCCAGTTTGCAAAAAAATGCTTCCCTGTAACCCACTTTTCACATCCAAACCGTGATTTACTCCACATAATCCTTGAGTTAATACATTTATATTCCCTCTTTTTCTGCCTAACTTATCTTTCAATATTATTGCTACTCCTCCTTTAGCTCTAACTCTATTTGAAGCCGCTGACCTAATCCCATTTATTTCTCCCCATTGTAACTCTCCCACCCCCTTCAGCTTTGTTTCACTTATGCCAGGATATCCAGCTTCTTCTCATTCATAACATCCACAATCATCTCTTTCTTATCATTCGCACAACATCCACGCATATTCAAACATCCCACTTTGATGGTTTTCTACTTTTTCTTTTTTGTAGGATATGCAAGAAAAGGGGTTACTAGCCCATTGTTTCCATCATTTTAGTTGACTTTCACAACACGTATGGCTTTTCGAAGGAAAGATTCTTATTCCATTTCCTCATGGATATAAAAGGAAAAGGAATAAGAACAAGAACTATTTAGATAAAATCTATGAAAACTCAGATGAGTGTGTATATATAAACGTGTACATGTATCTGCAGTGTGACCTAAGTGTAAGTAGAAGTACCAAGATGTACCTGAAATATTACATGTTTATGAGACAAAAAAGACACCAGCAATCCTACGATCTGAAAACAATTACAAGGCCCTTTCGTTTTACACTCACTTTGGCAGACGGTAGTACTTCCTTTGGTGAATTCGCAGAACAGCGAATTTCACAACATAAATCTTCATGTCAAAGAATACTCGACCTACAAACCCTTGGAACAAAGATCACACTAGTCCATAACCTTTGGTGCCCAACTAATGCTAAAACGTTTTGATCTAAGGCACCTAGCCTTCAGGCAGGTAGTTTGAGCTTTTGATCTCATCCCTTGCATACGTTGACCGACGAGAGATTTTTACAATGTTTAGAGTGTTGTATGTTCCTGAGTCCCTTAACTGTGGTTTCTGCTGCATGAGCCTGTTTTGTACCATTTGTGCCTCCCAAATTCTTTCAAAAATTGTCACTGTGATGATATTTAAATGTGTCTCTTCCCCTCGTCATTTTTGGTGTTTATTATTCCTCCCTTCAGTCTTCTGAAGTGAACTCTTCCTATCATTTTCCCATTTCTATTCTCTCCATATCTTTGCATACGATTTGATAATTTTGTTTGCAGTTTCCCTTATCACATGGAATTCCTGTTTGCCTGATAACACTTCCACATAGGCTTCTTAACTCCTTGCCCTCTGTTAGTCCCTTTGCTGGCTACTGATGTTCTTCCTATCTCCTTGCCCCTTTCATTCCTCTTTTTCATTTCCTGCCACAACTCTTTCAGTTCCTCTCTCAAGTTCTGTATCTTTGTCTCAACAGATACAGTTTGTATCTCCCACTTCTTGTTTTCTACAGACTTCCACTTCTCCATTGTTTTGAAAAACTTTTTAAGCCTTTTTTGAACTTGTGTTCCATCGTCCTCTTGAGCCCTGCTACCAGTGCTTCATTCACAAATCAATTTTCCTCAGTTCCCTTGCGTCTTTATCCTGTTATTTAAGATCCAATTTTCTATCCTGGTTAGAATATGCTAACTTCCACAAGCTGTAGTCTGTGTGTGTGTACTCACTTAACTGTACTCACTTAATTGTGATTTCAGGGGTCGAGTCATAACTTCTGGCCCCGTCTCTTCACTGGTTGCTACTTCGTCCACTCTCTTCCTGCACCATGAGCTTTGTCATACTTATGGATCCTGCTTCCACTACATTACTCTCCAGACTGTTCCACTTCCTGACAACTCTATTACTGAAGAAGCAGTTTCTAACATCCCTGTGATTCATCCGAGTTTTTAACTTCCAGTTGTAATCCCTTGTGGGTGTGTCACATATCTGAAACATTCTGTCCATATCTTCCTTGTTAATTCCTCTCAGTATTTTATATATCATTATCATGTCTCTCCTATCCCTCCTGTCTTCCAGTGTTGTCAGGATGAGTTCCCTTAACCAATCCTTGTAGGACAAGCCCTTAACTTCGGGACTAGTCTTGTTGCAAAATTTTGCACTTTCTGAAATTTCTTGACGTGTTTGACCAGGTGTGGGTTTCATGCTGGTGCTGCGTACTCAAATATGGGCTGGTCGTATACGGTGTTGTGTCGTGAATCCTCCCCTTAAATGTTGAAACGGTATTCTCAAGTTTGCCAGGAGTCCATATGCTGCAGCATTTATTTCTTTTTTCAGTGTGCATCTCAGGAAATGTGCTCGGTATGATGCTCACCCAAGATCCTTTTCCTGAATAAGTTTTGCAGTCTTTGACTCTTAGGCTGGTACTCCGTCTGTGGTTTTCTAACTTTGCACTTGCTGGGGGTACTCACCTATTTGTGGTTGCAGGGTCGAGTCTTAGCTCCTGGTGTGTACGTGTATGTGTGTTTTTTTTTTTCAGTGTGATGGGATTCTTGTGTGGTGTACTAGAGTGTACACGTGGGGCGAGGCTGTGTTATAGGGAGAGAAGGATGGGCGAGTGTGTTTGGGGAATATGGGAAGGGTGAGTGTGTGTGGGAATGTGGGAATGGTGAGTGTGTGTTGGGAATGTGGGAAGGGTTTGAGGTGTGTGTGGGAATTGGGAATGGTGGAGTGTAAGCAGCACTGTTTTACCTTCACTTGTATGATGTGAAGAATACAAATAAAAATAAAAAAATATTAAAAAAATATAGATTTAGATTGGTGTGGGTAAGTGAGTTGGTGACGCTGCCTGCCTGGGACAGCCAGTGTGACTGGGAGTGCCTGGGACAGCCAGTGTGACTGGGAGTGCCTGGGACAGCCAGTGTGACTGGGAGTGCCTGGGACAGCCAGTGTGACTGGGAGTGCTTGGGACAGCCAGTGTGACTGGGAGTGCCTGGGACAGCCAGTGTGACTGGGAGTGCCTGGGACAGCCAGTGTGACTGGAAGTGCCTGGGACAGCCAGTGTGACTGGGAGTGCCTGGGACAGCCAGTGTGACTGGGAGTGCCTGGGACAGCCAGTGTGACTGGGAGTGCCTGGGACAGCCAATGTGACTGGGAGTGCCTGGGACAGCCAGTGTGATTGGGAGTGCCTGGGACAGCCAGTATGACTGGGAGTGCCTGGGACAGCCAGTGTGACTGGGAGTGCCTGGGACAGCCAGTGTGACTGGGAGTGCCTGGGACAGCCAGTGTGACTGGGAGTGCCTGGGACAGCCAGTGTGACTGGAAGTGCCTGGGACAGCCAGTGTGACCGGGAGTGCCTGGGACAGCCAGTGTGACTGGGAGTGCCTGGGACAGCCAGTGTGACTGGGAGTGCCTGGGACAGCCAGTGTGACTGGAAGTGCCTGGGATAGCCAGTGTGACTGGGAGTGCCTGGGACAGCCAGTGTGACTGGGAGTGCCTGGGACAGCCAGTGTGACTGGGAGTGCCTGGGACAGCCAGTGTGACTGGGAGTGCCTGGGACAGCCAGTGTGACTGGGAGTGCCTGGGACAGCCAGTGTGACTGGAAGTGCCTGGGACAGCCAGTGTGACCGGGAGTGCCTGGGACAGCCAGTGTGACTGGGAGTGCCTGGGACAGCCAGTGTGACTGGGAGTGCCTGGGACAGCCAGTGTGACTGGAAGTGCCTGGGATAGCCAGTGTGACTGGGAGTGCCTGGGACAGCCAGTGTGACTGGGAGTGCCTGGGACAGCCAGTGTGACTGGGAGTGCCTGGGACAGCCAGTGTGACTGGGAGTGCCTGGGACAGCCAGTGTGACTGAGAGTGTCTGGGACAGCCAGTTTGACTGGGAGTGCCTGGGACAGCCAGTGTGACTGGGAGTGCCTTTGACTACGACTCCAAGGAAACCTGACCTGAAACGATCGCACCATCCTTGATCAACGACGGAGGGTTCAAAACACCCCTTAATGACACGACCATAGTTCAGGCGATCATACTGCAGCTTTTGCCGCTACTCCTGAACACCCGTATGTAATGTTGAAAATGGTATAAAACATCGAGGAAAGATGAAAATTAAGACGCCTATGCATCAGTGATGAGTGATGAAGGCTACTGAGTAGGAGAAATTTTTCAATCAACAATAAAGTTGCCCAACTTTCCACGTGTCTCACTCTTCCATCTATATATAAGAAACAGGGCATCACCAACATTTCTAATTCCTGTTTAATCCCCGATAAATGTTCATTTCACCAAAGTCATTAATTATGTAAGCGGTTTCTTATTACACTTTAAGCAAATACAGAAATGTGTTTTAAGCTTATAAGGATTAGCTTCATCCAATGAACCTCCATAAGTATTCAAGGTCTGTGGCATCAGTGTTGCCTTGGCAGGTAACACACCATTGTGAAAGGAATTAGGAAAAAAAATCTTTGTAAATAGCTAAAATAGGAGAATCCTCTCCGATATTTAAACCAGCTTTTCAAAAAAAATATAATTACTCTTCTGTGTATGTCTGTGCATGAGTCTACATCTGCAAATACATATCCAAATACGTGACTAGATAAAGTACTATCAGAGAGCAATTTAAATCATCATATTGTGCAGATCAAATGTACACTACTAAAAGCAGTCTTTTACTTCCCGTTTTATGTGATGGTGGGAATGGCTGATGTCCCCATAAACCTGAAATACAACTCTCCTCATGCTTATTGCAGCACCGGGCTCCAACAATTGTGTTGGTACTGTTGGTGTTGGTGGTACTGGTGGTGATGTGGGGGTGTGGGTTTAAGTGGTGATGATGTTAGTGATTAATGGCAATAACGTCAATGGCACTTATAAGATAAAAAGATGCAAAGAAAGGGGATAAGCATATGTCAGGGGTGAAGGGATTGGTGTTGATGGGTATGTCAGGGGTGAAGGGATTGGTGTTGATGGGGAAAGTTGTGATAGTGATAAGAGGCAGTGAAACTGATGATGTTACTGCTGCTCTTGCTTGTGCTGTTGCAGGAGCCGTTATTGGGATACATCTGAATAACTCGTAACCTGTAAAGTTACGAGTTATTTCGGGTCTTATAGCCCACTAAATTCCGAAGAGGTTCAGAAGAGCAGGGAGATAGATAGACAGATATAATATATATATAATATATATATATATATATATATATATATATTAGAATATATATATATATAATATATATATATATATATATAGAGAGAGAGAGAGAGAGAGAGAGAAAGAGAGAGAGAGAGAGAGAGAGAGAGAGAGAGAGAGAGGCAGGGAGGGAGAGAGAGAAAAGAGAGGAACTTATAGGCGAATCAAAAGATGCGAGAGACACTTTAAAGGGAAACAAAAGTGAAAATAAGGAAAGCCAAAAGAGATTGTGAAATTAAAGTCACAAGGGAATAGAAAACCAACCCAAAAGGTTTCTTTCAGGTATATAGGAGTATGATGATGGAGAAGATAGTCCCCACTTATAAACGTATAAAATTAAGAAACGTATAAAATTTTCAGCACCTCTTTCCTCCCAGTTTTTCCGCTGGAAGATTAACGAAATTCCAGATATTATGAATTATTTATGTCAAGAAATCACCAGACCCTGATGAACTGTTCGTAAGGATCATTAAGGAACGTAAGGAGTGACTTAACGAACAATTAAAATTACCGTGACAGGAACAATACCCAAATAACCCGCACATAAGAGAATGAAACTTATGTCGAAGTTTCAGACCGACTTGGACCAAAGATGTGGGAAGGGAAGGGAACCAGTATATATACATGAGAGGGAAGCTAGGCCAAGAACAGAGCCAGATGAGGTAGTAGTGTAACTGAAGTAGTGTTAGTAGTGGTGGAGGTAGTGGTAGTAGTGGTGGAAGTAGTGGTAGTAGTGGTGGAGGTAGTGGTAGTAGTGGTGGAGGTAGTGGTAGTAGTAGTAGTGTAGTAGAACAACAGTGGCATAGGTGGTAATAAGAAGGGAGCAGTGGCAGTGATATAAGAGTTAGTTAGAGTAGAGTGAAGAAATATTAGTAGTAGTAGTTGTGGAGGTATTCTATGAACAACAAAAATAAAGGGAGCGCTGCAGGAGAGGTAATGGCCCACTAGGGTACGACAAAAAAAAAAGGAGAAAAAAATTCTTAGAACAGAATCCGCGTAAGCAAAAGAAAGGAAAGACAAATAAAATATAGGAAACTACAACAGCTAAGATGAGGAGGAGGCAAAGATCTTTTCAAATCATGAATGTTCTGAAGTTAGCAGCATTTCATAGTGTAATAAGAACATAAGAATGGAGGAACACTCTAAAAGGGCTGCTGGCATGTCCTTATCAAGATCACCACTACCCTAAGCTACCCAATGACACCAATCAAACCCAGCCCCTCCCACCGATATATCTGTCCAATCTCTTTCTAAAACTACCCAGGGTCCTAGCCTCGATTACCCTACTCGAAAGACTGTTCCACGCATTAACAACTCTGAAAACTAGTACCTGCCTACGTCCTTTCGAAATCTAAATTTTTCAGACTTAATTCCATTATTTCTGGTTCTTACTGGATTAGATATTCTCAGCATTTTATTAATATCATCTCTGTTTATGCCAATCATCCACTTACATACACTTCGATGATATCAAATTTCAGAATGTTCATGAGACAGGACACAGTAACAAGGTGTCATAATTGGAAGCTGTCACATTTGGAGCGGGCTGGACGAGTGGTCCAGCAACTGGCTCCTCTAATTTAACCCCGTCAAATGCAAAGTCATGAAGATCGGGGAAGGGCAAAAAAGACCGTAGATAGAGTATAGGTTAGGTGGCCAAAGACTGAAAACCTCGCTCAAGGAGATAGATGTTTGGGTGAGTATAATATTGGGCACGTCTCCTGAAGCACACATCAACCAGAAAACTGTGCAGCATATGGGCTTTTGGCAAACTGAGAATAGCATTCCAATACCTCAGTAAGGAATCGTTCAAGACACTGTAACACGTGTACGTCAGGCCAATACTGGAGTATCAACAGGAGTTGGAACCCACACCCGGTCAAGCACGTCAAGAATTTGAGAAAGTTCAAAGGTTTGCGGGCAAGGTTAGTTTCAGAGCTAAGAGGAATGTCCTACTAAGAAAGTTAATGGAAATCGGCCTGATGACACTGTAGGACAGTGGGTTAGGGAGAGACAAAGATAACAACCAACAAAATGAGCGAGAATAGATAACAGACAGAGACAGGACGTTCCAGAAGAGGGACACAAAAGACCCAAAAAGAGTCAAAGGATGTCCCGAAGTACTTCTTCAGTCATAGAGTGTCAGAAGTGGAATAGTCTAACAAGAGAGGTAGTGGAGGCAGGACCATACATAGCTGCAAGATAAAGTATGGGAAAAGGTCATGGAGCAGGGAGAGAGCAAAAGACTAGTAGGAACAGTGGGGCAGGAGCTGAGGGCTCGACCCCTGCAACCACAAAATAGGTGAGTAAACACACACAAACACACACACCAAACACAACACACCCAACACACACAACACACACATACACACCACACACACTTGAAAACCTATGCATCAACATGTCAGGGAACAACACCAGAGAGGGAAGGGGAGGATGACCAGTAAGACTAGATCTTGTGTCACTGAGCAGTTCAGACATTGATGGACATCACTTACGAGAGGCCCTTGGAAACTAGCGATCACGTGGATCTGAGTTTTGATTATATAGTAGTAGTACAAGTGGAGAAGGTAACAGGACTGAAGGGGACAGGCCAAACTATAAAAGAGGGGGAACTACACAGGTAAGATGAAACTTCCTGAGGAGGTTCAGTGGACAGAGAATTTGTAGGAATATCAGTAAACGAGCATGATGGAATATGGGCAACAAAGTGCAAGGAGGAAGAGAACAGTTTTGTTCCAAGGAAACACAAATAATAGGAAGCTGAAAAACGAGTCCTTGTTTACCCGAAGGTGTAGGAGACAAAACTACGTGCAACAGAGAATGGAAAAGTTAGGGGCCCAAAGGACCCAGGAAAACAAGGAGATTAGAAGAAGAGCCAGAAACGAGTATGCCAGTTAAGGAGGAGGCCCAGCGACAGTATGAAAAAAGGGCATGGCATCGAAGCAAATCTGACCCGAACTGCTGTATAGCCACATTAGGGGGAAGACAACAGTCAAGGACCAGGTGATAAGGCTGAGGAAAGAAGGTGGATAACTCACAAAGAAACGGTCAAGAGGTAAAGTGAGGAGCTCAACACGAGATTTAAGGAAGTATTTACAGTAGAGACAGGAAGGACTCTGGGAGGACAGACCAGATGGGGACACCAGCAAGGAATACACCAACAAGTGTTGGACGACACACATACAGATGAGGAGGAGGTGAAGAAACTGCTAAGGGACATCGATACCTCAAAGGCAATGGGACCAGACAACATCTCCCCATGGGTCCTTAGAGAGGGAGCAGATATGTTGTGCGTGCCACTTACCACAATCTTCAACACGTCCCTGGAAACTGGGCAACTACCTGAGGTATGGAAGACGGCAAATGTAGTTCCCATTTTTAAAAAAGGAGACAGAAAAGAGGCACTAAACTATAGACCTGTGCCATTGACGTGTATAGTATGCAAAATTATGGAGAAGATAATCAGGAGGAGAGTGGTGGAGCACCTGGAACGGAACAAGAGTATAAATGCCAACCAGCACGGATTCATGGAAGGCAAATCCTGTGTCACAAACCTTCTGGAGTTTTATGATAAAATAACAGAAGTAAGACACGAGAGAGAGGGGTGGGTTGATTGCATCTTCTTGGACTGCAAGAATGCCTTTGACACAGTTCCTCACAAAAGATTAGTGCAGAAGCTAGAGCATCAGGCGCATATAACAGGAAGGGCACTGCAATGGATCAGAGAATACCTGACAGGGAGGCAACAACGAGTCATGGTACGTAATGATGTATCACAGTGGGCACCTGTGACGAGCGGGGTCCCACAGGGGTCGGTCCTAGGACCAGTGCTATTTTTGGTATATGTGAATGACATGATGGAAGGGTTAGACTCAGAAGTGTCCCTGTTTGCAGATGATGTGAAGTTAATGAGGAGAATTAAATCTGATGAGGACCAGGCAGGACTTCAAAGAGACCTGGACAGACTGGACACCAGGTCCAGCAAATGGCTTCTCGAATTTAATCCTGCCAAATGCAAAGTCATGAAGATAGGGGAAGGGCACAGAAGACCACAGACAGAGTATAGGCTAGGTGGCCAAAGACTGCAAACCTCACTCAAGGAGAAAGATCTTGGGGTGAGTATAACACCAAGCATGTCTCCGGAAGCACACATCAATCAGATAACTGCTGCAGCATATGGGCGCCTGGCAAACCTGAGAACAGCATTCCGATACCTTAGTAAGGAATCGTTCAAGACACTGTACACCGTGTATGTCAGGCCCATACTGGAGTATGCAGCACCTGTTTGGAACCCACACTTGATAAAGCACGTCAAGAAACTAGAGAAAGTACAAAGGTTTGCGACAAGGTTAGTTCCAGAGCTAAGGGGAATGTCCTATGAAAAAAGATTAAGGGAAATGGGCCTGACGACACTGGAGGACAGGAGGGTCAGGGGAGACATGATAACGACATACAAAATACTGCGTGGAATAGACAAGGTGGACAAAGACAGGATGTTCCAGGGAGGGGACACAGAAACAAGAGGCCACAATTGGAAGTTGAAGACACAAATGAGTCAGAGAGATATTAGGAAGTATGTCTTCAGTCATAGAGTTGTAAGGCAGTGGAATAGCCTAGAAAATGACGTAGTGGAGGCAGGAACCATACACAGTTTTAAGACGAGGTTTGATAAAGCTCATGGAGCGGGGAGAGAGAGGGCCCAGTAGTAACCGGGGAAGAGGCGGGGCCAGGAGCTAAGACTCGACCCCTGCAACCACAAATAGGTGAGTACACACACACACACACACACACACACACACACACACACACACACACACACACACACACACACACACACACACACACACACACACACACTCACCAATCAAGCTGATTCTCAGGACAGAAACAGTGCAGAACAAGATCCTTCAAGAGAAACCACGGTTGAAATACTCGGAAGAGTACAACAGGGTGTTCCTGGACAGAGACAGAACACAAACAGAACAACAGCAGCTGAGGGAGAGGACAAAAAAGCGAAAGGAACTAGGAAAGGAGACAAGGATGGAACCAGATGAGGTCATCAGAGCAGAAGAGAGCAGCAAGGGCAAGCAAACACACAACTATACTCAGAACCACACATCCTATCACACCATCCCAACACAAACTACAATCCATACTCACAGCTTCCACCCAACACCCAGCTATAGAATCCCACAGTATGCTACCAGGTCTCCCACCCTCACAGGCCCACCAAACCACAGTGTTGGAAATTAAACTGAAGGCATGGTACACAAACGCTGTTGGAATAACAAATAAGTGGGAAGAGTGGCACGAAAGAGTCAAAGAGGCATCACCGGACAACATAACTCTCACAGAAACAAAGCTTACAGATATGATAACAGATGCCATCTTTCCAACGGAATACCAGATCCTGACGAAAGACAGAGGGAACAGGGAGGTGGAGGAGTGGCACTGCTGATCAAAAACCAATGGAATTTTGATGAGTTGGAGAGAGGAGACAACAGAGAAGCAAGCGATTACATAGTGGGAACACTTCACTCTGGAGGTCCCAAGGTGGTAATTGCAGTGATGTATAACCCACCACAGAACAAAAGGAGACCAAGGCAAGAGTATGACGAGAGCAATAGAGCGATGGTTGCACACTGGCTGCAGTGGCCAGAAGAGCTCATGCATGCAGGGCAAAGCTCCTGATCATAGATAACTCTAACCACAAGGAGATCGACTGGGAGAACTTGGAGCCACATGGGGGCCAAGATACATGGAGGGTTAAGATGATGGAGGTGGTACTGGAAAACTTCATGTACAACAAATAAGGGACACTACAAGAGAGAGAGGAGAGGATGAACCAGCAAGACTGGACCTAGTATTCACCTTGAGTAGTGCAGATATTGAGGACATCACATATTGAAGACCCCTTGGGGCCAGCGATCATGTGGTTTTAAGCTTCCAATACACAGTAGAGCTACAAGTGGAGAGGGAAGCAGGAAGGCCAAGACAAATGAAGCCAAACTACAAGAAAGGGGACTACACAGGAATGAGGAACTTCCTGAATGGGGTTCAGTGCGACAGAGAACTGGCAGGGAAGCCAGTTAATGAGATGATGGAATATGTAGCAACAATGTGCAAGGAGGCTGATGAGAGGTTTGTACCCAATGGTAACAGGAATAATGAAAAAGCCAGGATGAGCCCATGGTTCACCCAAAGGTGCAGGGAGGCAAAAACCAAGTGTGCTAGGGAATGGAAGAAAAATAGAAGGCAAAGGACCCAGGAGAATAAGGAGAGCAGTCGTAGAGCCAGAAATAAATATGCACAGATAAGAAGGGAGGCCCAACGATAATATGAAAACGACATAGCAGCGAAAGCCAAATCTGACCCGAAACTGTTATACAGCCACCTCAGGAGGAAAACAACAGTCAAGCACCAGGTAATCAGGCTAAGGAAGGAAGGAGGAGAGACAACAAGAAATGACCGTGAAGTATGTGAAGAACTCAACAAGATATTCAAAGAAGTGTTCACAGAGGAGACAAAAGGGGCTCCAGAAAAACGGAGAGGTGGGGCACACCACTAAGTGCTGGACACAGTACACACAACCGTGGAAGATGTGAAGAGGCTTCTGAGTGAGCTAGATACCTCAAAGGCAATGGGGCCGGATAACATCTCTCCATGGGTCCTGAGAGAGGGAGCAGAGGCGCTATGTGTACCCCTAACAACAATATTCAATACATCTATTGAAACAGGGAGATTGCCTGAGGCATGGAAGACAACAAATGTAGTCCCAATCTTTAAAAAATGAGACAGACATGAAGCACTAAACTACAGACCAGTGTCACTGACATGTATAATATGCAAAGTCATGGAGAAGATTATCAGAAGAAGAGTGGTGGAACACCTAGAAAGGAATGATCTCATCAACAGCACCCAACATGGTATCAGGGATGGGAAATCCTCTGTCACAAACCTACTGGAGTTCTATGACATGGTGACAGCAGTAAGACAAGAGAGAGAGGGGTGGGTGGATTGCATATTCTTGGACTGCAAGAAGGCGTTTGACACAGTTTCACACAAGAGATTAGTGCAAAAACTGAAGGGTCAAGCAGGGATAACAGGGAAGGCACTACAATGGATCAGGGAATACTTGTCAGGAAGACAGCAGCGAGTCATAGTACGTGGCGAGGTGTCAGAGTGGGCACCTGTGACCAGCGGGGTTCCACAGGGGTCAGTCCTAGGACCAGTGCTGTTTCTGGTATTTGTGAACTACATGACTGAAGGAATAGACTCCGAGGTGTCCCTGTTTGCAGATGACGTGAAGTTGATGAGAAGAATTCATTCGATCGAAAACCAAGCAGAACTACAAAGGGATCTGGACAGGCTGCAGACCTGGTCCAGCAATTGGCTCCTGGAGTTCAACCCTACCAAGTGAAAAGTCATGAAGATTGGGGAAGGGCAAAGAAGACCGCAGACGGAGTACAGTCTAGGGGGCCAGAGACTACAGACCTCACTCTATGAAAAAGATCTTGGGGTGAGTATAACACCAGGCACATCTCCTGAAGCGCACATCAACCAAATAACTGCTGCAGCATATGGGCGCCTAGCAAACCTCAGAACAGCATTCCGACATCTTAATAAGGAATCGTTCAGGACCCTGTACACCGTGTACGTTAGGTCCATATTGGAGTATGCGGCACCAGTTTGGAACCCACACCTAGCCAAGCAGGTAAAGAAACTAGAGAAAGTGCAAAAGTATGTAACAAGACTAGTCCCAGAGTTAAGAGGTATGTCCTACGAGGAGAGGTTAAGGGAAATCAACCTGACGACACTGGTCTAAGCTATAGACCAGTGTCACTGACGTGTATAATGCAAAGTCAAGGAGAAGATTGTCAGGAGGAGAGTGGCGGAACACCTGGAACGGAACAAGATTATAAACTCCAACCAGCATGGATTCATGGTCACAAACCTGCTGGAGTTTTATGACAAGGTAACTGAAGTAAGACATGAGAGGGAGGGTGTGGATTGATTGCATTTTCTTGGACTGTAAGAAGACCTTCGACACAGTTCCTCACAAGAGATTGGTACAGAAGCTAGAGGATCAGGCACGTATAACAGGAAGGGCACTGCAGTGGATCAGAGAATACCTGACAAGGAGGCAACAGTGAGTCATGGTACGTGATGGGGTATAACAGTGGGCTCCTGTGACAAGCGGGGTCCCACAGGGGTCAGTCCAGGGACCAGTGCTATTCTTGGTATGTGAATGACATGATGAAAGGGATAGACTCAGAATTGTTTCTCTTTGCAGATGATGTGAAGTTAATGAGGAGAATTAAATCAGATGCGGATTAAACAGGTCTACAAAGAGACCTGGACAGGCTGGACGCTTGGTCCAGCAACTGGTTCCTAGAAATTTAACCCCGCCAAATGCAAAGTCATGAAGATCGGGGAAGGGCAAAGAAGACTGCAGACAGAGCATAGACTAGGTGGCCAAAGACTGCAAATCTCACTCAAGGAGAAAGATCTAGGAGTGAGTTTAATACCGAGCACGTCGCCGGAAGCACACATAAACCAGATAACTGCTGCGACATATGGGCGCCTAGCAAACCTGAGAATAGCGTTCCGATACCCCAGTAAGGAATCGTTCAAGAATCTATACACTGAGTACGTCAGGTCCATACTGGAGTATGCAGCACCAGTTTGGAACCCACGTTTGGTCAAGCACGTAAAGAAATTAGAGAAAGTGTAAAGGTTTGGACCAAGACTAATCCCAGATGCCGCAGCAATTACGAGGTATGATAAAGCTCATGGAGCAAGGAGAGGAAAGACCCATTAGTGGTCAGTGAAGAGGCTTGGCCTGGAGCTGAGTTTCGACCCTTGCAACCACAATTAGGTGAATACAATCAGGTGAGTACACTCACACACATACATACACACACACACACACACGCACACACACACACACACACACACACACACACACACACACACACACAACACACACACACACACACACACACATACACACACACATACACCCACACATACACACGCACACACACTCACACAAATGCACACACACACACACACACTCACATACACACACACGCACACACACACACACACACACACACACACACACACACACACACACACACACACACACTTGCACACACACACACACACACACAATAGGGACAGCGAGCGCGCGAGTCACGCCTTGCGTGCTCCGGGAATGTAAGTGTTTTTGAGGGCTACCCAAGTGTTCTGCAAGGGTTGCTAAGTGTGTCAGGGTAGTGAACAATCCTAGAAGTGATTTTTAATCTGCCAGAGCCACATAAGTGTGGGGAAAGCCACAATTTTGTAAGTGATCTAGAAAATAAAAATGTTGTGGCGCAGAGTGGGCAGGCTGGAGTGGGTGGTAATGCGACGTTGTCAAGTGTCACCCAAGAAAGATAATAAAGTGAAACAATCGTGAGACCAGTGAGAGAAATACAGTGAATAGGGTACATTATTAACGAGAAGAAATTGAGGTGGATCTACACCAGGAAGTCACATCGAGCTGGATCTATGCCAGGACGTCACATCGAGCTGGACAATCTACAGGCTGCTACAGCTGCACTACAAGTACTGTATCCACCTATGAGTGGTTGTTTGGGTGTGGGGTTCCAGGTTCCAATTAGCCACCAAGCTGAATGTGAATGGTCTAACTCTCATAGCACGATAAAGAATAGGCACTCAAGTATTCAATAAGGAATAGCAATTGGTAATCCATTGAACAAGGCGATTAACTTACTATAAGCTAGGTGACAGGCAGGCATAGGCAACATTGTAAGTAGGTGAGCGTAAGTCCCAGCAGGGTGGAAGTCAGGTCACAAGAGGTTGTGGACACAAGCAACCACTGAGAATGCACATTACACTCCAAGCACAAGGCACCTACTTTTCAGACACATAATAAACCCACACATAATTCGACACATAATTACACACACACACACACACACACACACACGAAGACCAGGCAGAACTACAAAGGGATCTGGACAGGCTGCAGACCTGGTCCAGCAATTGGCTCCTGGAGTTCAATCCCACCAAGTGCAAAGTCATGAAGATTGGGGAAGGGCAAAGAAGGCCGCAGACAGAGTACAGTCTAGGGGGTCAGAGACTACAAACCTCACTCAAGGAAAAAGATCTTGGGGTGAGTATAACACCAGGCACATCTCCTGAAGCGCACATCAACCAAATAACTGCTGCAGCATATGGGCGCCTAGCAAACCTCAGAACAGCATTCCGACATCTTAATAAGGAATCGTTCAGGACCCTGTACACCGTATACGTTAGGCCCATATTGGAGTATGCGGCACCAGTTTGGAACCCACACCTAGCCAAGCACGTAAAGAAACTAGAGAAAGTGCAAAGGTTTGCAACAAGACTATCCCAGAGCTAAGAGGTATGTCCTAACGAGGAGAGTTAAGGGAAATCAACCTGACGACACTGGAGGACAGGAGAGATAGGGGGGACATGATAACGACATACAAAATACTGAGAGGAATTGACAAGGTGGACAAAGACAGGATGTTCCAGAGATTGGACACTAACAAGGGGACACAGTTGGAAGCTGAAGACACAGATGAATCACAGGGATGTTAGGAAGTATTTCTTCAGCCACAGAGTAGTCAGTAAGTGGAATAGTTTGGGAAGCGATGTAGTGGAGGCAGGATCCATACATAGCTTTAAGCAGAGGTATGATAAAGCTCACGGCTCAGGGAGAGTGACCTAGTAGCGATCAGTGAAGAGGCGGGGCCAGGAGCTCGGACTCGACCCCCGCAACCTCAACTAGGTGAGTACAACTAGGTGAGTACACACACACATACACACACACACACACACACACACACACACACACACACACACACATACACACATACACTTACACATACACACACACACACGCACACACACACACATGTATACACACACACACACACACACACACACACACACACACACACACACACATACATACACACACATACACACACACACATACACACACAACGCACACGCATACACACACACACACACACACACACACACACACACACACACACACACACACACACACACACTGTAAGTACGTGCCGGTAAGTCCCAGGAGGTTGGGGGTCAGATCACAAGAAGTTGTGGGCAGCCAAGGACCACTGAGACTCTACAGTACAATGCACAAGTCACCTACCTTTCAGTACATAATAAACCCACACATAATTCCACACAAAATTACACACACACACACAAACACACACACACACACACACACACACACACACACACACACACACACACACACACACACACACACACACACTCACACACACATATCCAGACTCACACATACACTCCCCCCCTCACCAACGACATCTCACTACTTCCCCTGATCCCTCCCCTCTCTCGTTCACCCTCCCCTCCCCCGTTCACCCTCCCCCTCCCCACCCCTCCCCACTCCTCTCCCACATAGCCACAGTTCCTCCACTACCTCCCCCCCCACACTCTGACATACACACTTCTAACCTAACATACAGAACTACATAGGTTTCCCACTCTGAGGCAATCAGGATGAAACAAAAATGGGTTGCCAGAGAGCAACAAGAAAAACCAAGGGACAGGAGGAGGAAGCTGCAAAGGAAGATTGTGCAGCAGAGCTAATAAAAAGGGATCATGAATGGGAAAAGAAACTAGAAGAACTTAGCATGAGAATGGAAGAGAGGATAGATATGGAAAGCAGGAAGTGGGAGGTGCATGTCAAAGCAGCAGAGGCTAGGATACAGAGTTTAGAAGAGGAACTGAAAAATCTGAAACAGCCTAAAGAACTAAAGAACATTTTGGGATTGACAACAGAGACTGCACCTCAGCCACAAATAAGGGGACTGTAGGGAAAAAAGGGGCACAACTGCATGGAGAAGCGCTATCAGAGGAGACTGTAGTAAATGAAAGAACTAAACTTTATGTGGAGGCCCTAACAGACAATAACAAATGCAAGGTCATGAAGATTGGAGAAAGGGAAAGAAGACTGCAGACAGAGTATAGGTTAGGAAGGCAAAAACTGCAAACCTTACTCAAGGAGAAATATGTAGGAGTGAGTATAATACCGAGTACGTCGCCAGAAGCACACATTAACCAGTTAACTGCTGCGGCATAAGAGCGCTTGGCAAACCTGAGTATAGCGTTCCGGTACCTCATTAAGGAAGCGTTCAAGACTTTATACATTGTGTACGTCTGGCCCATACTGGAGTACACAGCACCAGTTTGGAACCCACACCTGGTCACACACGTCAAGAAATTAGAGAAAGTGCAAAGATTTGTAACAAGGCTGGTTCCAGAGCTCAGGGGAATGTCCTACGAAGAAAGGTTAATGGAAATCGGTCTGACGACACTGGAAGACATGAGGGTCAGGGAGGACATGATAACGACATACAAAATAGAGAGTGGAATAGATAAGGTGGACAGAGACAGGATGTTCCAGAGAAGGGACACAGAAACAATGGGTCACAATTGGAAGCTGAAGACTCAGAAGAGTCAAAGGGATGTTAGGAAGTATTTCTTCAGCTACAGAGTTGTTAGGAAGTGGAATATTCTGGCAAGTAGTGTAGTGGAGGCAGGAACCATACATAGTTTTAAGACGAGGTATGATAAAGCTCATGGAGCAGGGAAAGGGAGGACCCAGTAGGGGTCAGTGAAGAGGCAGGGCCAAGAACTGAGTCTCGACCCCTGCAGCCACAATTAGGTGAATACAATTAGGCGAGTATACACACACACACGCACACACACACATACTCACACACGTACACACACATAGAGATACACGCACGCACACACACACACACACACACACACACACACACACACACACACACACACACACACACCACACACCCACACACACACACACACACACACACACACACACAACTGAGGAGGAGGTGAAGAAGCTCCTAAATGACCTTAGTACCTCAAAGGCGGTGAGATCGGACATCTCTCCATGGGTCCTTACAGAGGCAGCAGAGACACTGTGTGTGCCACTAACCAAATTATTCAGCACTTCCCTTGAAACTGGGCAACGACCTGAAGTATGGAAGATGGCAAATGTAGTCACCATCTTTAAGAAAGGAGACAGAAATGAAGCACTAAACTATAGACCAGTGTCACTGACGTGTATACTATGCAAAGTTGTGGAGAAGATTATCAGGAGGAGAGTGGTGGAGCACCTAGAGCGAAACAAAATTATAAATGACAACCAGCACGGATTCGTGGAAGGCAAATCCTGTGTCATAAACCTACTAGAGTTTTATGACAAAGTAACTGAAGTAAGAAACGAAAGGTAGGGGTGGGTTGATTGCATTTTCTTGGACTGCAAGAAGGTCTTCGACACAGTTTCTCACATGAGATTAGTACAGAAGCTAGAGGCTCAGGCACATATAACAGGATGGGCACTGCAATGGATCAGAGAATACCTAATAGGGAAGCAACAGCGAGTCATGGTCCGTGATGAGGTATCACAGTGGGCGCCTGCGACGAGCGGGCCCACAGGGGTCAGTCCTGGGATCAGTGCTATTCTTGGTATATGTGAACGACATGAAGGAAGGGATAGACTCAGAAGTGTCCCTGTTTGCAGATTATGTGAAATCAATGAGGAGAATTAAGTCAGATGCGGACCAGACAGGTCTACAAAGAGACCTGGATGCGTGGTCCAGCAACTGGCTCCTAGAATTTAACCCCGCCAAATGCAAAGTCATGAAGATCGTAGAAGGGCAACGAAGACCGCAGATAGAGTATAGGCTAGGAAGCCAAATAATGCAAACCTCACTCAAGGAGAAAGATGTAGGAGTGAGTATAATACCGAGTTCGTCGCCAGAAGCACACATTAACCAGTTAACTGCTGCGGCATATGGGCGCTTGGCAAACCTGAGTATAGCGTTCCGGTACCTCATTAAGGAATCGTTCAAGATTTTATACACTGTGTGCGTCAGGCCCATACTGGAGTATGCAGCACTTGTTTGGAACCCACACCTGGTCACACATGTCAAGAAATTAGAGGAAGTTCAAAGGTTTGTAACAAGGCTGGTTCCAGAGCTAAGGGGAACGTCCTACGAAGAAAGGATAATGTGAATCGGTCTGACGACACTGGAGGACAGGAGGGTCAGGGAAGACATGAAAACGACATAAAAATATTGCGTGGAATAGACAAGGTGGACAGAGACAGATGTTCCAGAGATGGGACACAGAAACAAGGGGTCACAATAGGAAGCTGAAGACTCAGATAAGTCAAAGAGGTGTTAGGAAGTATTTCTTCAGGCACAGAGTTGTTAGGAAGTGGAATAGTCTGGCAAGTGATGTAGTGGAGGCAGGAAGTATACATAGTTTTAAGACGAGGTATGATAAAGCTCCCGGAGCAGGGAGAGGGAGGACGTAGTAGCAGTGAGTGAAGAGACGGGGGCCAGGAGCTAAGTCTCGACCCCTGCAACCACAATTAGGTGAGTACACAGACTGACATTGGGAAGACGGGAAGTGCTTTTGTGAATCGTTGTGATGGCACCGTAATACAGAGGAGTATTTGAATTAATTCCTGTGCTTCCACCTTAACAACTGAGCTATTTGGAATGTTTGTTGCTGTTAAGGTTTTGGAAACTACGACCTCACTCAGTGTAATTGTAACTGATGCTCTTCGTTATTTGTTCTAAATACCCTGAGACTTGAACGTGTCATGGATGTGAATGAAACCGGGAAAAAATATTCAGAGTAGTCAAGAAGTGAAACGACTTGTAGAGTGAAGTCGTTGAGGCAGAATCCATACATATCTTTAATGCTCTCGAAGCCAGGAGCTGTAGCAGGAGCTAGTCTTTGTGTTGTCTAGATAGCTTGCTATCTGGCATATCTTCAAGCTTTGCTAACGCTTCCGATTATTGCGTGTCAGCTTTGCATTCGCTTCGCTATTGTCGCCCATGCTATTGTGTGTGAGTATTCTGCAGTCGGCTTTGCTATTGTGTGTCAGCCTTGCTAATGTGTGAGTATTCTGCAGTCGTACCGTGCATAGCTGCTTGAGCGTGTATTTCAGACAGCTTGTTGTGTTGAGGTTAATGCCAAATATTCGAGTCAGGAGACTGATGTCTTAATTCACTCTACCAAACCTGCTCAAGCTTTCTCTACAGCGTTGTTGGCGAATTCCCCGTTCGTGGCATTATTCGTACAAAGGTTACAGCAGAAGCAGGTATGGCTCACCAGATTGACGTTTCTTCCGCTACGGGAGCTGTTAGTCACAGATCTCCGCCTCGGTTTCCGCAGAATAATGGGAAAAGACGCATCCTCAACACTCTAGAACCCTTCTTCAAGGTTGCAGCTGGCACGTCAGTTGGCTAAGGCTAATTTAAAAGCAGCTCAAAATACGGTGAAACAGTGGTATGTCAGAAATTCAAAGATCCACACAGCTGCTGGTTGAAACCGGAGGTATAGTCTCTGGCTGTGGTTTTGCCTTGACTCGCCGTGTTGTACACTTATATTTCCAAATATTGTATATAGTGAACATAGTTGTAAAAATTCAAAGTTAACTGCTGTATACATTTACCTCCGATTCTCTTTACGCCCCAGGATAACAGGCCTTGATTACCTGCGAGCGTAATAGCGACTAGCGAGGAAGCAGAGCCAGCAGATGACATTTGATCTCTGTACATAGGTATCTCAGCAACTGAAGATTCTAGCACCAGTTAGCTGTAAAGGGAGCCGGGGAAGAATAATCGTGACATGAATGGGTTGAAAAGGAATTAACGGCGGCAGAGCTTAGGTGCAAGATGGAGCAAGAGAGGGGAAAAAAGTTTAGTGATTTTAGAAACCCAATTGAGGAGGAAGCAGAGAAGGTATCTGCAGAGAACAAAAAATGAGAGAGAACGGCTGTGGCTGCTAAGACATAGGTACAAACCCTGGGAGGGGCGAAGAGGGATTTAGTTTAATCGTCCAGGGAAGCGTAACAAGATAGGAGCAGGAATACTTCTAGCAAGTATAAGGACAGAAGGAAAAGGAAAGAGAGCAAACAAGATCTTTCCAACAGTACTTCTTACTAACCTGGATGGGAAGGAGATGATAGGGAGAATTGCAAAGGAATTGCTCAAAACAGACACACAAATCTGGAGGGAAATGAAGTGGGAAGAGGGGTGAGAAACAGATCTCTATATATCACGATGATATATAGAAGGCGGAGGAACCTGAGATTAAAACTATTATCAGACTTATAGTTGGGGACGTCATAGTAACTCAGATGACACAATATCAGATGCTTGGGAAGTACTGAAAGGAAAAAATATATCTAGTCAAATTGCCACTCACAAAAATGGCATGAGACAGAATCATGCAACAAAAAATACGGTTAAGACAGACAAAATAATACCACTGAATTAACCCTAACGGAAACAGAGCAAGAAAGGAAATGGAACAATAAGAGGGTTCAAAGACACCAAAGACAAGAAGGGACGACAAGACATGCATCGATAGGTATGGAAGCTCAGCTTAAGGTGACCCCAGACATACCCACACAAAAAATTTCGAAGTTTTGCCCCTTGACTCAAACCTCACAACAGTTCCCCGGGGAAAAAAAAAAAAAATAAAAAAAAAAAATAATAAGTAATAAAAAACCCAAATAAAATATCCCCATTTTCCCTTGCCCAATTAAGGAAAAAGAATATAAACTCTGTAAAAGAAAAAAGGGAAAATTATCATACAATCAGTGTAACAAATAATAATATAAATTATAAAAAAATAATAAAATTTAAAAATTTAAAAAAAACTTATAAAAAATAACGTACTTATTATAGATATAAAAACACAATAAAAAAATAAACATTATAAAAAATAATTTAAATGGGTTGTTGGGAAAAATATCACAAAAAAAACATATTATTTAAATAATAATTATTTATTCTTATAATATTTTTACTATTTAAAAATGTAGTTTGGGCCCCCCAAAGAATTTTGCATGATTAAAAAACCCTGTTTGTTTAATGTGAACCGCTTGCTCCAAATTTGTTCGAAAGGCTTTTCACAAACGGTCCTTAAAATTATTTTAGCAAAATTCACCTTTTTTTCTTTTTTCCTAAATTTTTTGACCTTTACTATGAAGTGAACAAATTTTTCTCTTACAAAAACGTTTTTAGTAAGACGCTAAAATTTTTGAGCCGGCAAACCCTTTTTGATTTTCCCTATTTAAAAATTCCCTTCTTTTAAAAAACCTGTAAGGCTGTCTGGGGAAAAAATTTTAAAATTAATTTTTTTCCCTAAATGTTTTTTTTTTTTAAAAACCCAATAATATTTATTTTTGAAAATGGAAAGCCTGCGAAAACCTGTTTCCTGGCGAGGTTCGAGCCTCCTTGCCAAGGGTTTTTTGAAATTCAAGTCTCTTCGAATTCCTTGTTTTAAATTTATAATAACTTATTTTTTTAAATATATAATATAATATATAATATATATATAAAATATAAATATTTATAATATAATATATAATATAAATATAAATATATATATATAAAAAAAAAAAAAATAAAATTAAGGTTTGTGTTAATTTCGGTTGGTGTGGGTTATGGGGTTGGTGGCCCCCCTAAATCCCAAAGGAAAACATAGCCCCGGGAAAGGAAAGGGGAAAAAAACCCCCAAAAATTTTAAAGTTTGAAATTTTAAAAGTTATTTGAGTTATTAAAAAAATTTTAAATTTAAAAAAAAGGTTTAAAAAAAAACCCAAAAGGAAAATTTAATTATTAAAAAACGTTTTTATGAAACAAAAATGAACCGTCACCCTACTTTTTTTATACTCTTTCTAATTTTTTGAAAATCAATTTGGAAAAAATCTTTACATAATAAAAAACTTGAATTTTCCATTTTTAAATGCTATATTTATGTTGTTTTTACATTTAGTTAAAGATTTTTACCGTTGACCAATAAACTTTTCCAATTTTACGGAATCTATAGAACATCTCAACATTTTGGGGGAATTCTTATGCAAAAGTTTTTTTTTATTCCCCAAAATTTCTGAAGGATTGCCTATAAGATTCCTTGTAAAATTTGCGAAAATTAAATTAAGGTCAAACTTAAAACCCTTCGAACTAAGATTAAACCAACATAAAAAACATAAACGCTTCCTGTCCTATTTTTCATGTAAGAATTTTAACCATCCAATTATTTTCAAAAAGTAAAAAGTAGTATCAAAAGCCATTCGACAGGAATATAATTAAATCTTGTTTCCATAAAAAGCATTTTTGACAATAAATAGAATATTTCCTTGGTTTTATATAAATTGATCCATTTATAATTAATAGAATTTGGGAAGAATTTAATAAACACTGACAAAAATCTTTAAATTTCTTAATTTCTTGGTACAATAGTTTGGGGTAAAAGTTCCAAGGACCTTTCCAATTGCTCCCCTCACCTGTTAAACCTGTGGATCGATAGTGAGGTGGACAACCCTTATAAAGCTTCACTTTGATCTTTACTTTAATATTCCGATAATGTTTAGTCACAAATTTGAATTTCTCTTTTCTTTCCCAGAATGTTTTGCATATTCTGAATCACCTGTTTACTATTTAGATATATTAATTTATTATATATATTAAATTATTTATATTTATTATAAATAATTTTATTTAATATTATATATATATGCAAACACTTTTGAATATGAAAATTCCAAGCGCTTTCGTGCACTCACATTATAATTTTATATTCCTTGAAAAATGTGAATAGTCACAAGCGCTTGGAATTTTCCCTATTCTTTCAGAGGGTTTTTTGCATTTCGAAATCACTGTTTAAGTGATCTATTGCAATAATAAATATAAATATTAATATATATAATATAAATATATAAAATAAAAAAATTAATAATATATAAAAAGGAGAAAAACCCTAGAGAAAGTAATAATATCATGTGCGGTCCTTGAAAGTGTGCCAAGTGAAAGTAGGAGTGCAAAAATTCCCTGTTATCTAGCGTGATTGCTGGTTTCTTTTTTCTGTCTCATAAACACGCTAATAACGGGGAAATTTCTTGCTACTCCTACTTACATTTTGGTACACTTAAAACAGACACGCACATGCATATATACTATTTACATTGGGTTTTTTCCTTTTTTCAAAATACTCTTGTTCCTCTTATTTCTTCTATTCCATGGGGAAGTGAAAAGAATCTTCCTCCGTAAGCCATGCGTGTCGTATAGGCAAACTAAAATCCCGGAGCAAATGGTCTAGTAAACCTTCTCCTTTTAAACATTTACTAAAAAAAAAAAAGAAAAACTTTATAAACAGGGATTTTTAAGGGCGTGATGAAAGTGCGGATGACAAGAAACAATGATTGCTGATGTTATGAATGAAAAGAAGTTGGATGTCTTGCATTAAGCGAAACAAACCCTGAATGAGTAGGGATTTTCCCGTGGGGGGAAAATAATGGATTAAATCTGGGAGTACCCTGAGAGAGTTTAGAGCAAAGGAAGGGTACAAATAAGGGTTGAATGATCGTTATGGAAGGAGAAAAAGAATTATGAATGTGTAAATTCAAGAATTAGTGGATAAAGTAAAGGTTTGGATGCGAGAAGTGGGTCATAATAAGCGTGAAATGCACCTGGATGGGCAAGGTGGAACAAACATCTTGTAGGAGTGAGGAAGAGCCGGTTGGAGTGTGGGGAATTTTCGGGGGCAGTAGGTAAAATGAAAGGGGTAAGGCACCCGGGATTAATGGGATAAAGATAGAAATGTTAAAGCAGGTGGGGATATAGTTTTGGAGTAGTTGGTGCAATTTTTTTAATAAATGTAATGGAAGGGGGTAAGGTACCTAGGGATTGGCAGAGGCATGCATAGTTCCTTTGTAAAAAAGGCAAAGGGGATAAAAGAGAGTGCAAAAATTATAGGGGGATAAGTCTGTTGAGTTACCTGGTAAAGTGTATGGTAGAGGTTATTATTGAATGAATTGAAGTAAGACGGAGAATAGGATAGCAGATGAACAAGGAGGCTTTAGGAAAGGTAGGGGGTGTGGGGACCAGTGTTTACAGTGAAACATATAAGTGAACAGTATTTAGATAAGGCTAAAGAGGTCTTTGTGGCATTTATGGATTTGGAAAAGGCGTATGACAGGGTGGATAGGGGGGCAATGTGGCAGATGTTGCAGGTGTATGGTGTAGGAGGTGGGTTACTGAAAGCAGTGAAGAGTTTTTCGAGGATAGTGAGGCTCAAGTTAGAGTATGTAGGAAAAGGGAAATTATTTCCCAGAAAAAGGGTAGGCCTTAGACAAGGATGTGTGATGTCACCGGGTTGTTTAATATACTTATAGATGGGGTTGTAAGAGAAATAAATGCGAGGGTCTTGGCAAGAGGCGTGGAGTTAAAGATAAAGAATCACAAAAAAAGTGGGAGTTGTCACAGTTGCTCTTTGCTGATGACACTGTGCTCTTTGGGGGATTTGAAGAGAAGTTGCAGAGATTGGTGGATGAATTTGGTAGGGAGTGAAAAGAAAAAATTGAAAGTGAAAAACAGGAAGAGTAAGGTTATGGATAAAAAAGATAGTGATGAAAATTGGATTCAGATTGGAGGGAGAGAGTATGGAGGAGGTGAATGTATTCAGATATTTGGGAGTGGACGTGTCGGCGGGTGGGGTCTATGAAAGTGAGGTGAATCATAGAATTGATGAGGGGAAAAGGTGAGTGGTGCACTTAGGAGTCTGTGGAGACAAAGAACTTTGTCCTTGAGGCAAAGAGGGGAAGTATGAGAGTATAGTTTTACCAACGCTCTTATATGGGTGGGGAAGCATGGGTGATGAATGTTGCAGCGAGGAGAAGGCGGAGGCAGTGGAGATGTCATGTCTGAGAGCAATGTGTGGTGTGAATATAATGCAGAGAATTCGTAGTTTGGAAGTTAGGAGGGAGGTGCGGGGTTACCAAAACGTTTTCCAGAGGGCTGAGGAAGGGTTGTTGAGGTGGTTCGGGCATGTGGAGAGAATGGAACGAAACAGAAAAACTTCAAGAGTGTATCAGTCCCGTGTTTGGGAAAGGGAAAGGGGGGTAGGGGTGGGCCAGGAAAGGTTGGAGGGAGGGGGTAAAGGAGGTTTTGTGTGCGAGGGGCTTGGACTTCCAGCAGGCATGCGTAGCGTGTTTGATAGGAGTGAATGGAGACAAATGGTTTTTTAAAACTTGACGTGCTGTTGGAGTGTGAGCAAGTAACATTTATGAAGGGGTTCAGGGAAACCGGCAGGCCGGACTTGAGTCCTGGAGATGGGAAGTACAGTGCCTGCACTCTGAAGGAGGGGTGTTAAGTTGCAGTTTAAAAACTGTAGTGTAAAGCACCCTTCTGGCAAAAACAGTGATGGAGTGAATGATGGTGAAAGTTTTTTTTTCGGGCCACCCCGCCCTTTGGGGGGAATCGGCCAGTGTGATAATAAAAAAATAATAAATATTATATAATTTTAATATATAAATATATATATATATATATATATATATATTATATATATAATATATATATATATATAAAATATTATATATATATAATATAAAATATATATATATATATATAAAAATATTATATATATATATATATGTCGTGCGATTTGCAGAACTTGCGAAACTTGGCTTAATAGCCCAAACCTCATCTTGCCATATAGGAAAAAACGAAAATTTGTATGTGCATAATTTCGTAAAAATCATCAGAACTAACGAAAAAAATATTTCACTGGTGTTTTGTTAGTATTAAATTTCTGTAAAAAGTGTTTTAAGAAAATACGGAGGATAGGTAAAAAAATTGTTCTTGTTTATTAATAAAAAGGGTTAGGTAGTTTCTAAGAAAACTTTTGGTTTTGGCAAAAAAATTTCCTTTTAACATTACATTTATGAAAAAATTTAAATTTTTTTAAACTATTTGAGAAAATTTTTAGAAAGGGCTTAAATTTTAAATGAGTTATTGTAAATTTACAGTATTTACATATTCGGCACGACATATATATAATACATATTTATATATATATATATTTTATATATATAATATATATATATATATATATATTATATATAAATAATATATATATATATAATATGTGTCGTGCCGATATGTAAACTTGTCAATTAAAGAACTCATTTAAAATAAGCCTTTCTAAAATTTCTCTTATACGTTTAAAAATATTATTTTTATTAATGTTATGTAAAAATTTTAATTTTTGCACCAAAAGAATCTTAAAAACTTCCTAACCTTAATTATAACAAATCAATTTTTTTACCTAACCAACTAAAATTTATATTTTAATACTTTTTACAATAATTTATACAAAACAAAACACAATCATATATATTTTTTTTTCGTTAGGTTTAAATGATTTTCGCCGAATTATTTCATACACAAATTTCACTTGTCCTATAGGCAAATGGGGCGTTCTATTAAGCCAAAATGCAAGTTCGCCTTCCATGACATTTTATATATATATAAATAAATATATATATATATATAATAATATATATTATAAAAATATATAAAATATTTTATATTATATATATAATATATATATAATTAATATTTTATTTATATATTATATTATATATTTATAATATATATTTATATATTAATATTGATTAATAATATTATATTCATATAAAAAATAAATATTATAAACATTATTTAAAATAATATTTATATTATATAATATATAAATATAATATATAATATATATTATAATATATATAATATATATAAATAATTATTTTATATATATATTTTCCTTGTGAAAACTTATTATTTTTTTTGGAGAATATTTCCTTTCCATTTTTAGCTTGTTTTTTGGTAGAGTTATTCTATTGTGAGCTGTGAATGTCTCATGCTCCTGCATATTCACAGAGCATATATTTTAGATTAATTCTTATGTTTTTAGAGGTTGTTTCATTTGGATTTTTTAAAAATTAAAGGTTGGGTTATTACGAATAAAATTGTTTTATATGATGATATAACGGAAGATAGGAATTGCAGAATTCAATTTAATAATAAGGAGTTTAGCCTTTTTAAGATTTGCTTATTTTAAATCATGTTGTTTTTGTTGTCCTTTATTTTTTTCTGACATTTCTTTTCACTGCTACTTTAAACATTAACTTTTGTGTTTTCCCTTTGTGAAAACCTTTTATTTGCTATATTATAAATGATTTTTTATTTAACTTTTTTTTCAGGTCCCCCATTGTGTGAAACAATCTTCACACTTAACCCATTAACTCTTTTTAAAAATTTCACACTATTTCCTCTTTACTTTGAAATTACAACTCCATGAGCAATATAAAATTCATATTAATATAATATTTGTACTGTTATTATATACTCCAATTTTTTAGAGCTTTATCTACTTTAATTATTCAAGTAATAAACTATATTACTTTTTATGGCCTTTGTTTTTAAAATCTCCCTTTTTTATTTGGCAAGTTTTTATTCATTTATTGCAATCAAACGCACTGAGAGCCCCCCTAATTTTACATGAAATGCACTAATAAATCTGTCAACTTTTTCAAACAAAGCTTTTATTTAGTTTTTGGGTTTATCAAAAAGTTGAAACCCTTTTTCTCTAGGTATCTTCACCTAATTTAATGCGCATTTTATTGTAACATGGATTTCTGAATTTCATTTGTCATTCTATGGACCCTTCATCAATGGAGGGGATCCATTTCCAGTTCTAAAACACCTTTTTTCCCTTGGATCCCCGAATTCATTTCTCATCCTGAACACCCCTTTCATCCGTAAAACGGAACCAGATGAAGTCATTTTGACCTGAAGATCTCTCTTTCAGTGGGTGGGATTCATTCTGTCGAGACAACTCTCATCAATACCAATTTATCTTTCATTCTAGAACTTCTTCTCTTTTATCGTTGGGGGGTCCCGTACATCAATTCTTAACGAGAAAAATAAATTGGCTGTAGTTTTGGGTTAATATTACTTTTCTAGATATAATGGTTTTAACATTTTCTACTAAATAATAAACTTTCGAAATTTCTGTTTCAGAGTTTTGACTTAATAGCTTTATGGCACAAATTTTTTATTAGTGTAAAAAGCAAACTGGGAACCTACTAAATTTTAATAAACTTTACCATTTCTTTCACATTCAACCAGCCTGTAAAGTGAACATAATTTATTTGGAAATTAGGTTTTATTTATTGGCAAATTAATGTTAACCCAAAAATTAACTCATTTTACCAGGCAATAAAAAAAAAAATGATCATCCGTTAGTATTTCTTTCCTTTTTCTCTCTGTTCTTTTCACTTTTCCATCCAGTCAACTGTCCAAACCAAACAATGTTACTATCCAAGGTGGTTGGAGACCCCAATCCACGGTGGGGGATCGATTCCCGGGCCTTTTTTAAAATGGGATATTTTCTGAATGTTGAACCTGTTCACTAGAGTGAGGTAGGTACCTGCGTATTAACCGAAAATGTTGGCATGCTAGTGGTAGTAATACCTTAGACTGGACTGGTCTTTTATGTTAGCTGAGGGACGACAACTCATATCTTGTAAAATTAATCTGAGTAAAAAATATTAAACATGAACTTTGCCATTATAATAGAAATAAAAAATCATGTGTGAAATGTGTTTATAAATAGTTGGAAATATAAGTGTTCCTTAGGAGCTTGTGAAGCAAAATATCGAACACAGTTCGAATCACATCACTGCAATTTCGCTGTGGGATAATCTCTCAGATTTTGGTTACATTGTCATGTCGCCTTGAATAAGGATTGATTAGCATAAGACATGGGATTTTTAAATGCATAAATATTTTAAATACAAAATTATAAGCCGGAAAATAGTATTGTTAATTCAATTCAAATTTACTCTTACACAGGATGACGTTTTTGTGCTAGAAATAGTAACAATTCCATCTGCAATCATATTTCGAGGGAAGACGAGCGCCTCAATGAAAATCCGAATTGGAACCATGATTGAATTACTCTACTCCATTACCGGCGGGAATTCGTTTAACGTGTTGAGAGTAAGTGAAGCTTCTGATTTGATGGGTGACGAAATAGAAATTCACGATGATAACACGAATGACTTCAGTAGTGATTTTTAGAAAACAGATTTATATGGAATATCAGTTCCAGTTTGCCCGGTTGTAAACTTACAAGTAGTTACCTAAATTTTATTTTCCATTTTTTTCTGAGAACAACTTTTCGGGTTTATTTCTCTTGTAACTCGAGAATAAAACAATCAACTTCAAATTTTCAACGCTTGTGTACGATACCGAGAACAAAATTCTTGAAACACTTGGCATATTAAAGTACGCTATGATAAAACTTGTTGAACACATTCTTAGCAACCTAGAAAGTCTCAGATAAAATTCAAAACCGTCCGTAGTGAGTGAAATTCAAATGTATAGGTGCTGATTTGACCATTATATGTGTCAAATACTTAACCTCTTTATCTATCATGTTAAATAACTGTCAGTTTCTTTCTCCTCACTGACATCAGTTTATTATGGTTGGTTTACATTATGACCAGAATAATACCTGGTAAGTTTCTCTTCCGTGAAAGCAATTTTGTTGATGGAGAAATATAGAAAAAACAACTTATAATCTACGATATTCTTGGAGAATAATTCATTTGAACGGTTTCAAATTTTCACGATTGGTGTGGTTTCTGGAACATAAAACTCAAACTGCCTCTGGGTGGCAAAAGTCCCAGTTTACCACAGTTAGGTGTGTGTGTGTGTGTGTGTGTGGGGTGTGTGTGTGTGTGTGTTTTGTGTGGTGTGTGTGTTGTGTGTGTGTGTGTGTGTGTGTGTGTGTGTGTGTGTGTGGGGTGTATGTATGAGTGTGTATGTGTCTGTGTGTGTGTATGTAGAGTGTGTTTTTGTGTGTGTGTGTGTGTATGTGTGTGTGTGTGTGTTGTGTGTATATATGAGTGTGTATGCGTGTGTGTGCGTGTGTGTGTGTGTGTGTGTGTGTGTGTGTGTGTGTGTGTATGTGTGTATGTATGAGTGTGTATGTATGTGTGTGTACTCACCTAATTGTACTCACTTAATTGTGGTTGCAGGGGTCGAGACTCAGCTCCTGGCCCCGCCTCTTCACTGATCGCTACTAGGTCCTCTCCCTCTCTGCTTCCTGAGCTTTGTCATACCTCATCTTAAAACTAAGTATGTTTCCTGCCTCCACTACTTTACTTGCTAGGCTACTCCACTTCCTGATGACTCTATGACTGAAGAAATACTTCCTAACGTCCCTGTGACTCGTCTGAGTCTTCAGCTTCCAATTGTGACCCCTTGCTTCTGTGTCCCCTCTCTGGAACATCCTGTCTCTGTCGAACTTGTCTATTCCCCGCAGTATCTTGTATGTCGTTATCATGTCTCCCCTGATCCTTCTGTCCTCCAGTGTCGTCAGTCCGATTTCACTCAACCTTTCCTCGTACGATATTTCCCTGAGCTCTGGAACTAGCCTTGTTGCAAACCTTTGTACTTTCTCTAACTTCTTGACGTGCTTGTCCAGGTGTGGGTTCCAGACCGGTGCTGCAAACTCCAGTATGGGCCTAGCATACACAGTGTACAGTGTCTTGAACGATTCCTTATTAAGGTATCGGAAGGCTATTCTCAGGTTTGCCAGGCGCCCGTATGCTGCAGCAGTTATTTGGTTGATGTGTGCCTCCGGTGATGTGCTCGTTGTTATGATCACCCCAAGATCTTACTCCCTGAGTGAGGTCTGTAGTCTTTGTCCACCTAGCCTATACTCTGTCTGCGGTCTTCTTTGCCCCTCCCCAATCTTCATGACTTTGCATTTGGCAGGGTTGAATTCGAGAAGCCAGTTTCTGGACCACGCGTCCAGCCTGTCCAGGTCTCTTTGCAGTCCTGCCTCATCCTCATCCGGTTTAATTCTTCTCACCTGCTTCACATCATCTGCAAATAGGGACACTTCAGAGTCTGTTCCTTCCACCATGTCGTTTGCGTATATCAAAAATAGCACTGGACCTAGAACTGATCCCTGTGGGACCCCGCTCGTCACAGGCGCCCACTGTGATACCTCTCCACGTACCATGACTCGTTGTTGCCTCTCTGTCAGGTATTCCCTGATCCACTGCAGTGCTCTCCCTGTCATATGCACATGATCCTCCAGCTTCTGCACTAATCTCTTGTGAGGAACTGTGTCAAAGGCCTTCCTGCAGTCCAGGAAAATGTAATCAACCCACCCCTCTCTCTCGTGTCTTACTTCTGTTACCTTGTCATAAAACTCCAGAAGGTTTGTGACACAGGATTTGCCTTCCATGAACCCATGCTGGTTTTCATTTATAATCTTGTTCCATTCCAGGTGTTCCACCATTCTCCTCCTGATAATCTTCTCCATGACTTTGCATACAATACATGTCAGAGACACAGGTCTGTAGTTTAGTGCCTTGTTTCTGTTTCCTTTCTTAAATATGGGGACTACATTTGCTGTCTTCCATTTCTAAGGTAGTTGCCCAGTTTCAAGGGATGTCTTGAAGATTGTGGTTAGGGGAACACACAGCATCTCTGTTCCTTCTCTAAGGACCCACAGGGAGATGTTGTCCGGACCCATTGCCTTTGAAGTATCAAGGTCACTTAGCAGCTTCTGCACCTCCTCCTCGGTTGTTCGTATGTCATCCAACACTTGTTCGTATATTCCCTCTTGATGTTCCCTTCTGTGCTGTCTTCCCACAGCCCTTGCTGTCTCTACTGTAAAAACTTCCTTAAATCTAATGTTTAGCTCCTCACATGCCTCCTGATCATTTCTTGTGAGTTCCCCACCTTCTGTCCTCAGTCTGATCACCTGGTCTTTGACTGTTGTCTTCCTCCTGATGTGGCTATACAACAGTTTCGGGTCAGTCTTGACTTTCGATGCTATGTTATTTTCATACTGTCGCTAGGCCTCCCTCCTTACCTGTGGATACTCGTTCCTGGCTCTGCGACTAATCTCCCTATTTTCTTATGTTCTCTGCCTTCTGTACTTTTTCCATTCTCTATTGCTCTTTGTTTTTTTGCCTCCTTACACCGTCGGGTAAAACAGGGGCTCGTTCTGGTCTTCCCGTTTTTTCTGTTGCCTTTGGGAATAAGCCTTTCCACTGCCTCATTGCATTTTGTTGTTACATATTCAATCATTTCATTTACTGTCTTTCCTGCCAGTTCTCTGTCACGGAACCT
>NC_069485.1:17398888-17431897 GCF_026875155.1 Cherax quadricarinatus
AACTTTAACAAAAAAAAAAAGCTAAACCCAATAGCAAACAACAAGCACTGCGACACAGAATCAGGAACAAGGAGATAATATAACGACACTATGTGGGGACCATCACAGATCCTCTCACAAAAGTTACAAAACTCCCATACTACTGAATCTAAGTTCAGCATAAGAAAATCCCAGACTGTGATAATACCCAGAAACCAGTACAAATTAGGTCATAAGCTATAGTTCAGGACCTGAGTTACTCAGAGTGTCTATGAGACACACAACCTCAGTACAACGTTGAAAATCACTAAGTCTATACAATGTTCTGTGAGCAGAGTTCTACAGAACTAACAAGAATAATGAGACAGACAATCTGTCCAACCACCAAGAGAGTCTAGAGCAGACTGAATACTTCAAGCGAGGTGAGGACACCCCCCCTCGATCACGTGATAGCTCTGTGGGTTGCTGTCGCTGCCCAACAAGAAGCCGGCAGGGAAACAAACAAAGAGCGATAATTACAGTAGTTAGACAATCAAGACGTTGAACTGAGCACATAATATGTTACATCCCTACCTAACAACATAACTATGTCAAATAACAATATAAAGCAATACATTTACGATTTAGCTATTATCGCAAATATAAGCAATATAAAATTAAATGAAAAGGTAATAATTATAAATATACACATAATAATCATTGCAACCCATTCAGGGGTTGCAACAATATATATATATATATATATATATATATATATAATATATATATAATAATATATATATATATATATATATATATATATATATATATATTTAAATATATAGGGAAGTACCACCTCTATAGCTGGAATGGGACCCTCATCCTCAGAGAAGACAATAAACGTACCTCAGAGAAAACTCAAGGTTCTCCCCGAGCTGTTTGAATATTTTCTTCTCCTACCACCCCCCTATATATTTTTATTCTATGTGAACATTTATTAATAAACAAAATACATTTACAGAAAAAAAACATAAACATGAATACAATGACACAATGTATCAAAGATGATGAATTTCCTCCAGCTCCTCCGAGGCTGGATGTGAGCCAAGTATGCAGCAAGCATTTCCCCTCTGGATGGCGACGCTGAGGCGCTGGAACATGAAAGTGGCTGCCCTTGGGTCCCTGGTGGTGTCGATGAGTCTGGAACCCAATTCTTTAAGGAAACGTGTGGCATTTTTTCCCCATGATCCCAAGGTCTCTGATCCCACTGGGACAAACTGATACTGTTGGCTAATGTCCCTGTACTTGCTGATCTTGTACTCCTCCCTGTGGTCAGCAGCTCCTCCCTGTCGCCCCACACTGTGATGGATATAGGTGTCAGCCAGTGTGGACACACAGGTATAGTCCCAGGCTAAGAGCTTGCCATTCTTCCAAGGATAGATGGTGATCCTGTCGGGGCAGTTTGCTGGGTTGTGGGTATTGTTTGCTGCAAGTGATCGTGGCTCCCTCTCGGCAGGGCATCCAGCTGTAGCAAGGATTCTCTTAATGATGTCGTTGACCTCATTGTGTCTTGCATGCCAGCCCTTGGTTTTGGAACAGTTAAGACCATGTAGACCGTATTGGTCTGCTTGCACTTCGCCGCAAATACACATATATTCTGTGTGAATTGGGGCAGCAAGGCGCAGAGCCACTGCAATATGGAGGGTCTTAGGGTCGAGTCGCGTTCCCATTGCCGATATGGGAACTGTTTGGAGGAAGTCCCCGGAGTGAGGTGTACTCACAGCCTGGAGACGGGCAATCTCCCTATCTGATTTTTGCAGCCCTGAGCATGTTGGCAAGCACCTTTTCAGCAATTGGGCTATCCCAGCTTGACTGTTTGTGAGCCAGTGCTGCACTAGGGTTTGGTGCTGGAGCAGCAAGAGTCTCCCATACATGTGTGTGTGTGTGTGTGTGTATATATATAACACACACACATACATATATATATATATATATAAAATATATATATATATATATATATATATATATATATATATATATATATATATATATATATAATATATTGTATTCAAAAAGGGGTCCCCCAGCATGTATCAGCCTTACTAGAGATTTTAACAATGCAAGGAATTCGCAAGAGCACTCGAAATATACACAAACACTGATCTCTGGCCGAAGGAGACTCGAACCTACGAACCATTAAACAAGGTACGCAGTGCTTTACCATTTTTACCACACTGGACCAATACCTCGGCGCCCAGCTTGCGCTAGACATTAATCCAAGGCAGCCAGCTTTCAGGGAGAAGGCTTACAGCTTTTCATCTCATCCCCTGCATGCATCAGCCTTACTAAAGATTTTAACAATGCAAGGAATTCGTAAGAGCAGGCGAAATATACACAAACAGTTGAGTTTGCTAGGCTCAAATTTTCGACGATCTCTCTATACACAAATCAGCATGTTTTGTAAGAGCTACAATACTTGTACACTTGCTATATGTAACATCATCAAAAATTTTCGAGTAACATGAAAAAATTAAAAATTTGAAAACTACATTCACAAAGGGACACGTTTGCGAAATAGCCTTACAGAGCAACATCTTTTGTAGCATTGCGAGACTCACATGAAACCACCACGCGGGAGGGGTTTGCGGGAACGATAGCAAATTCTTCTAAAAAGAAAAGAACCCAAACTACATTAATTAAGAGGGAGAAAAGAAAATTTTGAGATAATCACATTATCTATCCTGTCCCAAATAAATGTACACTTCTTTTGTGATCATCTGTTTTCCCCCTCCACCTATTCTTCTCACTCCTAAAAGCTTCTTTGGTTTTGATGAGCATGCTATTTCACTGCCTTTTTTACTTGTGTTGTTGCATCATCTAACGATTCCAAAATGGGGACCGGGAACGCTATACTCGGGTTTGCCAAGCCCCATAGCCGCAGCATTTAACTGTTAATGTTGCTTCTGGGGACGACTCGGGATTATACCACTCCACTCTTTCTCATTGAGTGAGGTTTGCAGTCCCTTTTGGGCCCCTAGACTATACCTATCTGCGGTCTTCCTTTCCCCTTTTACGATCTTCATGACTTTGCATTTGGGGGGGGGTTAAAATTTTAGGGCCTTGCTGGCCACGCATCCAGCCTGTCCAGGCTCTTTTTTAGACCTGTCTGGTCCGCATCTGACTTAATTCTCCTCATTTATTTTACATAATCGCAAAAAAGGGACCTTCTGATCTATCCCTTCCTTCAGTCGTTCCATAACCAAGAAAAGCACTGGGCCCCGGGCTACCCCTGTGGGCCCCCCCTCGTCGCAGGCCCCCTTGGGGAACCTCCACGGACCAGACTCGAAGCAAATTCTTTTGAAAAAAAGAACCCAAACTACATTTAATTTGGATGGAGACTAAACAATTATAATAAACATTATTTTTCTCCTTTTCCCAAATAATATTATTTTTTTCCCTATGTATCATCGTCTTTTCCCCCCCACCTATTCTTCCATCTCCTCAAAGCTTCAATGTTTTGATGAGAGTGCTAATTTTTTCTCTCTGTTTTCTTGTGTTGTTGTCACATCTGATACCAGCCGGGGAAAATCACGTGCTATTATCCCATAAGTTTGCTCTTAAATTTAAGTCTGGGGTGCCTCCACTATTGCTTACTACATTCAGATTTTTATTTGTTATTCCATCTGCATTAGTATGCCATACATTTACCATCTTTCTTTTACAGAGTTTATATTCTTTGGTTCCTGAGCTCCTGGGTCAGAGGGAAAATGGTTGATATGGGTTGGGATATAGGAGTTTATTTATTTACTAATTCATTTTTTTTATTTTATTATTTTTTTTTTTTGCACCGGAAGGCGTGTTGTGTTATTGTGTTTGAGTGGCAGAGGGAGGCTAGGACTTCAGAAGGGTCTGTGTGTGGGTGTGTCTGGGAGTCACCTTAAGCTGAGCTTCCATACCTATCGATGCATGTCTTGTCGTCCCTTCTTGTCTTTGGTTGTCTTTGAACCCTCTTATTGTTCCATTTCCTTTCTTGCTCTGTTTCCGTTAGGGTTAATTCAGTGGTATTATTTTGTCTGCCTTAACCGTATTTTTTGTTGCATGATTCTGTCTCATGCCATTTTTGTGAGTGGCAATTTGACTAGATATATTTTTTCCTTTCAGTACTTCCCAAGCATCTGATATTGTGTCATCTGAGTTACTATGACGTCCCCAACTATAAGTCTGATAATAGTTTTAATCTCAGGTTCCTCCGCCTTCTATATATCATCGTGATATATAGAGATCTGTTTCTCACCCCTCTTCCCACTTCATTTCCCTCCAGATTTGTGTGTCTGTTTTGAGCAATTCCTTTGCAATTCTCCCTATCATCTCCTTCCCATCCAGGTTAGTTAGAAGTACTTTTGGAAAGATCTTGTTTGCTCTCTTTCCTTTTCCTTCTGTCCTTATACTTGCTAGAAGTATTCCTGCTCCGATCTTGTTACGCTTCCCTGGACGATTAAACTTAATCCCTCTTCGCCCCTCCCAGGGTTTGTACCTGTCTTAGCAGCCACAGCCGTTCTCTCTCATTTCTTGTTTTCTGCAGATACCTTCTCTGCTTCCTCCTCCTTTGGGTTTCTAAAATCACTAAACTTTTTTCCCCTCTCTTGTTCCATCTTGCACATAAGCTCTGCCGCCATTAATTCCTTTTCAGTCCATTCATGTCACGATTATTCTTCCCCGGTTCCCTTTACAGCTTACTGGTGCTAGAATCTTCAGTTGCTGATATACCTATGTACAGAGATCAAATGTCAGCTGCTGGCTCTGCCTCCTCGCTAGTCGCTATTACGCTCGCAGGTAATCAAGGCCTGTTATCCTGGGGCGTTAAGAGAATTGGAGGTAAATAAATACAGCAGTTCATTTTGAATTGCATTTTCCCTCACCAAGTATATATAGATTTTTACAACTATGTACACTATAAACAATATTTGGAAATATATGTGTACAACACGGCGAGTCAAGGCAAAACCACAGCCAGAGACTATACCTCCGGTTTCAACCAGCAGCTGTGTGGATCTTTGAATTTCTGACATACCACTGTTTCATCGTATTTTGAGCCGCTTTTAAATTAGCCTTAGCCAACTGACGTGCCAGCTGCAACCTTGAAGAAGGGTTCTAGAGTGTTGAGCATGCGTCTTTTCCCATTATTCTGCGGAAACCGAGGCGGAGATCTGTGACTAAAGCTCCCGTAGCGGAAGAAACGTCAATCTGGTGCGCCATACCTGCTTCTGCTGTCACCTTTGTACGAATAATGCCACGAACGGGGAATTCGGCAGCAACGCTGTAGAGAAAGCTTGGGCAGATTTAGTAGAGTGAATTAAGACATCAGTCTCCTGACTCGAATAGGTGGCATTAACCTCAACACAACAAGCTGTCTGAAATACATGCTCAAGCAGCTATGCACGGTACGACTGCAGAATACTCACACATTAGCAAGGCTGACACGCAATAGCAAAGCCGACTGCAGAATACTCACACACAATAGCATGGGTGACAATAGCGAAGCGAATGCAAAGTTGACACGCAATAATCGGATGCGTTAGCAAAGCTTGACGATATGCCAGATAGCAAGCTATCTAGACAACACAAACACTAGCTCCTGCTACAGCTCCTGGCTTCGAGAGCATTAAAGATATGTATGGATTCTGCCTCAACGACTTCACTCTACAGGTCGTTTCACTTCTTGACTACTCTGAATATTTTTTCCCGGTTTCATTCACATCCATGATACGTTCAAGTCTCAGGGTATTTAGAACAAATAACGAAGAGCGTCAGTTACAATTACACTGAGTGAGGTCGTAGTTTCCAAAACCTTAACAGCAACAAACATTCCAAATAGCTCAGTTGTTAAGGTGGAAGCACAGGAATTAATTCAAATACTCCTCTGTATTACGGTGCCATCACAACGATTCACAAAAGCACTTCCCGTCTTCCCAATGTCAGTCTGTGTACTCACCTAATTGTGGTTGCAGGGGTCGAGACTTAGCTCCTGGCCCCCGTCTCTTCACTCACTGCTACTACGTCCTCCCTCTTCCTGCTCCGGGAGCTTTATCATACCTCGTCTTAAAACTATGAATACTTCCTGCCTCCACTACATCACTTGCCAGACTATTCCACTTCCTAGCAACTCTGTGCACGAAGAAATACTTCCTAACACCCCTTTAACTCATCTGAGTCTTCAGCTTCCTATTGTGACCCCTTGTTTCTGTGTCCCATCTCTGGAACATCTGTCTCTGTCCACCTTGTCTATTCCACGCAATATTTTGTATGTCGTTTTCATGTCTTCCCTGACCTTCCTGTCCTCCAGTGTCGTCAGACTGATTCCCATTAACCTTTCTTCGTAAGACGTTCCCCTTAGATCTGGAACCAGCCTTGTTACAAACCTTTGAACTTCCTCTAATTTCTTGACGTGTGTGACTAGGTGTGGGTTCCAAACAAGTGCTGCATACTCCAGTATGGGCCTGACGCACACAGTGTATAAAATCTTGAACGATTCCTTAATGAGGTACCGGAACGCTATACTCAGGTTTGCCAAGCGCCCATATGCCGCAGCAGTTAACTGGTTAATGTGTGCTTCTGGCGACGAACTCGGTATTATACTCACTTCTACATCTTTCTCTTGAGTGAGGTTTGCAGTCTTTGGCCTCCTAGCCTATACTCTATCTGCGGTCTTCCTTGCCCTTCTACGATCTTCATGACTTTGCATTTGGCGGGGTTAAATTCTAGGAGCCAGTTGCTGGACCACGCATCCAGCCTATCCAGGTCTCTTTGTAGACCTGTCTGGTCCGCATCTGACTTAATTCTCCTCATTGATTTCACATAATCTGCAAACAGGGACACTTCTGAGTCTATCCCTTCCTTCATGTCGTTCACATACCAAGAATAGCACTGGTCCCAGGACTGACCCCTGTGGGACCCCGCTCGTCGCAGGCGCCCACTGTGATACCTCATCACGGACCATGACTCGCTGTTGCTTCCCTATTAGGTATTCTCTGATCTATTGCAGTGCCCATCCTGTTATATGTGCCCGAGCCTCTAGCTTCTGTACTAATCTCATGTGAGGAACTGTGTCGAAGACCTTCTTGCAGTCCAAGAAAATGCAATCAACCGACCCCTACCTCTCGTTTCTTACTTCAGTTACTTTGTCATAAAACTCTAGTAGGTTTGTGACACAGGATTTGCCTTCCATGAATCCGTGCTGGCTGTCGTTTATAATCTCTTTTCAGCTCCAGGTGCTCCACCACTCTCCTCATGATAATCTACTCCATGAATTTGCATATTATACACGTCAGTGTATAAGATGGGGACTACATTTGTCATCTTCCATGCTTCAGGTAGTTGCCCAGTTTCAATGGAAGTGCTGAATAATTTGGTTAGTGGCACGAACAGTGTCTCTGCTTCGTCTGTAAGGACCCATGGATAGATGTCCGATCTCACCGCGTTCGAGGTACTAAGGTCATTTAGGAGCTTCTTCACCTCCTCCTCAGTTGTGTGTGTGTGTGTGCGTGTATCTGTGTGTGTGTGTGTGTGTGTGTGTGTGTGTGTGTGCGTGTATCTCTATGTGTGTGTACGTGTGTGCGTGTGTGTGTGTGTGCGTGTGTGTAGTGTGTGTGTGTGTGTGCGTGTATCTCTATGATTGTGTACGTGTGTGCGTGTGTGTGTGTGTGTGCGTGTATCTCTATGTGTGTGTACGTGTGTGCGTGTGTGTGTGTGTGCGTGTGTGTATGTGTGTGTGTGTGTGTGTGGTGTGTGTGTGTGTGTGTATACTCGCCTAATTTTACTCACCTAATTGTGGCTGCAGGGGTCGAGACTCAGTTCCTGGCCCTGCCTCTTCACTGACCCCTACTGGGTCCTCCCTCTCTCTGCTCCATGACCTTTATCATACCTCGTCTTAAAACTATGTATGGTCCCTGCCTCCACTACACTGCATGCCAGAATATTTCACTTCCTAACAACTCTGTAGCTGAAGAAATAATTCCTAACATCCCTTTGACTCATCTGAGTCTTCAGCTTCCAATTGTGACCCCTTGTTTCTGTGTCCCTTCTCTGGAACACCCTGTCTCTGCCCGCCTTATCTATTTCACTCTCTATTTTGTATGTCGTTATCATGTCTTCCCTGACCCTCATGTCTTCCAGTGTCGTCAGACCGATTTCCCTTAACCTTTCTTCGTAGGACATTCCCCAGAGCTCTGGAACTAGCCTTGTTACATACCTTTGCACTTTCTCTAATTTCTTGACGTGTGTGACCAGGTGTGGGTTCCAAACTGGTGCTGTGTACTCCAGTATGGGCCTGACGTACACAATGTATAAAGTCTTGAACGCTTCCTTAATGAGGTACCGGAACGCTATACTCAGGTTTGCCAAGCGCCTTTATGCCGCAGCAGTTAACTGGTTAATGTGTGCTTCTGGCGAAGTACTCGGTATTATACTCACTCCTACATCTTTCTCCTTGTGTAAGGTTTGCAGTCTTTGCCTTCCTAGCCTATACTCTGTCTACGGTCTTCTTTCCCTTTCTTCATTCTTCATGACCTTGCATTTTGCGGGGTTGAATTCTAGAAGCCATTTCCTGGACCACGCATCCAGCCTGTCCAGGTCTCTTTGTAGACCTGTCTGGTCTGCATCTGATTTAGTTCTCCTCATTAACTTCACATCATCTGCAAACAGGGACACTTCTGAGTCTATCCCTTCCTTCATGTCGTTCACATATACCGAGAATAACACTGGTCCCAGGACTGACCCCTGTGGGACCCCGCTCGTCGCAGGCGCCCACTGTGATACTTCATCACGGACCATGACTTACTGTTGCCTCCCTATTAGGTAATCTCTTATCCATTGCAGTGCCCTTCTTGCTATATGTGACCGATCCTCTAGCTTCTGCATTAATCTCTTGTTAGGAGCTGCGTCGATGGTCTTCTTACAGTCCAAGAAAATGCAGTCAACATAAGTTGTAGTAGTAGTAGTAATACAATATTGTAGAGCAGTTAACTCGTACATGAGTAAAAGGATATAAAAGCTATTACTTGGGTAACATAAAAATAGGTTAGACAAATATAGACTGGATGGAGAAGGCATGTTTCAGTGTTCACTCTCTGTAATGTGCTTTGTGTAGTATTAACAGGAGAGACTATGTGATGGCAGGGGTTACTGTTATCAGGAGGATTCTTGCTAAGACTTCGGAGATGGTGAAGCTACCTTTGTTTGGTTTAATTGCATTCGAATCAGCGTTTAGTGCTGATTTTAGGCACTTACGTCTGCGGAAGTTAGTTTCTTTGATCACTAATTGGGCGTCCCTGAATTTCATGAGATGATTGGTGGAATTTCGGTGTTATACACAGGCGTTGTTCAAGTTATCGTTCCTACATGCGTAAATTTGTTCATTGAGGCGGGTGTCGAGATTTCTTGCTGTTTCACCTACATAAATCTTGTCGCAGCCTCCACAGGGTATAGTGTAAGCTTCTGCATTGACTGGTTCGTGGTGCTTTGATTTTGTCCTCGTTAGATCCTTTATTGAAGTGCTGGAAGCGATAAAGACTCTAGTGTTAGCTTATGAAAGTACTTTAGAAACGTTCAGTGCATCCTGGCTGTTGGGAAGAGTTATAACTTTGTTGGGAGTGGTGTTGGTGCGGGGAGAATTAATGATCTGAAGAGCTCTTTCCTTGCAGTCTTTGATGAAAAAGGAAGGAAAATATAACTGAGTGAAGGTTTGGTGAATGTATGTACATTCCTCGTCAAGAAACTCAGGACAACAAATTCGGTATGCTCTTGGAAAAAAACCAATGATGATGCCTCTTTTGGTCTTAGTATCTTGACTGGAAAAGAAGTGTGTGAGATCATTTTTATTGGTAGGTTTCCGAAAAACTTGAAATCTTAGGTTGTTGTCTAGTTTGTGAATGAGGACGTCGAGGAAAAGTAACTTGTCATTGGACTCTTCTTCTAGTGTAAACTGGATCGCCGGTTCAACTGCGTTGAGCCTTGCCTGAATATTCCGTATGTCAAAACGTTTGGGAGTTATTACTTGGACGTCGTCCACGTAACGTAACCAAGTGACGCTGGAAGGGATGATGTTGGCGAAGTGTTCGGACTCTAGGTGTTCCAAGTATAAGTTGGCTAGGAGGCACTGATGGGGGACCCCATTCCCATGCCGTAGGTTTGTTTGTAGAGCTTGTTATTGAAAGAAAAACAGTTGAAATTAACACAGAGTTCAATCAAGTCAACAAAATCTCCGGGAGGTAGAGGAAGATTAAGGTCCTGATTGACTTTACGTCGTAGAACCTCGATGGCTTTTGTGGTAGGTACTTTTGTGAAGAGGGAAGTCACGTCCAAACTGCTTAGTTTCTTGTTACAGATGGAGAGGTTTCGGATGCGGTTGAGAAGGTCGCCTGAATGTTTCAGATGAGCGGGGCTGATGGTCCCCAGAAGGCAGGAAAGATGTTTGGCAAGAACTCCGGCTAGTTTGTGTGGTGCACTGCCTATATCTGACGTGATTGGTCTGAGATTTTCTATACAAAACCAGACAAATACTCAAACGCACTAGAGAAGGGAAGAAACTTCTGTACTTTTTACCCAGCAACCCTAAACCAGCACACATGTATGGTTTACCCAAGACCCATAAACACAATATTCCTCTCAGACCAATCACGTCAGATATAGGCAGTACACCACACAAACTAGCTGGAGTTCTTGCCAAACATCTTTTCTGCTTTCTGGGGACCATCAGCCCCGCTCATCTGAAACATTCAGGCGACCTTCTCAACCGCATCCGAAACGTCTCCTTCCGTAACAAGAAACTAAGCAGTTTGGACGTGACTTCCCTCTTCACAAAAGTACCTACCACAAAAGCCATCGAGGTTCTACGACTTAAAGTCAATCAGAACCTTAATCTTCCTCTACCTCCCTGAGATTTTGTTGACTTGATTGAACTCTGTGTTAATTTCAACTGTTTTTCTTTCAATAACAAGCTCTATAAACAAACCTACGGCATGGGAATGGGGTCTCCCATCACTGCCTCCTAGCCAACTTATACTTGGAACACCTAGAGTCCGAACACTTCACCATCATCATCCCTTCCAGCGTCACTAGGCTACGTTACGTGGACGACGTCCAAGTAATAACTCCCAAACGTTTTGATGTACGGAATCTTCAGGCAAGGCTCTACGCAGTTGAACCGGCGATCCAGTTTCACTAGAAGAAGAGTCCAATGGCAAGCTACCTTTCCTCGACGCCCTCATTCACAAACTAGACAACAACCTAAGATTTCAAGTTTATCGGAAACCTACCAATAAAAATGATCTCACTCAATTCTATTCCAGTCAAAATACTAAGACCAAAAGAAGCATCATCATTGGGTTTTTCCTAAGAGCATTCCGAATTTGTAGTCCTGAGTTTCTTGACGAGGAATGTACATACATTCACCAAACCTTCACTCAGTTACATTTTCCTTCTTTTTTCATCAAAGACTGCAAGAAAAGAGCTCTTCAGATCATTAATTCTCCCCGCACCAACACCACTCCCAACAAAGTTATAATTCTTCCCAACAGCTAGGTTGCATTGAACTTTTCTAAAGTACTTTCACAAGCTAACACCAGAGTCGTCATTGCTTCCAGCACTTCAATAAAGGATATAACCAGGACAAAATCAAAGCATCACGAACCAGTCAATGCAGGGAGGTCAGGTCCCTCTCAAATCCAGCCGTTCTCACTCAGACACTGCAACACAAGGGTATCTTGGTACAGAACTACAATCAACTTCCACAACCTCTACTACTGAGAACGGCTGGATTTGAGAGGGACCTGACCTCCCAACATCTGAGTTCTTACCTCTTCTAGTGACCTACGTCTCACTTCTTGGCGCTATATAAGGCTCCATCCTGCCACTTCATCTCCATATTGTTTCATACTATGGAACAATGCTCTTTTCCAGACTGAGGGACTGACCACCTCAAAACTTTAAGGGTGATGGACTGATTACATCGTCTTCAAGTATCTTCTGCTTCTATCAACTTTTCTGTACTCGACTGAAGAAGCCTACTGTGTAGGCGAAACGTTTCGAAATAAAGATACCTAACTGTTGCATATGTGTCTTACCTAACAACCTGTCGGTATTTTATACCATTTTAATGTTCAATCTGTCAGACACTGCAACACAAGGGTATCTTGGTACAGAACTACAATCAACTTCCACAACCTTTGCTAGTGAGAACGGCTGGATTTGAGAGGGACCTGACCTCCCAACATCAGAGTTCTTACCTCTTCTAGTGACCTACGTCTCACTTCTTGGCGCTATATAAGGCTCCATCCTGCCACTTCATCTCCATATTGTTTCATACTATGGAACAATGCTCTTTTCCAGACTGAGGGACTGAGCACCTCAAAACTTTAAGGGTGATGGACTGATTACATCGTCTTCAAGTATCTTCTGCTTCTATCAACTTTTCTGTACTCGACTGAAGAAGCCTACTGTGTAGGCGAAACGTTTCGAAATATAGATACCTAACTGTCTTACCTAACAACCTGTCGGTATTTTATACCATTTTAAGGAACGCTACTTGTTACAGATCCCCACTCGGATTTAACCCCATTAATGGATACTCTCTGCTTCCTGTCTGTGAGCCATGATTCGATCCAAGAGAGCACCCTTCCCCCAATACCATGAGCTGCCACTTTCTTTAACAGTCTTTGGTGCGGAACTGTATCAAAAGCCTTACTAAAATCTAAGTAAACAATATCAAATTCTTTATCGTGGTCAACAGCCTCAAAAGCTTTACTAAAGAAAGTTAATAAATTAGTTAGACAAAAACGGCCTCTTGTGAATCCATGCTGAGTATCTTTAATCAAGCTATGCTTATCGAGATGGCTTCTTATAATCTCAGCTATAATTGACTCTAGTAATTTGCCTACAATTGAGGTCAGACTTATTGGGCGGTAATTTGACGGTAACGACTTGTCCCCTATTTTAAAAATAGGAATTACATTAGCCATCTTCCACATATCAGACACTACACCTGTTTGAAGAGATAAATTAAAAATATTAGTTAATGGTTCACAGAGTTCCATTTTGCATTCCTTAAGAACCCTTGAGAAAACCTCATCAGGACGCGGCGACTTATTTTGCTTCAGTCTGTCTATCTGCATCACAACAATTTCACTAGTGACTGATGTTACATATTTTATCTTCTTCTAGCCCACTATAAAAATTAATTACTGGAATATTGTTAGTGTCTTCCTGTGTAAAAACCGAAAGAAAATAATTATTTAAAATCGAGCAGATTTCATTCTCTTTGTCAGTTAGATGCCCATAGTTATTTTTAAGGGGACCTATCTTATCTCTGACTTTTGTTCTATATACCTGGAAAAAACTTTTTTTGTTAGTTTTAGCTTTAGTCCCTTTTAGCTTTTCTTATCCCCTTTTTAATGTCCCTCTTAATGTTAATATACTTATTCATAAGATGACTCTAACCTCCTTTGATACGCCTATAAATTCCTTTCTTTTGCCCTAGTAGATATTTCAGCCTATAATTCATCCATTTTGGGTCATTTCTGTTTGATCTAATTTCTTTATACGGGATAAACGTTATTTGAGCAGCATGTATAGTGTTCAGAAAACTGTCATATTGATAGCTCTCTTCTTTACCCCAGTCAACAGATGATAAGTGTTATCTAAGCCCACCGTAATCTGCTAAGCGAAAATCTGGGACTGTTAATGAGTTATCCCTACTATCATACTTCCATTCAATGCTAAATACCCGTTTTTACGCAACAGTTCAAGCGTTCTCGGACATACAATGCCACCCCACCCCCCTTCCCGATACCTCTATCTACTTGGAACAATTTAAAACCTTGAATGTGACATTCCACATGCATGTCCCGATTTTTCATATTGAACCACGTCTCAGTTAAGGCAAGTACATCAATGTTACCTGCACTAGCAACTAGCCTCAACTCGTCCATCTTATTCCTAGTACTACGACTATTTGTGTAATATATACTTAAGGACCCTCCTTTCTCTTTACCCTTCCTGCTCCTTTCTGTTATTCAGCTAAACCTATTACTGTCCTTGTCATTTAGTGCCACTGGCTTTCCAACATTCACCTCATTTTGCCTATTACTAGTTCTCCTAGTACTCATATTACTACACTGCGACTTCACTGTTTTCCCTCCAAAACCCATACCACTAACTATTCCTAATTTAAAGACCTAACAGCTCCCTCCACTGTCTTGGCCAGTGCTCCCACCCCACACCTACATAAGTGAACCCTATCCCTGGCATACATGTCATTTCTGCCATAGAAGAGGTCCCAGTTGTCAATGAATGTTACTGCATTTTCCTTACAGTATTTGTCCAGCCAGTAATTGACACCAATTGTTCTTGACAACCATTCATTTCCAACTCCTCTCCTTGGCAAAATACCACATATGACAGGGTTCCTGCCCTTCCTCCTAATTATCTCTATTGCTGACCTATACCTGCTAATCAGGTCCTCACTCCTACGTCTGCCAACATCATTGCCTCCAGCACTGATACAGATAATAGGATTGCTCCCATTACCTCTCATGATGTCATCCAGACGGCTAACAATATCCTTCATCCCAGCCCCAGGAAAACACACTCTCTGCCTGCTACTCCTATCCTTCAAGCAGAATGTCCTATCCATGTACCTAATCTGGCTATCCCCAACAACAATAATGTTTTTACCTTCCTTGGCGACGTCCGTCGTGATGTTCCCGGTAGTCGACTCACATTCGTTAGGTAGCACTACACCTTCACTTGTGGAATTCGTCAAGACGTTCTCGATGGTTTTCGTTGGGGTTTCTAGGGATGTCTCACTCACGTCAGCCAATGCTTCCTTAGTGCTCGTTGTGACATTCCCAGTAAAACACCCACATTCGTCAGGTAGCACCGAAAATGGGTTGGATGTTTCCACAGTAGTCTTCTGGGTCCTCATTGTTTCTGCCTCTCAAAAAGTCTTCTTGATCCTCAGCTTGGTTCCATGTTGCCCGGCCACTGACCAAGCTCCCCTTTTAACATGGGGACTCACAACAGGAGGATTACTTCCTATCCTCTTGTTCTCCTCCGTTAATCGCCGTATCTCCTTCTTAGCAACCCTAAGCTCTTCTTTCAGCTGCTTGTAAAGTTGCTCATGAGAAGGCATCCTGGTTCAGATTCACAGAGAGCACACAAACAGGTCTTCATAGAGCTAAGAACACCTCTACCAGCTTAAGACAATGCTCTAACCTAGTTAGGTCAGGTCACATTCATGTACCAGTTAATTGATCTACCATATTGTATTACTACTACTACAACTTATGTCACTACTACTACTACCACTAGTATTGCACATCACTCTCAGTCTATATATAGCATCTGTGTCAATGTACTTTTTGTAACGGCTTGTCAAAGCTCCTGGAGAGCGAAACGTTGCCACAAAAAGCTTTACTGAAGAAAGTTAATAAATTAGCTAGACAAGACCGGCCTCTTGTGAATCCATGCTGAGTAGTGGTGACGTGTACTTAGCTCTGTGAAGACCTGCATGCGCGCTCTCTACGAATTGAAGCAAGATGCCCTCCATCGAGCAACTTTGCCAACAGCTTAAGGAAGAATTGAGGATGGCGAAGATGGAGATTCGGCGACTGACCGAGGAAAACAAGAAGATTCGTAGTAGTCCTCCTGTTTTGAGTCCTAAGGTCAAGAAGGGAAACTGGTCAGTGGCTGGACAGCAGGGAACGAAGTTGACGATCAAGAAGACGAATGGAAAGGAAGAAACGATGAAGAAGAAAGAGACTGCCGTGGAAACTGTTGTGGAAACATCTAATAAATTCTCAGTGCTACCCGACGAATGTGAGTCGACTACTGGGAACGTCACGACGAACGACATCAAGGAAGGTAAGAATATTGTTGTTGTTGGGGATAGCCAGGTTAGGTATATGGACAGGGTGTTCTGCTTGAAGGACAGGAGTAGGAGACAGAGGGTTTGCTTTCCTGGGGCTGGGATGGAGGATATTGTTAGCCGTCTGGATGACATCATGAGAGGTAATGGGAGCAATTCTATTATCTGTCTCAATGCTGGAGGCACCGATGTTGGCAGACGTAGGAGTGAAGACCTGATTAGCAGGTATAGATCAGCAATAGAAATAATTAGGAGGAAGGGTGGGAACCCTGTCATATGTGGTATTTTCCCAAGGAGAGGAGTTGGAAATGAATGGTTGTCCAGAGCAATTGGTGTCAATTGCTGGCTGGACAAATACTGTAAGGAAAATGCGGTAACATTCATTGACAACTGGGACCTCTTCTATGGCAGAAATGACATGTATGCCAGGGATGGTGTTCACTTATCTAGGTCTGGGGTGGGAGCACTGGCAACTGCATTGGAGGGAGCTGTTAGGACTTTAAACTAGGAATAGTTAGTGGTATGGGTTTTTGCAGGAAAACGGTGAAGTCCAAATGTAGTAATATTATGAGTTCTAGGGGAACTAGTAATAAGCAGAACGAGGTAGATATTGAAAAACCAGTGACACTGAGTGATAAGGACAGTAATAGGTTTAGTAGAAAAACAGAAATTAGCAGGAAGGGTAAAGAGAAAGGAGAGTCTTTCAATGTTTATTATGCTAATAGCCGCAGTGCTAGGAATAAGATGGACGAGTTGAGATTAGTTGCAAGTGTAGGTAACATTGATGTATTTACCATAACTGAGACGTGGTTTTATTCAAAAAGTCGGGACATGCCTGCGGAATGTCACATTCAGGGTTTTAAATTGTTCCAAGTAGATAGAAGTATCGGGAAGGGGGGTGGGTTGGCATTGTATGTCCGAGATCGCTTGAACTGTTGCATAAAAACGGGTATTAAGTCTGAAGTAACACATACAGAGTCTGTTTGGATAGAATTTTCAGAGGGGCATGAAAAACTGATTTTAGGAGTGATATACCGTCCCCCAAACTTAGGTAGGGACCAAGGGAGACTACTATGGGAGGAAATTGTTAAGGCCACAAGGCACAATAATGTAGTAATTCTAGGAGACTTTAACTTTAGTAATATTGATTGGAATTTCTTGACTGGAATTTAGAATCATACGACTTTTTAGAAGTAGTTCAAGATTGTTTTTTGAAGCAGTTTTTGACAGAACCTACGAGGGGAAATATCCTGTTTGATTTAGTTCTGGCAAACAATGAATCCCTTCTTAATAATTTAGAATTTTCAGAGGAATTGGGTGCTAGCTGCCACAAATCAATTACATTTAGCATTGAATGGAAGTACGATAGTAGCGATAACTCAGTAACAGTCCCAGAATTTCTCTTAGCAGATTACGATGGGCTTAGAGAACGCTTATCATCTGTTAACTGGGGTAACGAAGAGAGCTATCAATATGACAGTTTTCTGAACTCTATACATGCTGCTCAATGAACGTTTATCCCGTATAAAGAAATTAGATCAAATAGAAATGACCCAAAATGGATGAATAATAGGCTCAAATATCTACTAGGGCATAAGAAAGGAATTTATAGGCGTATCAAAAGAGGTGTGGGTATCCTTTTGAATCAGTATATTGACATTAAGAGGGACATTAAAAAGGGGATAAGAAAAGCTAAAAGGGACTATGAAATTGAAGTTGCTAGGGATTCTAAAACTAACACAAAAAGTTTTTTCCAGGTCTATAGAATAAAACTTAGAGATAAGATAGGACTCCTTAAAAATAACTATGGGCATCTTATTGACAAAGAGAATGAAATCTGCTCGATTTTAAATAATTATTTTCTCACGGTTTTTACACAGGAAGACACTAACAATATTCCAGCAATTAATTTTTATAGTGGGTTAGAAGAAGATAAATTATGCAACATCACAGTCACTAGTGAAATGGTTGTGAAGCAGATAGACCGACTGAAGGAAAATAAGTCGCCGGGTCCTGATGAGGTTTTCTCAAGGGTTCTTAAGGAATGCAAAATGGAACTCTGTGAACCATTAACTAATATTTTTAATTTATCTCTTCAAACAGGTGTAGTGTCTGATATGTGGAAGATGGCTAATGTAATTCCTATTTTTAAAACAGGGGACAGGTCAAATTACCGCCCATTAAGCCTGACCTCAATTGTAGGCAAATTACTAGAGTCAATTATAGCTGAGATTATAAGAAGCCATCTCGATAAGCATAGCTTGATTAATGATACTCAGCATTGATTCACAAGAGGCCGGTCTTGTCTAACTAACTGATCAACTTTCTTCAGTAAAGCTTTTGAGGCTGTTCACCACGATAAAGAATTTGATATTATTTACTTAGATTTTAGTAAGGCTTTTGATAGAGTTCCGCACCAAAGACTGTTAAAGAAAGTGGCAGCTCATGGCATTGGGGGAAAAGTGCTCTCATGGATCGAGTCATGGCTCACAGACAGGAAGCAGAGAGTGTCCATAAATGAGGTTAAATCCGAGTGGGGATCTGTAACAAGTGGCGTTCCACAGGGATCAGTCTTGGGCCCGTTGTTGTTTATAATATATATCAATGAGCTTGATGAGGGAATTACTAGTGATATGAGCAAATTCGCCGATGACACAAAGATAGGTAGGATAATTGATTCATACTTAGATGTTAGGGAACTTCAGGAGGATTTAAACAAACTTTATTCTTGGTCAGAAAAGTGGCAGATGCAGTTCAATATAGATAAATGCAAGGTTCTGAAGCTCGGGAGTGTCCATATCCCTAGCACTTATAAGTTAAATGATGTAGAACTTAGCCATACAGATTGCGAAAAGGACTTGGGGGTTATGGTGAGCAGCAACCTTAAACCAAGACAGCAATGCCTAAGCGTACGTGATAATAAGGCAAATAGATTACTGGGATTTATATCAAGAAGTATAAGCAACAGAAGTCCAGAGGTTATACTGCAGATTTATACATCATTAGTAAGGCCTCACCTAGATTATGCAGCTCAATTCTGGTCTCCATATTACAGAATGGACATAAATTCGTTAGAAAACATTCAGCGTAGGATGACTTAATTAATACATAGCATTAGAAATCTTCCTTATGAAGAAAGATTGAAGACTCTTAAGTTACATTCACTTGTTAGACGAAGAATGAGGGGAGACCTGATCGAAGTGTATAAGTGGAAGATAGGTATTAATAAAGGGGATATTAACAAGGTCTTGAGAATATCTCTCCAAGAGAGAACCCGCAGTAATGGATTTAAATTAGATAAGTTTGGATTTAGAAAGGACACAGGAAAGTATTGGTTTGGAAATAGGGTAGTTGATGAGTGGAACAGTCTACCTAGTTGGGTTATTGAGGCTAGGACTTTGGGTAGTTTCAAATTTAGGTTGGATAAGTACATGAGTTGGAGGGGTTGGATTTGAGTGGGACTTGCACATCAGAGCTTATTTCTTGGGTAGCATTGAAAATTGGGTTGGTCAAATGTTTTGTTAGAGGCATGAATTGTAAAGGACCTGCCTAGTATGGGCCAACAGGTCTGCTGCAATGATCCTCCTTTCTTATGTTCTTATGTTTTTATGTATTTATCCAACCTATTTTTAAAACTACACGTCTTAGCTTCTATGACGGTACTCGGGAGTTTGTTCCACTTATCCACAAGACTATTACCAAACCAGTGCTTTCGTAAATCCATCCTGCATCTGAATTTTTCCAATATAAAACCATTGCTGCGAGTCCTGTCTATGTTAGATATTTTTAGCACGATATTTACATCCCCTTTATTTATTCCTGTTTTCATTTCTACACCTCAATCATATCTTCCCTAATTCTACGCCTTTCTAGAGAGTGCAGATTCAGGGCCCTCAGTCTATGTTCCCTCAGTCTATCCTGATAGGGAATATTTCTGATACATGGGATCAACTTTGTCATCCTTCTTTGTACGTTTTCCATTGCATTTATATCCATTCTGTAATACAGTGACCAGAACTGTGCAGCATAATCTAAAAGAGACCTAACCAAAGACATAGAGTTGAAGAACAACCTGAGAACTGTGTTGTGAACTGTACTGTTATAATGGTTGAGATATAATACACACACAATCTTTATAAAGAAACAATTTGAAGAATGAATTTTATCACTTTTTCTGACACAGAAAAAAGCAATGGTTGAGAAGTAACTTCACACACATCTTCAGATTAATCAACATGTACATCATGCTCAACAATTTTACAATTACATTAAACAAAAGTACCAAAATCCGAAAGGCATTTTAAGTTTTGAAGGATATGAAAAGTGTTCTATAATATTTTTTACTGAAAAACAATTCATTTCTAAAAATCAGCTAATGAAACTATTTGCAAATGCAACCATTTATCACTGCTCTGTAACAATACACTTTCTTAGTCGATCTATTGAACTACCTACTAGTGAATACAGAGAATGAAAGAAGAAGTAATCAAAGGGCCCTGAAAATAAGGAGAACAGTCTAAGAGCGAGAAATTAATATGCACAGATAAGGAGGGAGACCCAGTGGCAATATGAAAATGACATGGCAAAGAAAGCCAAATCACCCCGAAGCTGTTGTACAATCACATCAAGATAAACATACAAGTAAAATCAGGTAACGAGTAGAAGGAAGGGGGGAGACACAAGAACGACGAGAAGTGTGTGAGGAGCTCAACAAGAGATTTGAAGAAGTAGTATTTACAGTAGATACAGAAAGAACCACTGAAAGCCGGAAAAGTGGGGTACATATTAAATGATGGACACAATATATATGACAGGAGGTGGTGAAGAAGCTGTTATGTAACTAGATACCTCAAGCATGGAGCCAGACAACATCTCTCTGTGGTCCTGAGAGGGGCAAGAAAATGTAGCCCCTAACAACCATCTATCGAAACAAGCGACTGCCTGAGTGTGAAAACAGCAATTAGACCCAGTTTTTATAGAAAGGAGACAGCAAGCATCGGTATTACGCATGTATAGTAGCAAATCATAGAGAAGATTATCAGAAGAGTGATGGAACACCTGGATAGATGATTTATCTGAACCAGCAAGGTTCAGAAGGAAATCCTCTGTCACAACGTACAGGAGTTCTACGACAAGGTGACGGCAGTAAAGCAGGATAAAATGGTGTGTGTAGACTGCGTTTTCTTGGACTGTAAGAAGGCTTTTGACACACTTCCATAAAATAGATTAGTGCAAAATGCTGGAGAATCAGGCAGGTATAACAGGGAAGGCACTGCAATAGATCAGAGATTACCTGACAGAGAAGAAACAGTGAGTCATGGTACGTGATAGGTGTCAGAGTGGGCGCCTGTGACGAGCAGAATTCCACAGGGGTCAGTCCTAGGACCAGTGCTGTTTCTGGAATATGTGAATGACATGATGGAAAGGATAGATTCAGAAGTGTCCATGTTTGCAGACGATGTGAAGCTAATGAGGAGAATTCAGTCAGATGAGCACCAGGCTGGACCAGCCTGGTCCAGCAACTGGCTCCTAGAGTTTAACCCCACGAAATGCAAGGTCATGAAGATCGTGGGAGGGCAAAAAGACTGCAGTGAGAGTACAGTTTAGGGGGGCCAAAGACTGCAACCCTCACTTAAGGATAAGGATCCAGAGGTGAGTATTATACCGAGCACATCTCCTGAAATACACATCAACCAAATAAGTGCGGCAGCATTTGGAAGATTAGCAAACCTAATAATAGCGTTCTGACACCTCAGTAAGGAACCATTCAGGACTATGCACACAGAGTATGTCAGGCTCATACTCGAGTATGCAGCATTAGTATGAAACCCACACATAGTCAAGCACGTTAAGAAATTAGAGAAAGTGCAGAGGTCTGCAACGTGACTAATCCCGGAGCTAAGGGGCATATCCCACAAGGAGAGGTTAAGAGAAATCGACATTGCGACACTGGAGGACAGGAGAAATAGGGTACATGATAACAAAACATCAAATACTGAGAGGAATTGACAAGATGGACAGGGATAAGATGTTCCAGAGATGGGACGCACCAACAGTGGGTCACATTTGGAAGTTGAAGACTCAGACGAGTCACAGGGATCTTAGGAAGTATTTCTTAAGTCACAGAGTTGTCGGAAAGTGGAACAGTCTGGAGGATGATGTAGTGGAGGCACGATCCATACATAACTTTAAGAATAGGTACGACAAACTCATGGAGCACGGAGAGAGCGGACCTAGTAGCGACCAGCGAAGAGGTGGGGCCAGGAGCTGTGAATCGTCCCCTGCAACCACAATTAGGTTGGTACACACACACGGTCACGAGTGTAACAACCAAAGCAGGGCTCCTTGATCAGTGTTTTTTAGAGTGTATTTTGTTTGCAGCTGAGGTCAGTGTTGATGTCAAGGCTAGTGAACAACCCCGCAAGCCTGAAACAAGGCTAGTGAACAACCCCGCAAGCCTGAAACAAGGCTAGTGAACAACCCCGCAAGCCTGAAACAAGGCTAGTGAACAACCCGGCAAGCCTGAAAAAGGCTAGTGAACAACCCCGCAAGCCTGAAACAAGGCTAGTGAACAACCCCGCAAGCCTGAAACAAGGCTAATGAACAACCCCGCAAGCCTGAAACAAGGCTAGTGAACAACCCCGCAAGCCTGAAACAAGGCTAGTGAACAACCCCGCAAGCCTGAAACAAGGCTAGTGAACAACCCCGCAAGCCTGAAACAAGGCTACTGAACAACCCCGCAAGCCTGAAACAAGGCTAGTGAACAACCCCGCAAGCCTGAAACAAGGCTAGTGAACAACCCCGCAAGCCTGAAACAAGGCTAGTGAACAACCCCGCAAGCCTGAAACAAGGCTAGTGAACAACCCCGCAAGCCTGAAACAAGGCTAGTGAACAACTCCGCAAGCCTGAAACAAGGCTAGTGAACAACCCCGCAAGCCTGAAACAAGGCTAGTGAACAACCCCGCAAGCCTGAAACAAGGCTAGTGAACAACCCCGTAAGCCTGAAACAAGGCTAGTGAACAACCCCGCAAGCCTGAAACAAGGCTAGTGAACAACCCCACAAGCCTGAAACAAGGCTAGTGAACAACCCCGCAAGCCTGAAACAAGGCTAGTGAACAACCCCGCAAGCCTGAAACAAGGCTAGTGAACAACCCCGCAAGCCTGAAACAAGGCTAGTGAACAACCCCGCAAGCCTGAAACAAGGCTAGTGAACAACCCCGCAAGCCTGAAACAAGGCTAGTGAACAACCCCGCAAGCCTGAAACAAGTGTATAAAGTTAAAAAGGCGAGGGTAAGACCACAATTTTCTAAAAGAAAATTTGAAAATACAAAATTTTGTTGTGTCCCGTGGCCTGGTGGTTAAAACTCTCGCTTCACACGGTGAGCTTTCGGGCTCTATTCCCAGCGAGGGTAGAAACACTGGGCATGTTTCTTTACACCTGTCCCCCGTCAATTAAATGGGAACCTGTGAGTTAGACGACTGGTGTGGGTCGCATCCTGGGACAAAACTGATCTAATTTGCCAGAAATGCTCTGCATAACAAGCGGCTCTCTATACAGTGGTATGTCGAAGATTGAGACACTTATGCAGCATATGGGAATCTGTATTCAGGAAACGTTTCGCCACACAGTGGCTTCATCAGTCAAATACAAAGAGGAAGGCGTAAGGAGAGGAGGAGTATGAGGTAATCAGTCCCTCAACCTGGAGTCGATGTGTTCAGTCCATCAATCTTGTACAATTCTACAAGATTGATGGACTGAACACATCGACTCCAGGCTGAGGGACTGATTACCTCATACTCCTCCTCTCCTTACGCCTTCCTCTTTGTATTTGACTGATGAAGCCACTGTGTGGCGAAACGTTTCCTGAATACAGATTCCCATATGCTGCATAAGTGTCTCAATCTTCAACTTGTCGGTTTTTCAAACCATTCATCACACAGTAGTATGTCATTGATGTCAGCTAGAACTGTATACCTTGTACATGTACTTGAAGAAACATATTATTATTATTATTATTATTATTATTATTATTATTATTATTATTATTATTATTATATTATTGTTTGAAGCAGCGAGGGGAAGAGGGCCTGCGGAGGCACTGCTGCCACCACTGGTGTCTAAATTTCTTACAATTAACAACCAAATAAGTGGTGACTCAAGACCGGAGAGTCAAGTGTAAATCCAGGCCAGGTAGTTAATTAGTGAGTGGGAAAATAGACAAAGGAAAAAAAATAGCAGGAGAGTAGCAGTGGAAACCCAATTGCACCTGAAAGCTATCAAGCACAACGAACGGTGTTTGTTGCCAGAATTAACAGCATCATGAGCGATAGCACAGTGAATGAACTTCTTGCAGAGAATTCAGAATTTCATGCTGTCCAAGCTCATGAATTTTCTAAACCTGGCAACAAACAGGAAACATTAAAATTAATACTTGAGACGCCTGAAGAAGCCAAACTAGTGTGCCAAAATGGCTTCAAATGTTTTGGCACAAGATGTACACCTGACCAAATCTCTCTTGAGCGGTTTGTCAGTGTGACGCAATGTTACAAATGTTACGCATTTGGTCATACCACCAACAAATGCAGTACCCAAGCACTGATTTGCAGCATATGCTCTGGGCAACATTCTTTCAATAAAGTTGGTAGAATTACCGACAATATATAAGGTAAAAGGACACAAGTGCAACTAATGTGACATGGCTTGATAAAGCTCCTGGAGAGTGAAACGTTGCCACAATAAAATGTCACATTAGTTGCACTTGTGTCCTTTTACCTAAGATTCTTTCAAAACTTGTAATAACAAAACTAAACCCAAGTGTGTACTCTGCAATGGTAAACATCATGCTGTTTCTACTATCTGTCCAGAGAGGAAAAAGGAAATGCAAAAAATTCTAGAAGCTAAGAAACTGTCTAATTCTAAGAAGAACACTCCTGAGGCACCTCCAACAATGTCCCAAACTTCCTTCCCAGCTTTGCCTGGATCTAGTGGGACTCCTCAGGTCTCTTCCACTGGTTCCAATGTTTGGAATTCTGCCCCTCTTGGAGTGCCCCAATCTAACCCTCACCTACAACATACACAAACTCAACAACAAGGTTCAGTCTCATCTCCTATGTCTCAGGTATCCACAGCCGGGGATATGACGAGAGCGCAACTAATGTTTATGATGGCCAAATACATAGCAGGTGGTGACATTGAACTCTGCTCTAAGGTTTTAAATGATTTGTTAATTGCTAATGGGATCACTCCCATCACTATCCCAGATAATGTGAAGGTTATTATGGCCCAGCCTTCTCATAACAAGATGTACCCTACTCTACTTCTACAAATAAGCCTAAGTCATCCCTTGTTCAGGGATCACCCACCTCTCATACCCAGGTTGTCAACTCCCCTCAACCCGATGAGTCAGTACCTGACCATAACGATGCCCCAGAGATTGGTGCTTACTCTCCCGCTGTTGCAGCTGATCCTGTTAAACAGGAACTTTCCCAGGGTAATTCACCTTGCCTACCAAATTTTCCCTTGGAGCCTCCACAGTCTCCCATCAACTCTCACGAGCCTCTGCTTCCTGTAACTGGGAATATCATACCTCAGTTTTCCGATGATGACTCTAATGACTCTAATGATTCTGTTATATATTACCAATACTAGTGAAGATGATGACACTTTTAATACACAAGCAACTACGCAGAACTTCCCTCCTTCCCTTGACGAGTCCAGCAGGGATAGTGTGGATACCAAACATGACATTACTTGCAGGCGTTCAGACCGCAGTACACGTGCGAAGTGCAAGAAATAATGGGGATTACAATTTTCCCACTTAATGTTCAACATTTCTTTAATAACCGTTACCTCCTTGAGGTTGAACTACATAATTACAATCCCGATGTTATACTCTTGAATGAGACAGCTGTAAGAGTTGATCAACATATTAAATTACGTGGTTACTCTACTGTGGAGAAATCGAGAGGACCCTATAGTGGCGTAGCCATCTTAGTTAAATTAGGCTATGCATTTAAAAATATTCATGTTGATGAAGATAACATTCTTGCAATAGAAATGACGACGTCTCATGGCCAACTAGTGATAGGAACTGGATATTTTCCCCCGAGACAACAATATATAGAGTCAATTCCTCTACATAGGATATTAAGCAGGAATATTCCAACAATTCTAGCAGGAGATTTTAATGCTCATCACCCTGCCCTCTTTAACTGTGGAGCTGGTATTCCACTGGGTGACTTAAAAGGAAAACAACTATTTAATATCATGACAGCCAGAAACTTGTCATTTCAATGCCCATTCTTTAAATCGTATATTGGTCCTCATTCAGGAACACCAGATATAGTCCTGCCAAACAGAGGCTGTGACCTCTTTCATTGTCGTATCTCTCCTGGTGGAAACGTAGGATCTGATCATATCCCTGTTTTAATACAACTACAAACTTCTCCGTTTAGAATACCTGAACCTCCTAAACCCAATCTCAACACCCAAGGATTTGACCCCTTCAGGGCATTTCTGGGTGACGATGAAATTGTGCCATTGGAAAATCTATTTTCCACTGCAATTGACGACGCGATCAGGTCCCTTCACAATCGAATAATTGATGCTACTAATGCAACCTGTCAATTAGCTTCCACAAAGATCTACCAACAATATTAACCTACGAGGGAAATTAGAGATGCTTTGAGAAATTATCAAACAGAATGTCGAAGGCATCTTCAAACGCGACAATCACCAGTAGCTACATTGCACAGATTGAGGCAAGAATTAATTAACATGATTAGTCATCACAAACGTGACTTATGGAAACTGCTAGTTCTCCAAGCTAATCAGTACAAACGTGAACCAGCAAAATTTTGGAGTAAGATCCGACAACTTTTAGGGGCAAAGCACAAGGCTCCTAACTACCTAATTCATACCTTCACTGATGAGGATGATGAAGATGTTGAGATTAAACTTGATGATCTACAGGACCAGGCTAATTTGACGGGTGATGTATGGGAGAAAATTCTCTCCCACAATAACAGTCGTCGATTTAACAATAATCACTATCAATAGGTAAATGAATGGAGAGATGAGAACTTAGATGATCTACAACCACTACCTTCCATCGATACATCAACTCTTGAAGATGCCGACCCGCTTACTAGACCTATTACATTACTCGAGATGAGTCAGGTTATTGGACGAATGCGAAATAGAGCCCCTGGTCTCTCTGGAATAACAATGAAGCAAATAAAGTTCCTACCCAGAAATTGTAAACAGTCTTTGGTTAATATCTTTAATGCCATCTTGGCCTCAGGACATTTTCCAGTGGTTTTTAAGACTGCTAGGATGATATTTCTTGCTAACCCGATAAAGACATCCACCAACCTGGGAACTATAGACCTATATCTTTACTTGAAGTCACTGGAAAAGTTCCTGAGAAGATCATTTCCAACAGACTGAACTACTATATGGAATTTAATCACCTTTTTACTGAAAAACAATTTGGCTTTAGAACACATAGAGGTACCAATCATGCAATAAATATTATTTTCGATACTGTAGCAAGTCTAAACATCAGGGCAATCTTGCCCTAATTGCCACCAGAGATGTTCATAAAGCTTTTGATAGCTTATGGCATGATGGTCTTATATACAAACTTATTGACCTACCAGACCATAACTGGACTTTTCTCAGATTAATATATAATTTCTTAACTCAAAGAAAAATCATTCCCACCTTTCACGGTAGGTCGACAGAGCCTTTTATACCAACAGCTGGTGTCCCACAAGGTTCTTGTCTTAGTCCAATTCTCTTCAACATTTATGTGAATGATCTTCTTCAACGAGAGTTTAATGATACAATTATAACGCAGTTTGCAGATGATGTTATCCATGTCGTCTCATCAACTCCGGTAACAGGAAAATACAAGTATGAGAGAGTCATAGAAAAAATGAATATTGAACTTCGTCGAACATCCAATTGGGAAAAGAAATGGAGAATTACGACTGACCCTGGCAAAGTCCTTGTTAGCACGATAGGATGTTTTGCATCAACCATCGAAGATAAGGGGGGTATCTCCATCAGAGGTACACCTGTAGTCATTAGAAACCCTAACAAGATCTTGGGATATGAATTAGACAGGCTGCTCCACTCAACATCTCATATATAAAAATATCGACATTCCCAAAGCCGGTCTTAGGAGTCTCTTTAGATTCAATCAAGCCCCTCCACATGTCAAAAAACATCTATATAAAATGATAATAAGACCTATACTCGAATACCCATGCGTCCCAATGACATTAACAATTAAGACCCACATGCTGCGGTTGCAACGGGTACAGAATAGAGCTCTTCGCTTTATTACGGGTATCAGGAGGAGAGTTAAAATGGCAGATTTACACGTACAACAAGATATTACTCCCTTAAATGTACGCCTTGATACCCTAAAAAAAGAAACAACTCTATGCAATGCAAGAACTCTACATGCCAGATAGAGAACATCCTCTACTATTTGAAAATACCACGGATTATATCATCAATACTCCTCCTCACGGGACTCAAAGAATGACTCTCCCACAGAGGGTCCGTCGTTTTATCCATAAAGACGATTACCATCGACCAATGATCTTGAGCAACCTCCCTGCAGATGAAGATGATTGGGTAACACCAGAACCCTTCTATGTTTACTGAGAAAATCATCGCCCCCAATTAGGGAGACATCTTGTATAACATTCTACTGTTAAAATTATACTACATTTACTATGGCGGGACACCACCTTGTAAGAAGCTGATGTGAAAAGTAATTCTTTATGAACTGGCCAAAAAAATTATTGCCTTCATTGTCGCTTAAATATCCGTTGTGCAAAAAAAAAAAAAAAAAAAAAAAAATTGCAACTTGTATATTTACTACCAATTCAGAGTCATGTACTTCTATATCTGTTATATCTATGTGACTCTGATGGGTTAGTATTATACCCCTTCAAGAATATCTTATTATCTCACATACACATTTTAAATTACACCAAAGTGGTTGTGTCACTTACCTTTTATATCCTACCTCTCTCCCCCATCCCACCCTTTTCCAATATTTCTGTTCTTACCCATCCTTCTTTCTTACCCATCTTACCAAAGCTCTGGTCAAGAAGTCAAGTGAAGCAGTAGAACTGCCAGAGATCTGTAGTGCAGCCGTAGTTAAACAGGTTTTTTTTTTTTTTTTTTTTTTATTCACCGGTATTCTCCCGGCCCGGATCTTTTCCAAGTAGTGGTGACCCGGCCTTGTCTCCCTATCTGGGGAGTGTCTCGAGACTTAAGTCTCCCATGGGAGGAAGGACAAGTACCTCCTCATCTTTGGGACTAAGTGTCCCCAGGCCTAGCCACATTCCCCGCCCTCACGGGGCTCGTAGGGAGAAGCTAGGCCTCTGGTCTGCCATCTACCCCGCCTCAAAGGGGCTCGTGGGGATGGCAGTCTTATGAACAGGTTGTCTTTCTAATCAAGGAATGATTTGTAAATACCCAAGGGAAAGAAACAAGAGGAAGTGAAGACTGTATATAAATACACCCGGGGTCCAAGACTGTTCAACAGCCTCCGGCCAGCCATAAGGGGAATTACCAATAGACCAATTGACCCCTGTTTGTCTTAAAGAGGTATCTGGATAGATACCTAGTCAGTGCCGGATCAACCGGGCTGTGGTTCGTACGTTGGACTACGTGGGGCAAGCAGTAAAAGCCTCGTTGATCAGGCCCTGATCCACCGGGAGGCCTGGGCGTGGACCGGGCCGCGAGGGCATTGATTCCCGGAATGCCCTCCAGGTAGACTCCAGGTTCAGAAGACAAGGGAGACCAGTGTGCCACTACAACGACCAGGAGGACTAAGAGCCGTGACGTTTCATCATTTCTCTGCCAAAAGTGACGTAGTATCTCAGCTAACTTATGGTTAGCTGTGTCAGGTAACTTAGCCCTGGTTATCTGCATCACTGATACCTCCCTCACATACCCACACCTGGCCAAGCACGTCAGGAGTAAGTACAGGAGGTTTGCAATGAGAATAGTCCCAGAGCTAAGGGGAATGTTCTACAAAGAGAGGTTGGAAACTCGACACTGGATGACAAAAGTGACAGGGATGACATAATAACGACATAAAATATTGAAAAAAATTGACAGGGTAGAAAGAGACAGAATGTTCCTGAGATGAGACACAGCAACAAAGGGCCATAGTTGGAAGGTGAAGACTCAGGTGAGTCACAGGAATGTTAGGAAATATTTCTTCAGTCATAGAGTCGTCAGGAAGTGGAATAGTCTGGAAAGTGAGGAAATGGAGACAGGTAATATACACAGTTTTAAGAGGAGGTACAATGCAGCTCATGGAGGAGGGAGAGAGTGGACCTAGTGGCGACCAGTGAAGATGTGGACTCAGGAGTTTAGATTCGACCCCTACAACCACAATTAAATGAGCATACACACTCATACACACACACAGTCAGTCAGCAGACGTGGGTCACAAGGCTCCGAGAACTTTAGTGGTTTTTAAGTCGTGCAGTAACTGCTAGCAGTAATAAGTGGTAGTGACAACGTCAGTGAACAATCCTACGAGTGATAACCAGAGTTATTAGTTAAAAAAGTCAAGAGGAAGCCTGAAATCTTTAATATTTCAAAGTGTCAAACCGTTAGTGGCTAGTAGGCTTCTGTTGCTACACAGATTCAAATATACAAAGATTCAAGTGAGTGTGGAAGCGGGTGTTCAAGAATTTCGAGAGATTGGATAACAAGTGAAATGTGGGGGCACCATACAGTGAGATTTGAAAAAGTTAATAAGCAAAAGTAAAAAAGGAAAAATATAATATATAAAAAGGGGAAGGTGGCAGTAGGCCTGCTGAAACAGTGACGTCACAACAGTTGTGTGACATTATACATATAAAGTGTAACACCGAATGTGAAGTGTATTCCAATATAAGTGAAGTGTATTCTATCATAAGTGACATTGAGGGACGCGGATGTTTTGAGCATATACGGTTATAAAGATCACGGGTGAAGAATTTTCAAAATATGATAGAAGGAGTGTTTTAGACGACTACGTCAACAGCATCTGGCAACTTGTCATCGCATCACTGCCAGCTTAAGTATCACTCACCTGTTGGGGTTGTTTTGGGGGTTCTGAATCCTGGCCTTAGTCACTGTTAGATACTGGTCACTCACTGCTGCAAGCTATTACCAGAATTTAGAGCAGAAAAAGGGATAGAAAGGTGAAAAATAGGGTTGACTAGCGAGGAGCAGCCTAGCGAGGGAAAGCCTAGTGAGGTGACGTCAGACACTCCTAGAAGGGTGAACAAGCTAAATTTTACAACCTAATTACTTTCTGTGTTTTATAAGTAGGAGTGATAAGTGCTAGAATCACTGTTGGTAGTTTTAGAAATACGGGTATTACTACTGATATTTATTAGCAGTATGAATACTTAGAAGTGGGGGCACACATACACATGCACACACACACACACACACACACACACACACACACACACACCACACACACACACACACACACACACACACACACAACACACACACACACACACACAACACACACACACACACACCATATACAGGATATCACACCTTCCTGTGAAGTGACCCTCTAACCCTTCCTTCCCCCCCCCCCTCTCCCTCTCCTCTCCTCTCTTCCTCTCTCTCTCTCTTCCCCTCTCTCTCCCCTCTCTCTCTCTCTTCTCTCTCTCTCTCTCTCTCTCTCTCTCTCTCTCTCCCTTTCTCTCATCCTCTCTTCCTCTCCCTCTTCCTCTCTTCCTCTCTCTCTTCCTCTCTTCCTCTCCCTTTTCTCTCTTCCTCTCTCTTCCTCTCTCTCCCTCTCCCTCCCTCTCTCCTCTCTCCCCCTCTCTCTCTTCCTCTCTTTCTCTCTCTCTTCCTCTTCTCTCTATCTCCCTCTCTTCCCTTGTCACTCCCCCCTCTCTCTTACCTTTTCCCTCTCTCTCTCACTTTCTCCCCCTTTTCCCCTCCTACCCTGCCCTTCTCTCTCTTTCTCCCTCTCTCTCACTCTCTCCCCCTTTTTCTTTTTCACTTTCTCTTTTACTTAAAAAAAAAAAAGAAAAAAAAATGGTTGGGACTCGCAGGAATCAGGGATCAGATGACAATGGTACTGGTAGGGAGGAATGGATGGAGGAGCAGTGGAAAAGGATAGAGCAAGAATGGGAGAGAAAATTAGGAGAGCTTTCTGAAAAAATGGAGAAAAAGCTCTCTGTGAAATGGGAAGAGAGGTTGGAGAAGGAGACGAAGAATTGGGAGGCCCAAGTCGAAACCGCAGTAGCCAGGGTAAAGGTCCTAGAATTTGAGGTAAACAGGCTGAAGCAAGTATCAGGGGTAGTGACCAGAGAAGACACACCATACGAAGCTGAGAGGCTGAACAGGAAGGAAGGAGATATGAAATATGCTAAGGTCCTATCAGCCTGCAAAGAAGGGCCAGGGAGTGGAAGGGAAGAGCAGATGGGTGCAGATGGAGAGGGAGATAGGTCGAATTTCTGAGGCACAAACCATGCTACCAAGAGCCACTGGAAAAATCAAGGGAGAAAATGACCACATACAGACAGGAACCAGAGTCACAGAGGGAGAGGCAATGGGAGGAGGAAAGGGCAAAATCAGTGTTTATCCATGGGCTTCGGGAGAGAGAGGAAAGGACACACACTGAAAGACAGCAGGAAGAAAGAAAGGAGATTGAGAAAATCATCATGGAAATAGGGGGAGAAGACATGGACGAGATTGTAAATTTTCAGAGAATAGGGAGGTACTTGAAGGGGAGAAACCGACCGATCAAGCTGATTCTCAGGACAGAAACAGTGCAGAACAGGATCCTCCAAGGAAAACCACGGTTGAGAAGCTCGGAAGAGTACAAGAAGGTGTTCCTAGACAGAGACAGAACACAAAAAGAGAGACAGCAGCTGAGGGAGAGGACAAAAAAGCAAAAGGAGCTAGGAAAGGAGACAAGGATGGAACCAGCAGAGGTCAGTCAGAGCAGAACAGAGCAGCAAGAGCAAGCACACACACAACTATCCTCAGAACCCCACAACCTATCACACCATCCCAACACACAATACAATCCATACCCACAGCTTCCACCAACCCCCAACCATAGAAATCCACA
>NC_069485.1:17437397-17452695 GCF_026875155.1 Cherax quadricarinatus
GTAATAAGTTACCACAAGTTATATACACTGTGGATCTAAACAGGAGTCTTCTGGCAGGGCTGCATCTGCTCTTGTTGCCACCTCCCTAGTTAAGAATGATAATAAATTTTGTTGTTTTTAGGCATAAGAATTAACAACTGGGCGTCTACACTGCAAACTGAATTGTTTGCAATCCTAATGGTGCTAAAGCTAACTTATGACACTGAGCTTGACTCTATCATCATACTGATTCTATGTCATCACTGAACATAAGAACATAAGAACATAAGAAAGGAGGAACACTGCAGCAGGCCTGTTGGCCCATACTAGGCAGGTCCTTTACAATTCATCCCACTAACAAAACATTTGACCAACCCAAGAATGCTCTTGACTCACATAATGACTCCAACGACAGGCTCATTGGAGAAGCCAGGTACAAAAACTGATCTAATTTGCCCAAAATGCTCTGCATAACCAATGGATTTCTATATACAGTTTAACTTCAAATTTCGAACGTATCGCTTATCAAACTCTTCGAAAATAGAACCCATTTTTCGAACCAACTTTGTCCCTATTATCGAAAATCGCCCCTATTTTCGACTGCCGGGTACCAGATTTAGTTAGTTAAAGATTAGCCGGTATTCTCCCGGCCGGGCCTTGTCCAAGTGGTGGCCCGGCCTTGGCTCCCTCTTTAGGGAGTGTCTGAGACCTAAGTCTCCCATGGGAGGAGGTACAAGCACCTCCTCATCTTTGGGACCAACTGTCCCCAGGCCTAGCCACAAGCTAGGCCTCTCTGGTCTGCCATCCCCGCCCCAAAGGGGCAAATGGGAATGACAGTCTTATGAGCTAAAGGCTCGGGCTCAGGCACCTACCCTACCCTAGAAGGGTTAGGCATGGTGTCGATCTACCAGATTTGTCCAGCAGCCCGCTCTATATGTGTCCCCACGCAGGCGCTGTGAGCCAGTCTGGATTTGTTGATGCTTGAGTGAACACTAACTTGCGCCCTCATTCAAACATTTTACGATTATTTCATTGTGTTTAGTACTTGTGAGACTGTGAAATAAGCTACAATGGGCCCAAAGAAACTTGCTTGTGCTACCCCTGTGGTAAAGAAAGTGAGAAACACCATAGATGTGAAGAAGGAAATAATACAGAAGTGGATTGATGTCCAAATGTTTGTGGAAAAGTACAACCCTGAGCAAGCTGAAACAAGCCATCTTTGCAACAAGTTCAGTGACAGAACCATGTTCCATTTTAGGGAATCTTAAAGAGGCACCAGAAACAGAGGACTGTGGACAGTTATTTTGTGAGACAGGGGTCCAGTGACTCTCAAGCTGGTCCTAGTGGCATTAAAAGACAGAAGGGAAGTAACCCCAGAGAGGGCTTTGATACCTGAAGTCCTCATGGGGGAATTCTCCTTCCAAACACAAACCCCAACTCCCTCTCTCCTTTCCTATCTTCAGATGCCATCACCAATCTTTAATAAAGGTAAGTAAAATGTTATTTTATATATATTTTTAAAATTTATTAATACATTATTGAACACTATATTTGTTGCGTGTATGTAAAACTATAATTAATCTCTATAAAATGTACTTTTTTGTGAATATTTTTGGGTTTTGGAATGGATTAATTGTATTTCCATTATTTCTTATGGGAAACATTGCTTCGCTTTCAGACTTTTCGAATTTAGAGCTAATTCCTGGAATGGCTTAAGTTCGATATTTGAGGTTCCACTGTAGTAGTATGTCATTGATGTCAGCTAGGCTTGAATACCTTGCACATGTACTTGTAGAAATAAAAAATATTATTATATTATTATTATATTATTATTATTATAGATGGTGACTCGGCGGTCTGTGTTCAGTTTAATATGTTTATTATGCTCCCCATACCCATTGTGGAAAATTGCATTTAAGTGAATGTATCATTATGTACATAACAGTAAATGAACAGAGATAATTATTATTTATCAGTTAGACAAGTAGGATTTGGGACACCTAGATCGCAAAAAATGTCCCCCTTCGATACCTACCACTGTCATATCCACAAGTTGCTCTGGACCTATTAATTATAAATGATTTGTATCACCAGGAATGCTGGTAAATATATAAATTTGTGGACTGTATATTAAAAATAATAAATGATTATAGATACACATATATACACATTTACACAACAGAAGGAGAATATATCTTAATCATAACACTCACCAATTTGACTGGAGATTAATGTGTCATGTACAGGACCACCCCCCCCCCTTTTGCCTACATTTATGAAGAATTTACTTTCCAGAAATTAAACATAATTTAGACAGCTTATCTGAGGTTCCTGGAGCTGTCCTGTCCAGTCGCCTGATATCTCAAGTTATGCAGGAATGCACATCCAACAATTTCGTCTCCTATTTGAGAGGTGTCAGCCCAATTTTAACCTCTAGAGCACGAAAAATTCTTCCCATTACACCAACGTTTCTAATCCAAATTCAAACAAAATGGCAATCCTACTTCTGCCCAGGCACAGGTCCAGTTTCCCATTTTCCATAATATAATTCTTTTAAATACAGTATGGCCATCTATTTACATATAACTACTGTATTTCTGGAAAATATATACAGTATTTTCCACACTGCGGCCAGGCGGAGGTCGTTGCTAAACGACTCAAATTGCTGATTTGGCAACGGTGGAGGACCTGGGTACATATAGGATCTGGCATCCACACGGCGACATATTACACAAGATTTAATCACCCTTTTTACACTTTGCCATCCTTGTGGAATCCAGAAAGTTTCCCTAATACAATTTAAGGTATCTTGTACCCCACCATGCATTACATTTTTATGGGCATTTAGCACAATTAAATATCTTAGATGATGAGTTTTGGGCAGTAAGATAGAGTGTTTAGCATAATCACCCAATTCAGCATTTTGTAACCTACCTCTGCACCTAATTACATTGTTCTCTAAATACAGCCCCAATTTCTCTATTATGGAACCTTTCACAATTTTTCTTTCTATCATCAATTTAATCTCATTTCCATAGATTTCTTCCTGTACCCTCTTTATCCAATATTCAAGAGGAGTTTACCTGGAGTTTACTGAGTTTACCTGGAGAGAGTTTCGGGGGTCAACGCCCCCGCGGCCGGTCTGTGACCAGGCCTCCTGGTGGATCAGCGCCTGATAACCAGGCTGTTGCTGCTGGCTGCACGCAAACCAACGTACGAGCCACAGCCCGGCTGATCAGGAACTGACTTTAGGTGCTTGTCCAGTGCCAGCTTGAAGACTGCCAGGGTGGCACTGGACAAGGATGTGAAAACTTAAATGAAGTATTCATCTTGTTTAGAAATTTAAACACCAACTTAGTTACATTGATTAGTTTGGGTAAAGAAGAATACCTATTTATATCAATGGCTAAGGGAGGACAAACTATTGGAGCGGTGGTCACAGTAATTTCAACAGGAGCAATATACGCCTTTTGTACAGGCCAATTAGCTTTATTTACCAACCAACTCTGTCCTTTAAACCATGATACAGCATTTACAAATTTAGCATAAGGTAAACCTCGAGACAAGAAATTAGCTGGATTCTCCTCACAAGGTATATGATTAAATGTTAACATATGCTGACCCAAACTATCATACTTCTCTTGCATCTGATTAATTTCAGCGACTCTGTTTTGTATGTACACAGTTTTACTGTTTCCATTACGAATCCATTGTAAGGATACCTCATTATCAGACCAAATTACAGTGTCGCTAATATTTATCTCCTGCAACTTATTTCTTATATAATTAGCTAATTTGACACCTACATAAATGGCTGTTAATTCCAACTGAGGTAAGGTACATGATTTAATTGGAGACACTTTAGCTTTAGACATAACAAGAGAAATAACACTATTACATTGAAGGTAAGCAACTGCTCCATATGCCAATTTTGAAGCATCACAAGAAATGTGGAGTATATTTTTCCCATCTGGATTGGCCACCTGGCATGGGAACTCCAACATTGAAATTTTCTCATAATCACCAATTAATTCATCCCACCTGTTAATGAATTCCTCAGGTAGAATTTCATCCCAAGCACATTTAAGTTTCTATGCTTCCTGAATTAATAATTTCCCTCTTATAGTAAGGGGTGACACTAAACCTAGTGGATCAAAACATTTGGAATCTTCAGCAAGCAAGACTCTCTTAGTTAATTTATTGGGCCTACTGTAATTATTAGGTTTTAACATTAACAAATCTCTCTCAGTATCCCAAGTTAAACCCAATACATTACTACATTTTGGCACTTCATCTCCAGGGTAATCTTTACTTATTTTGTCCTTTAATTTGGACGAATTATTATTCCATTCCCTCAGAGGCATATTTGCACTTTGCATTATTTTATTAGCCTCTCCATAAGTCATTAACAGTTCCTCTTCAGTTGACGTCACACCCAGGAAATTGTCCACATAAAACTGTTTGCTCATTACTTTACTCAATGGACTTTCCATACGCTTAAGGTGTGCATTTATCATTGCTTGAAGTAGGATGGACTGGATGTAGCACCAAATAATACGCTCCTAAAGTGAAAGGTTTTCAGAGGGCTAAGTGGGTCACTATTATTCTCAGGCCATAAGAAGCAGGTAGAATCCCGGTCAGCCTCTTGTAAACCCACTCTTAGGAAAGCTTTACTTATGTCAGCCGTAAAGGCATAATGCTTCAATCTAAAATTTAATAAGATATCTCCTAATTTTTCCGTCAACGACGGACCTGTCATCAAACAGTCATTTAAACTAGGTACATTTTTGTTACTCCTGGCACTACAATTAAACACAATCCTCAAAGGAGTGGTCTTAGAATCCTTCTTCACTCTGTGATGTGGCAAATAGTGACCATAAATTTTGGCTTGCTCAGGAGGTACATCTTCTATAAATTTATTAATTAACAGCTCAGCAATTATATCATTATAGGCAGTTAACAATTCTGGTGTCTTACTCAGTTCGCGGAGCTGAGACTTTAATTGTCCAATATCCATTCTGTAATTAGTGGGCAATTCTGGATGGTTCAGTCTCCACGGAAGTCGTACCCAGTATTGTCCAGATTCAAATTTTACATCTTTCAGGTATTGCTCCTGAGTAAACGAATCATCTGGACTTTCTTCATTTACATTTATTCCAATGCTGTCTAATTCCCACAATTTATGCACTGGCTCAAACACCATCCTCTATGAAAGAATTATACTGGGGCCGACTTCATGAGTAAGACACACAGTTATGGTATTTGTAGTTTCTCTAGTCATGAATTATTATTACGAGGAATCCTACCATACATTACATGGCCTCCTGCAGTCTTCAAAAGGGTGACACCACATTTCTTTACCATACCCTTTACAAAGGAGGCATAATAGTCACTACCTATCAAAATATTTATTGGGCCTACAGAATCATCACTTACACCTGAAGGTGCTAAATTTACATTATGTGAAAGTCTTTCTGTAGCTTTACTAAGCCCTACTGTAGATATTTTCTCTGGAAGTCTATCTACAATTACTGCATTAACACGTTTTTTCTCATTGCCCAACCTGACAGTTACATAAACAGTGTCATACAATTGAGACCTTTTATCCGAGAGAAAACCAGATAATTTTAAAGTTGTGGGATCTCCCATCTGTACTTTCATACCATCAAGACATTCACGTTTAATGAAAGTACGCTGGGATCCCTGGTAAGATAAGATAAGATTTCGTTCGGATTTTTAACCCGGAGGGTTAGCCACCCAATGATGCAGTTACATTTTTTGATTTATGCCTTTTATCATCAATTTTTACCTGTAACACAGTTAAGGCTACTTCAGCAAAACCATCATTATTAACATTAGCAGCAATTTTTACATTAGCCACTGTTGTGTCAGGATTGTCAACATTATCATTATTATCAGCATTATCATATAGACCTTTACACATGACTATATGGTGTCTTCCTTTGTGACATTGATAACAGAAGTTTAATTTCGCATAACAATCCTTTACATTGTGATTACCTAAACACCTGATACATCTATCAAGTTCCTCCAATCTTTCAACTTTATCATTCCATGAATTGTATGCATTGCAATTCTTAGAAAAATTAGTACCCTTGCAGAAGAGACAATCTCTCTTTTCTTTGACTGGTTTCTTATTAACTGGGCTACTTTAGAGGATACTTATTCTTCTTACCTTGTGGAGAATCATTATTTCTGATTCCTGCTACTTGATATGCACCTATGCAACTCTTTCTAGGAAATGAATTTTGATTATTAACATTTTGATAATTTTTCCCTTCTTGAAACTTGACAGATACCTCAGAGTTATTATGTGTTGCATCTTTAAAATAAGTTGGTTGGCTCGTCTGCAACTGAACAATTAATTCTTGTAGACCCAGTCTTATTTTCTTCAGACCAAAATAACCCTTGTGATATTTGTTTGAGAGCCATTCAAGTGTTTTACAGCTTAATTTATTCTGTACCATGGCACTCAATAACCAGTCTGATTCCTTCAGATTATATTTATTACTTAAAGTTTTGAGAGTGCTCTCCAGTTTTAACTTCTAAACTGCTGTAAACCTTTGTAAGTGTGATCTGGAGATTTTAAATTAACAATGATATTCACCAGATCCAACCTACTTTGTTCTATATTACATAAGTGACCTTCAACAAGTCAACTGCTTCCTTGTAAGAGTCATCTACATTGGGAAAGGCTTGTATGAGTATGTGAGCATCTCCTCTTACCTGTCCTTTGAGGTAAAATAATTTAGTTACACAGGCTAGGTCACTCCTGTCATGCACAGCTGCTTTAAAAATTGACCAAAATTCCTCCCAATTTTCACCAGGATTAAATACAGGTAAACATAGTTCTGGGAGTTTTGTCAAAGACATCTTATTTGTTGGAGCAGACTGATTAACTGCCTGGTTTACACATTTTAATTTATTCAAGGCCTGACTTTTACAAGAAAAAATCTTTTCTTCTAATTCATAATACTGAGTAATCATGAGAATTATTTCAGTCTCATCTACACAGTTTATTAATAAATCTCCTTCATATTTGTTGTAATATAATTTGTATGAATCATATCTATTCCCTAAAGCATCTAAATACAATTTTAAATCATCAGTATTCACAGTTTCTTGATTCATTAATTCCAAGCACTTATTATATGCCTTGGCTACATGAACTTTTCTAGCCTGTAGTGATGCTTTATTTACTCTATATTCCATATGTTTGTCTTCTATATTAATTTCCTCATTTTCAGCCATGATGCAATATATTAAATTCAACTTTATTAATAACACTGATTACAACTTACAACACTGACACAACTTACCTTTGAATAAATCCCAGCTACTTGAGCTTAGCAATTACATATGCAAGAAATTATAATATAATTTTAAATGTGCATTAATACAAACCTTTAGCCAAACTTGGCTTATCAAAATTAATATTACACAAATTAATATAATCCTTGCCAGAATTTGGCATAGCAAATTAATATTATACACAATATAATCTTTAGCCACACTTGTCTTATCAATTACACATACACTGATATAAATCTTGGCCATAATTGTCTTATCAAATTAATATTATACAAATACATTAATATAAATCCTAGCCACTTTGGCTTTGCAAAATTCTTATACACATTAATATAATTAGCTACACTTGGCTTATCAATTACACATACACTTATACACATTAATATAATCTTTAGCCACACTTGACTTATCCAAATTAATATTGTAATAATTATAATCCACTACACATTAAGTAAATTTGTGAACTTAACATCCACCTCCTTCTGTTATTTCACATATAATTATTAAGTAATTAACTAATTAATGACTTCACTAATTACCTCCGGTTCAAGAAGGACCAACGGGCAAATTAAATGTGGAAAATTGCATTTAAGTGAACGTATCATTATGTACATAACAGTAAATGAACACAGATAATTATTATTTATCAGTTAGACAAGTAGGAACGCAGGAGGGAGAGATATATGATTATATACACCTGGAAAATCCTAGAGGGACTAGTACCGAACTTGCACATGAAAATCACTCACTACGAAAGCAAAAGACTTGGCAGACGATGCACCATCCCCCCAATGAAAAGCAGGGGTGTCACTAGCACGTTAAGAGACCATACAATAAGTGTCAGGGGCCCGAGACTGTTCAACTGCCACCGGACCACCAGGACCGGTGGCCTGGTGGCTAAAGCTCCCGCTTCACACACGGAGGGCCCGGGTTCGATTCCCGGCGGGTGGAAACATTCGACACGTTTCCTTACACCTGTTGTCCTGTTCACCTAGCAGCAAATAGGTACCTGGGTGTTAGTCGACTGGTGTGGGTCGCATCCTGGGGGACAAGATTAAGGACCCCAATGGAAATAAGTTAGACAGTCCTCGATGACGCACTGACTTTCTTGGGTTATCCTGGGTGGCTAACCCTCCGGGGTTAAAAATATGAACGAAATCTTATCTTATCTTATCTTACCAACAGACCCCTGGCAGTCTTCAAGCTGGCACTGGACAAGCACCTAAAGTCAGTTCCTGATCAGCCGGGCTGTGGCTCGTACGTTGGTTTGTGTGCAGCCAGCAGCAACAGCCTGGTTGATCAGGCTCTGATCCACCAGGAGGCCTGGTCACAGACCGGGCCGCGGGGGCGTTGACCCCCGGAACTCTCTCCAGGTAAACTCCAGGTCCAGGTAGGAATTTGGGACACCTAGGTCGCAAAAAATGTCCCCCTTCGATACCTACCACTGTCATATCCACAAGTTGCTCTGGACCTATTGATTATAAATGATTTGTATCACCAGGAATGCTGGTAAATATATAAATTTGTGGACTGTATATTAAAAATAATAAATGATTATAGATACACATATATACACATTTACACAAGGAGAATATATCTTAATCATAACACTCACCAATTTGACTGGAGATTAATGTGTCATGTACAGGACCCCCCCCCCTTTTGCCTACATTTATGAAAATTTTACTGGCCAGAAATTAAACATAATTTAGACAACTTATCTGAGGTTCCTGGAGCTGTCCTGTCCAGTCGCCTGATATCTCAAGTTATGCAGGAATGCACATCCAACAATTTCGTCTCCTATTTGAGAGGTGTCAGCCCAATTTTAACCTCTAGAGCACAAAAAATTCTTCCCATTACACCAATGTTTCTAATCCAAATTCAGACAAAATGGCGACCCTACTTCTGCCCAGGCGCAGGTCCAGTTTCCCATTTTCTATAATATAATTCTTTTAAATACAGTATGGCCATCTATTTACATATAACTACTGTATTTCTGGAAAATATATACAGTATTCTCCACACCCATCCTGTGGGCGGTAGTCAAAAGATTACAGAGGTACATAATGGGTTCAAGGTTTGTGGTATTGGGAAAATTGACATTTATAGTAGCCCAAGCACTAACTCACTCATTCGCTGTGTAAAGGATGAGGGTGTGCGATCTTAACAGTCCTCTTACACTTAATTCTATTTATATCCCTCCATATCCGGCTAAGTGAGCTGTGGGTAATGAGACCATTGACATATGTTTCACAGTCTATATGCCGAAGCTCAGTCATACGCTTCCTGACAGCAGTTTGAAAGAGCTTCAGTATATCAGAGGTATGATTTTTTTTTATAGGGTAGGACTAGTCTCTGAGCAGTACGTTTCAATGTTCGAAGTTTAGGAACATGCACGGTAGTGGCTGGTTTTATAGTATACTGCACTATCCATCTTGTGGACGGTAGCGCAAGAAGCTTATGGACATGATAAGATAAGATTTGTCCGGATTTTTAACCAGGAAGAGTGTTAACCACCCATGGTAACCCAATAAAATCAGCAAGTCATTGAGACTGTCTGTCTTATTTCCATTGTGATCCTTCAATCTTGTTCCCCATGATGCCATCCACACCAGTTATTTAACACCCAGGTACCTACTATTGCTAGGTAAAGGGGCAGGGCAGCAGGTGTAAGGAAACTGCCCAACGTTTCCACCCATGCCGGGGATCGAACCACTACACTTAAGTGTACGCGGAGAGAGCGTTACTGAGCCACAGGACACCGTACTTAATGGCTATCATAGGATTATATAGAGCAAGTTAAGTATAATAATGGTTATGTAGGATTATATAGAGTAAGTATATTAATGGTTATCCTATGATTATATAGAGTAAGTTAAGTATAATAATGGTTATCCTAGGGTTATATAAAGTTAAGTATACTAATGGTTATCCTAGGGTTATATAAAGTTAAGTATTTAATAATGGTTATCCTAGGGTTATATAGAATAAGTATAATAATGGTTATCGTAGGATTATGCTGCTCATTACATGTTTACATATAAGATCACTGTCAAATTGTCTTATATTATTATGTTTGAAAATCCTCCGTAATAGTTGAGTTAACTTATTTTAATTGCTTGCTTGCTTATCTGTTTACTTTCTTACTTAATAACTTTTATAGTTTCTTAATTACTTGCTGACTACGTACGTACTTATGCACGTACTTATTTACTTACGTACGTACGTACTTATTTATTTACTGATTTACTTACCGCTTTACCTACTTATTGGTTTACTCACCTGCTTACTGATTCGCTTACTGATTTACTCACTTACTGATTTACTTATTTACCTACTTACTGATTTACTTATTTACCTACTTACTGATTTACTCACTGATTTACTTTCTTATCTACTTACTGATTTATTTACCTTCTTACTGATTTATTTATTTACCTACTCGCTGCCTTACTTACCTACTTGCGTTCTTGCTACCGTACTTACTTGTCTACTAACTTACTTTGCTTACTGACTTACTTACCTACTTATTTACTTGCATAATAAATTGTGGGTGTGCGGGACGACAGTTTGGGCGAGGAGGTGCGGGTGTGCCAGGCGTGACGTCACTGGCTCAGTAAAAAATGGCCGCCATGGCCCCGAGTCCTGGAGGAGGAGCTGGTCAACATGGAGCTCTACCACTCTTATTATGCTTCCTACTACTCTCCAAGGAAGGTAAGATACCCATGAACACCTAGTCTACCGTCCTGGCTCAGGTTCTCGCCGCTACACCAGGCGGGTGGGGAAATATGAGTGTTGTTTACATTTTGATTGTTGGCTGAGTGAAGGTTTTTTCAACGTGAGTAAATAAGATTTAGATTTTGATTTCCTGTTCTCACTCTGTTTACATAATATATAATAATCAGAAAGGCCCATAGGATTAGCAGTATTTTTTGGGCGGAGGGGCAATGGGAGTACGTTAAGTAGGTAAGTTAGTTTATTGAGGTACAATTTTACTCATTTTGTGTGATTACTTGTTTTACATAATAATGTAGGTGTAAATTATCTTAAGGTAACCAAAGGAAAGTTAAACAGTCACTTGGTTTCCATTGGGGTTAGAACACGTGAGGGAGGTTAAAGATCCATGTACGTCACATTATCTGCTCTTACTACTATATTACTTGCCACTGCATATATCACCCTCCCTATTATTCTCTGCTATATTACTCACCTTCACTGCACGTGTCACCTTCCCCCTCGTAATACTTTATCTAAATAAAGCAACAGCTATGTGTCCTTATATTAAGTTTTATGTGAGTGAGACGTGAGAGACTTTATCTCTACACTAATATATTTATATTATTATTTAAACTGCAACATTAACACCCCTCTGAAGGAGGGGTGTTAATGTTGCAGTTCAAAAACTGTAGTGTAAAGCACCCTTCTGGCAAGACAGTGATGGAGTGAATGATGGTGAAAGTTTTTCTTTTTCGGGCCACCCTGCCTTGGTGGGAATCGGCCAGTGTGATAATAATAAAATAATAATATTTATTAACACATGAGGCATTTTCCACCAAGGCAGGTGGCCTGAAAAAGGACACTTTTCACCATCATTCACTCCATCAGTGTCTTGCCAGAGCTGCACTTACAGTTATAAAACTGCAACATTAACTCCTCCTTCAGAGTGCCGGCACTGTACTGCCCATCTCCATCAACAAATTTTGTTGAAAATAAAGTTTTGGAGTTTAATAAGTTAAGGAAGCCTATGCAACTAATGGATTTGCTATTAAAAAAATAAAGGAGAGGAGAATTAAATGGAAAATTGAGGTATCGGGAAGATGGAGGGAATATTTTGAGGAATTGTTAAATTTTGGGACGAAGATAGGGAAGCTGTGATTTCATGTATGGGCAAGGAGGAATAACATCTTGTAGGAGTGAGGAAGAGCCAGTTATGAGTATGGAGGAAGTGCATGAGGCAGTGGGTTAGAATGAGAGGGGGTGAGGGCAGCTGGAATTGATGGGATTAGTAAATAATTAAGTTTATTCAGGTATGTACAAATACACAGTTACGTTGATTATCATCATAGCAGCATATGTGTAGAGAAATGTTAAAAGTAGGTTTTTGGAGTGGTTAGTCATTTATTTAATAAATAAGGAAGAGGGTAAGGTACCTAGGGACTGACAAAGAGATGAATAGTTCCTTTGTAAAAAGGGACAAAGGGGACTTAAGAGACTGTAAAAAATATAGGGGAATAGATCTGTTGAATATACTTGGTAAAGTGTATGGCAGAGTTATTTTTTGATAATCATTACTGATAGCACTTAATTACAATTAGGAAAAATCAACTACTGTTTATACGTATACCTGGGGGTGGTATAGGTGTAATAATAGGTCTTTGTAGTCTTAAGTTTTGGCTTAAGCTTGCTTGAAATGCTCTGCAAACTATAAGCTTTCAACATACACTCAAGTATCACCCTTTCCATATATAAATTGTATCATGTTGAAATTAACTTGTATATTTATGGTGGTAGTGCAAACATGCAGAAGGTCACAGTTTAGTCTTCATAACCATTTCTCACACACACCCCACCACAACACTTAGATTTAATATTTTCACATGCACAGACTGTAATTTAAATTTAATCCTCTTAAGAACTTCAGGGATATCCTAGGTTAAGTCATAATAGGTCACTTGTACTGGATATTTTTACCAGCATCTATAAAATAAAATAATTCATGTCAAGTGCTAAACCCATTTTGGGTCATGGCAAAAGTTTGGGGGGCCCTTTGGGGCTTGGTAGGTAATGCTTTTTCTTCAAAACTGGGTCGTGATTGTCCCAGAAAGGGGTAGAAACATTGACATGTTTACAACCTGTTGCCTGTCACCTAGCAAGGAAGTAGGTACCGGGGGTTTTTAGTCATTTGGGTTTGGGTTGCACCGGGGGACAAGTTTGGGGCCCCCCCAGGGAAATAACACGTCCTTGATGATGCACTGTTTTTCTTGGGCTATCCTGAGGGGCTACCCTCCGGGTTTTAAAAATTTAAACAAAATCTTTTTACCTCTGCCAGCTGACACCGAAAGTACATTTCCATTTGTACTCAGAATTGAAATTATCACATAATTCACTGTACTGCATTATGTAATATTAAATTTGTGATTAAAATAAATTATATTCACCATTTTCCACCTTTATTGGCTACCTAAATATATAACAAAATTTTTTAGAAAATTTCACAAGTTTGTGTACTAATTGTGTAATATTTTTTAAAACATCAAACCTGAGGGTTCCTGGAGGTTACCCGGGGGTTTTTTCCGGGGATCAACGCCCCCGCGGCCCGGTCCATGACCAGCCTCCCCCATGGACAGGGCCATCAACTAGGCTTACTCGGCGAAAGCAGTCCAGCGACGAGCCCAGCCCGGCTGATCCCGGGACTGACTTTTGGTATCTGTCCAGCTCTCTCTTGAAGGCGCCAGGGGTTTATTGGCAATCCCCAATGCTTTAGAGAGGCGTTGAAAATTTTGGGGGGCCCCGGGAAATTATGGGGTTTTCCCCCTTTTGACCAATGGGCCCCTACTTTTTATTGGGGGATTTGATCCGCCTGCCCATCTTTTACTTTCGTAGGGAGTGATTTCTGTGTGCAGATTTGGGACCCTTCCTGGGGAATAAAGGTGATAAGGTTTGGGGCAGAAAAAAAAAGGTTGGCTGAAACTTTTTGAATCAACATCCCTGTTTTTTTGATTTCCTGGTAAACCCTTTAACAAAACATCTATTTTTTTCCCCCTTTGAGTTTTTGGGGTGAAGCCTTGAGCAACAATCTAATATTTAAAAACCTGTTAAAACCTGGGTCAGCAGGTTTTGTAAAATTTATAAAATAAGGGAAAATACCTATACACTATATGTTCTGTTTTGACTCCGAAATCATTAGAAAAATTGCAAACAAACCTACCATGGACGGGATAAATCCGCATCAGAGAGACTCAAAACTCCAGCCCGCGCTTTAAAGCCACGGGCCCCATGTCTAACACACGGTCTGGAGTTTTTGAGACTCTTGATCGTGGGGTTTATTCCCTCTTTTGGGGTTTTTGGTTTTTGTATTTTATAATTGTTTTTTTTTACCAACATTTATTACAAATTTTAAAAACAAACTGGTAAAAAAGTTTATTTAGGCACAGGGACAATAAAACAGTGGGCCTCAATTTCGAAAATTAACTGTTCCAAGATATTCTAAATTTTAAAAGTCTGAAATTTTAAGCAATTTCCCATAAATAATGGGAAATACAATTAATCCGTTCCAAAACCCCAAAATTTTTCACCCAAAAAAAAACATTTTTAGAGATTAATTCGTTTTACATACACACAACAAAAGCTATAGTCTTTAATTTTGTATGTAATATAAAAAAACATTTTTACTTTCCTTTTTTGAAGTTGGTGATGGCTCGGAAAATTGGGAGGAGGGAGAGGGGGTTGGGGGGTTTTTGTTTGGAAGGAGAATTCCCCCCCCATGGGCCTTCCGGGGTTTTTAAAAAACCCCTTGGGGTTTTCTTCCCTTTTCTGTATTTTAATGCCACTAGGACCCCCCTTGAGTCTTGGCCCCAGTCTCACAAAATAAAAAGTCTACAGTCCCCCTTTTTTGTCTCACAAAATAAATATCCACATTGTCTGTTTCTGTCTCACAAAATAACTGTCCCCAATCTCTGTTTGTTCACAAAATAACTGTCCACAGTCCCTGTACATCCCGGCAAGCTCAACAAGTCTCACTCCCTCTCAACTTCGTATTTTTTCCCCTCTTCACATCTAGGGGTTTTCACTTTCTTTACCCAGGGGGACTGCTAGCAAATTTCTTTGGGGCCCCTGGCAGCTTATTTACAGCCCCACAAACACTGATCACATTAAATAATCGTAAAAAGTGTGAAGAATCGGAGGGTTGGTGTTCACCAAGCATAAACAAGCTAGACTGCCACGGCGCCTCGTGGGGGACGGGACGAGCAGGCCAGCGGACAGAGCG
>NC_069485.1:17453195-17469351 GCF_026875155.1 Cherax quadricarinatus
CTTTGCATAATTTCCCCATTTAAAATTTTCCCTCATACATGGCATCTGCACTGCTTCCAGCCTCCTCCACTCTGAAACATCTAAAACCCATACATCTCATTCCCATTTTGCTTCCACGGAAAGTTCTTTGTCTCTATAGCTACCTCAGTTAACTACTTACTGAACTGTATGTCGAACGGACCGCTATTAAAATGTCTTAACACATTCATTTCTTCCATACTTCCTCCCTACAATGTGATAACCAATCTTAATTTACTAGATTTTTTGATTACCCTCAACACCTTGCTCTTTCCTGTTCTGTTTCTTTCTTCTGTTACATAGCTTCCCAAATTTCTCCACCAGCTTTTGCAACTTTTCTTACGAATCTCCCAAAAAGATCCATATCATCGGCCAACAGCAACTAAGCAAACTCCCGCTTAGTATCTAATTCCATGTCTTTTAATCCCACACCTCTCCCTAACACGTTAGCATTCACATCTCTTACAACACCTTCAATAAATATTTTAATCAATCTTTGGTATATTACGTTTCCCGGTATGAGGCCTAATTTACTGGAAAATGATTTCCCTCTCTCGTACATACCCTGACCTGAACCTCACTATCACCTTAAAAACTATATTCCTCTTTTAGAAACCTACTGCCCGTTCAGAACATTAGTAACATCTGCCTCACTGCCCTCGTATTCATTCTATCATAAACCTTTTCTTAATCCATAGAAGTGACCAAAAAAATCTTAACTTTATCAAAATATTGTTCACTTATATGTTTCCTTGTAAAAGCTTACTATATGCTTCCCCTATTCATATTTCTCAGTAGTCCATTTTTTCTGTTTTAGCATTAATTATTTCAATAATAATTCTGCTACACAATTTACCCAGAATACTGAACAGGTTTTTTCCCCGAATAATTGTTACATTCCATCTTGTCTCCTTTCCCCTTATGTTATGGGGCTATAGGACCCAACATGAATTTATAAGTAACAGTTACTCTGGAATACCTAATTATATTGAATTGATGGGGACTTAGCTCTAAATGTCATAAGGACTGATCACCCTTAGGACTGAGAGGCAGCTGGGTCAAGCCTTTTTTCTCAATATAATAGGTTATACTATAGACACACAAACACACAATTTAAACAAGTAGTTTATAAAGTTGTATTTCTTTTTGTAACAGTAAAATAAGGTATAGTAGAATTGTGGTAACAAGAGAATTGTGCTTGGCAACAGTCTTTTGTTTTGGTGGAGGAGTTTAGCTAGGCTCCTCCCTCTCCCCTTCTCTCTCTCTCTCTCTTCTCTTGTGGACATGGAGGTGGCAAGATGTCTGGGTCCTTCTTTCTATCTTTTGGGGCATTATGTGTGCTCCAGGGGTGAGTTTTTATAATTTAAGTTGTGGCCACCATACCCAGGGTGACTAAAGTGTGTCAAAACACTGGTTAGCCCAGAGTTATGTCAAGAAGAGAGAAGGACAAAAGTTGTTGAGATACACCATGTGGGAGAACAGCTATGGAGTGTGTAGATCTTTGTTTTGAAAATGTGAGGCTGTAATTGTATATTCTGTACATATCTATTGAGAATACAGTTATATTTTTATAGTAGTAGTTTACATAACCTGTGAAGAGGGCTGGTGAGAGAATATCAGACACTCAAGATGATCAGCCATGATGTAAGTATTACCCCTAGACAGATAAGGCCATTAAGTAAAAAGCTACCCCACACTAGAACATGTAGTGAGAACCTTACTATCAAAGTAATAAGGGACAAACCAACGTAACATGGGAACTTGACCGGGAGAGTTATTTGACTGCTAAAATAACTCAAAACATTCTTTGAACTATATGTACTGGTATGGGGTAATAACAGTTGCATGTTTCTGGTAGGAGAAGATTTTCCAAGGTGGTGTCAGTGGAAGTGTTGTTTTCATATATTAGTTTACAGGTTGTTTTTCTCCTAAGGTGGGAGGAAGGTTTAGTAACACATTTTAACACGTTGTTGTGGTTATGGTAAGTGCTATGTGCATAGTTTACATTCAATTTGTGTTATTTTATGTGCCTGTGGGAAAACTTTGTCCACTGATACTGTAAGAGGGAAGCAAGTGTTTAAAGATAAAACTATGTCAGAAATTGAGTCTTTCAACTTTTCAGGCTTCAGGGAGGAAGGTAATAATTCATCAGTAAACATGCCTGTTAACAGTGAACATGAGGGATCACCTACCCCAGGTGTTACAGAAATGGAATGGATGAGACTGAAATTAGCTGTGCTAGAGGCTGAAATGAAATTAATGAAAGCTAAAGAGGAAGAACGTCAAAGGTTAGGAGGTTCAGAACCAGAGCCTGAGCAGTACTTTAACATAACTAAAGCTGAAAATTTTGTCCCTAAGTTTACAGAGAGTGACCCAGATAGATATTTTTCTTTTTTTGAGAAGACTGCTCTGGAGCAAGGATGGCCCAAACAGAAGTGGGCTACCCTAGTTCGCACACAACTTGTGGGTAAAGGTTTCCCAGAGAGTAGAGACTCTGGAGGGGCAAAATTTTTCTGATTATGATAAGATTAAAGAGGAAGTATTGCTTGCATACCAAATGATACCTGAGAAATATAGACAAAAGTTCAGGAATCAAAAATTTCAGGATGGGCAGACCTTAACTGAGTTTGGGAATGAGAAACTGTTCCTTTTCAAGAAATGGGTTTGTTCCAAAGGAGTTAATAAAGACTATAACAAATTAGTAGATCTGATGGTTCATGAGGAATTGTACAATACAATCCCTGTTGACCTCAGAGAATATTTGGAGGACAAAAACCCAGATAATCTTTCAGAAGCACTGGATCTAGGTGACATTCTTGGCTCGCAGGGAACTGGTAAGTAAAAACAGTCATGCTGCTTCTGAAAATTTCCCCACTCATTCTAAACCTTATTCCAAGTCCTATGGTCATAAAGGTAAGTGGGACAAGAATTTTCAGGGACAAATGAAGGCTGAGGTGCCCTCTAAAATAGAAGGAAAAGGTAAGTCAGCTGGAGTTCAAAGTTTACCTAGACAATCAGATAATGTTTCAGGTCCTCGAGTAAACAGTACCAGTCCTACACCAAATGGTAAAAATACCTTTAAGAGTTATGCCTGTTACTACTGTAACAAAACTGGACACACACAAAGTTTTGCTGGTCAAGGCGGCGAGATCAGGAAGGGATGAACCACCCCAGAGGACTCTAATGCAGAGATACATCAGTTGCCTGCATTAGGTCTTCAAGGCAAGGTGAGGAGGAACCTTTGGATCTAGACCCCAGGATGTGTATATTTTCTAGTAGGTCCACAATTGGTTTGCAAAAGGATGTAGGCAGAGTTGAGAACATATTGTCCTTGAGAGACGGATGTAGCACCTACTCTTTGCTACGTGCTGGAGTGCTGCCAGTGTCTAAGGATACCTATACTGGGATAGATATATTGTTGAAGGGTATTACGGGTTCAACCATAAGGACACGTGTACACAAATTATGGGTAGAATCTGCATACCAAGTTGGCTATCTCCCTGTAGGTGTCTCAGATGAAATTCCCTTCGAAAGGGCCGACCTCTTATTAGGGAATAATGTTATGGGCCTGTTAGACAGTGAGGAACAATTAGTTTGGGGGAAACCAAGTCCCAAATGTTGGGAGGAAATGGCTAGGAAAATCCTGCCAGACCTTCTCCCTGATGGTTCCACCATGAGAAGTATGGCTCATGATCATGCTACCAACAGTCTTCATGATATTTCTCATGAGGATGGTGAGGGCTTAAGTTTGGTAACTTTGCTTTCTGATGTTGAATTGTAGTCAGCTGAAGAAAAGGATGTTCCAGCCAGAGCTGAGCATGATTGGAGAATGGATCAGTTAAATAGTGTGAGAGAGGCTGCACCTGCTAGGGTGCAATTAATTTCTGTGCAGGAAAATGTCGCTGTTGCTGAGGAAGAGATTTTACAGTTAAATAAGTGTTTTCATTTCAGGGAGGAAACTCTTACAAAGAATTCACCTCTGTTTGCAGTATCGATGGAAGGAGAACAAGGGTTTTGTCCCCAGGTGGTGATGTCCAAGGTTTCCAGGCATTTCTTCTGGTCTCAGCTGTGGGAGACTGTCAGAGAGCATATTGAGACCTATCATATCTTTCAAATTATAGGGAAACCTAGTCGAAGTATTAAACCTGTTCCCCTTCAGTCTATTTCAGCACCAGGTGAACCCTTCAGCAAGCTGGTAGTAGATGTACTTGGTCCATTCCCAAGGACCAAACTGGGAAATGATTATTTACTCACAAATATTTGCTCCACTACCAGGTTCCTGGAAGCAGTCCCTCTGCATAAGATAACTGCTCATGTAGTCTTAAGGGTTTTGATGAAGTTCTTTTTCATGTTTGTTTTCCTCAAGCAGTGCAAAAAGACCAAGGGCCTAACTTTACCTCAAAGTCTTTTAGAAATGGTTTGAAGGGACTAAAAGTAGAGCCTCAGTGTTCAACTGTGTATCACTCTCCATCTCAAGGGGAAATAGAGAAATTACATCAAACCCTCAAGACAATGATGCAAGCCTATGGTATAGACAATACTAACAACTGGGATGAGAGGATCCTTTCTTTTTTATTTGCTGAGTGGGGAAGCACTCTGGAATCTCTGAGCTATTGGCTTGGGGAGGATGGGGATGCTCCCCCCTCGGAGCTTTTTCTCAGTTTCAGATACTGTTTGGCTCGTATGAGGTGGATGGTACCAGTGAACGTGCCCATCAACCAGACCAGGATGATGATGTGGGGCCATAATGTGGACCGTGATACTCTGGAGGCTGGAGAGGAAGTGCTGATACTGGAGCCAATTCATGTGAAAATCTGTATGGCAAGTTGCTGTGAGCTGAACATGTTGTGGGGGAAGCTCCCAGGGGTTAGATATAAAACCCACACCCCCGAGCAGAAAAAGAATGAGTATAATGTACACAGTAACCGGTCAAAGGGTTTGAAATTGTGTCAAAAATTCGGAGAGACCAATGTTTTAATGGAATGTAAAGGGCTGCAAAACAATAATCTGTATGAAATACCAAAAGTGTATTTAGGAAATAACATGTGTGTAAAAGATTTTGGGAAATGCATGCTTGGGTTTAATGAGAAAAATGTTGGAGAGTTGGCCCAGCCACCTTGGAACTTTAAAAAAGTTTGGGATGTCAGTAATGGGGAAAAGCTGAAACTCCATGAAGAAATTGTTAAGGAAGCTGAGCCAATTCAACAATTTTTGTGTGGGAAAAATCTGTATGAAAAATTGGATATAGAGGAAAAAGTGAAATTCTTCCACCACCAGTTTGTAGTGCTTAGTGAGAGTCAGTGGGCATTCCCATGCTTCATGGTTCCCAAATTAGATGGCACCCTGGGCATAAACACTGACTACCACAAAGTACATTTAACAATTAAGGTTTACAGGATTAGAAAGATTGATACTTATGCACTAAGAGATGCAAACATTTTAATAAACTAAAAACATGGGGCAGGAAGATGTGATTTCCATGGCCTGTGTTCCAGTACCATTTTAATATGTGTAATGCAAATTGTGTTCATTGTGTGCTTAAAATTTGTGTGTGAGATGGAACGTGATGGTATTTGTGTAAACTTGATGTATCCAACCTGGGTGCAAAGAGATGTCTTTGGTGTTTGTTGTTGTACTGCGAGAGGTTGCAGAACTGTTACTATCAATGAGCAACCTTCTAAATTTAAATGTCAACATTTTACCACAGGAAAGAAAATTTTCATTTTGGGGCTGGCTATTCAGCATTTGTATATGCCTCAAGATCTCTTCATCCTGTTCCTGTGTATGGTGACTAGAATCAGACTCTTAAAATGGGCTTTGTTCCTACAGCCTTTTAATTTGGAAGTCAAATATATAAAAGGCTCAGAGAATGTGGTTGCTAATCTCTCTAGATGTTTCATGTAGATGCATGGTGCGTACTTTGTGCATAGTGTTTGTCATGTGCTGACCTTGTTGTTTTTGCAGTGGTGAACTCTCGGCGAGCCTGAGTACTCTCTACCAGCCATCTGACTGTGAAGGAGTCGAGCCGGAGTCAAAAGTGTGACGAGGGTCAGTGTGTACGTAAATGTGAGTTGAGGCAGTGGTTGACAACCTTCGGTAACATGAGACGTTCAGGAAGGTATGTGATTTTTGTTGTCTTGGTGTGCTCTATATACAAAACGACCCGACGATTTGCCTTTGTGGTCCCTTGGACCCCTCCATGTTCCATGTCAGCCTCCTCTTCATAAGTTTGGAGGATCTGTGTGGAGTGGGACCTCGGAAGATGACCTTGAGTGCCTGACCATGTTAAGGATCGTGAGTGTTGACTGGAAGTCTCACTGTTTGGTTCGGCCACCCAAATGAGAGACACCTTGACATGTTTTGTGAAGTTTCCTGCCTGGTGTACACCTGACTGCTCTGGGTTTGGCTCTACTCTCGTCTCCTGATCAGGAAGATGCCACCCTGGAGTACCAGTTGCTTGCTGGATTACCGCAGCAGAGGCACAGGCCTGTTGGTGCAGGCTTTCACAGTGGACATTGTGGTTTCAATTCTTGCATTGTGATGTGTATTGTTTTTAAAAGCCACTAAAATTGTAAATAGTTACACATTGAGTATATGGGTATGGTTAAAATGCTTTTCTAAAAAAATCTGCAATCTGTTGTAAATAACAGTAAGTGAAGAGTAGTTATGGTGCTGGGAAATATGTAGCATTTCTAGTAGTCTTGTTTACCGCCTTCAGACTTAAGCAATATACTTTTTACTAGCCGTATCCTGAGGGACACGGCTAGCTTTTGTGAGACTTCGTCTGGAGGTGGGGGTGTTATGGGGCTATAGGACCCAACATGTATTTATAAGTAACAGTTACTCTGGAATACCTAATTATATTGAATTGATGGGGACTTAGCTCTAAATGTCATAAGGACTGATCACCCTTAGGACTGAGAGGCAGCTGGGTCAAGCCTTTTTTCTCAATATAATAGGTTATACTATAGACACACAAACACACAATTTAAACAAGTAGTTTATAAAGTTGTATTTCTTTTTGTAACAGTAAAATAAGGTTAGTAGAATTGTGGTAACAAGAGAATTGTGCTTGGCAACAGTCTTTTGTTTTGGTGGGAGGAGTTTAGCTAGGCTCCTCCCTCTCCCCTTCTCTCTCTCTCTCTTCTCTTGGGGGACATGGAGGTGGCAAGATGTCTGGGTCCTTCTTTCTATCTTTTGGGGCATTATGTGTGCTCCAGGGGTGAGTTTTTATAATTTAAGTTGTGGCCACCATACCAGGGTGACTAAAGTGTGTCAAAACACTGGTTAGCCCAGAGTTATGTCAAGAAGAGAGAAGGACAAAAGTTGTTGAGATACACCATGTGGGAGAACAGCTATGGAGTGTGTAGATCTTTGTTTTTAAAATGTGAGGCTGTAATTGGGATATTCTGTACATATTTATTGAGAATACAGTTATATTTTTATAGTAGTAGTTTACATAACCTGTGAAGAGGGCTGGTGAGAGAATATCAGACACTCAAGATGATCAGCCATGATGTAAGTATTACCCCTAGACAGATAAGGCCATTAAGTAAAAAGCTACCCCACACTAGAACATGTAATGAGAACCTTATTATCAAAGTAATAAGGGACAAACCAACGTAACACCTTACAAATAGAACACAAAGAGTAATAGTAAACAGAGTGAAGTTTAAGGTAGCTACGGTGAAAAGTTCTGTTCCACAAGGTACAGTACTCGCTCCCATCCTATTCCTCATCCTCATATCTTTTGTGGATGATGCCCGGATTGCCATGACAGTGACCTCCATCGAAGACACCGTAAGACTCCAAGCGGACATTAACCAAATCTTCAAATGGGCGACTCAGAACAATATGAAGTTCAATGAAGAGAAATTTCAGCTACTCAGATATGGGAAACAGAAAATTAAAAGCGGGTATACAACAAATTCTAACCACACGAAAGAGTAATGTGAAGGACCTTGGAGTAATAATTGTGGAAAATTACATTTATCTGAATGTATCATTATGTACAAAACAGTAAATGAACAAAGATAATTATTATTTATCAGTTAGACAAGTAGGAATTTGGGACACCTAGGTTGCAAAAAATGTCCCCCTTCGATAACTACCACTGTCATATCCACAAGTTGCTCTGGACCCATTAATTACAAATAAAATATGTATCACCAGGAATGCTGGTAAATATATAAATTTGTGGACTGTATATTAAAAATAATAAATGATTATATATATACACATATACATAACAGAAGGAGAATATCTTAATGTCACTCACCAATTTGACTGGAGATCAAGGTGTATCATACTCAGAAAACCTCACTGTCTATACATGAAAATAACACTGGCCAGAGTTAAACATAACAGACTTATCTGAGGTTCCTGGAGCTGTCTTGTCCAGTCGCCTGATATCTCAAATTATGCAGGAATGGACATCCAACAATTTCGTCTTCTATTTGAGAGGTATCAGCCCAATTTTAATCTCTGGAGCATGAAAAATTCTTCCCATTTAACTAACGTTTTCTTGGCTCATTCAAACCAAAATGGCGAGTGTCTTCTGCGCAGGCGCAGCTTCTTCCCATTTTTGATAACATAATTTTTATTATATACAATATAGGCCATCTATTTACCTATAAATTACCGTATTTTCGGAAAATATACAGAATTTTCCACAATAATGTCAGATGGTCTCACCTTCAAAGATCACAACAATGTATCTACCAAATCTGCTAGAAAAATGATAGGACGGATAATGAGAACCTTCACAACTAGGGACGCCAAGCCCATAATGATTCTCTTCAAATTGCTAGACCGGAATACTGCAGTACACTAACTGCCCCCTTCAAGGCAGGCGAAATTGCTGACCTGGAGAGTATACAAGGAACTTTCATGGCACACATAAGTACGATAAGGCATCTAATTTACTGGGAATATTTGAAGTCCCTTGATTTGTATTCCTTGGAATGCAGGCGAGAAATATACATGATAATACACACTTGGAAAATCCTAGAGGGATTTGTACCAAACTTGTTCACGAAAATCACTATCTATGAAAGAAAAAGACTCGGCAGGAGATGCAACATTCCCCCAATAAAAAGCACGTGCGCCACGACTACACTGAGAGACAACACAGTAAGTGTCAGGGGCCCAAAACTGTTCAACTGTCTCCTAGCTTACATTAGGAGGATTACCAATAGGCCCTAGCTGTCTTCGAGAAGGCACTGGACAGGGACTTAAAGTCAGTACCTGACCAGCCAGGCTGTGGTTCGCACATCAGTTTGCGTGCGGCCAGCAGTAACAGCCTGGTTGATCAGACCCTAATCCACCACGAGACCTGGTTTCAGACCGGGCCGCAGGGGCCTTGACTCCCGAAACCCTCTCCAGGTATACAGAGGAAATATACATTCACTTTGCCAACCACTCTAAAACTCGATCCCATCCTGTTCTAACATTTCTTTCTCAGCTGCGTCATTTCCTTTCATTCTACCTGATGCCTCATTCACTCTCCCTTTTCTCACATTTATTAATTTATTTTAGATTAACGTAAGTTAACTAAAATTAGTCAATTCTAGCAGAGCCTGAAAAAACAACTGTGTAAAGACAGAGATGGAAATATAAACACAAATGCAGTATAATGTGATCCTTTATCGACAACGTTTCACCCACACAGTGGGCTTTTTCAAGAGATCGTGTGTGACTGAAAAAGCCCACTGTTGTGGTTGTGAAAACGTTGTCAATAAAGGATCACATTATACTGCATTTGTGTTTATATTTCCATTGTGTCGGTATTTTTATACCATTTATTCCAAAGACAGAGAGGTTGGATAGCGTCATCATCAGATGTATTCGTTAATATATTTATTATTCGAATACATCTTGAAGTATATTGTGAGGAAATTTCAGTAATTATAGCTCTAATATTTTGTTGTAAATTTCAATAAATGTTTAAACTGTTTACCTGTTCACAGTTACTCAGAGATAATAGTCTTCCTGGACAAGTGGTACGGTTATTATTACCATAAATAAACATTGTGTATTTTGGTTTATATTAACAAATATTCTAAGCAAAAAGATACTTAAGATAAACGTAAAAAAAATGTATGTTGAAACAGAATCGGAATTAACGGAATCATCGGTTCAAGAACCAAGAACTGTCGACAAGCAACAGTATGTCCAGATATTTATTTAATGTTTATATAGCACTGTTAAAATAGCAGTGTTATGTTAGAGTGACGATATAAAAAAACACAATAATGCCTAAAGTTCAAAGTATAAAAAAAAGACAAAAGGCGACTTTCAGGTGAAACAAAAGCCTGTTTGCTAACCAACTATCACAGAAAATAAACAATATCTCAAATGATATATAAACCAACTTTAACAAAAAAGGTGACTAGTCTCTCCCACAAAAAAATGGACCTGCTTTAAAAATATATGAACTATGTCTCAAAGAAATGTGAGCTATTTTCAAAGAACATATGAACAGTCCCTCAATGAAACGTAAACATTATCTCACGAAACTGATTTTTGTATCTGACAGAAAATATGAAAACTCTCAGAGACAAGGAAATATAAATGAAAAAAAAAAATGCGCTTTTAATCTCATGGATTATCAATATATTATTCGTGAACAATTAAAATGGTATAAAATACCGACAGATGTTAGGTATAGACACATATGCAACAGTTGGGATCTTTATTCGAACGTTTCGAAATAAAGATACCTAACTGTTTTGCATATGTGTTTACCTAACAATTATTATTGTGGTGGAGCGCTAAACTTTAGGAGTCAAGGATCAAGAGTCCTTTACCGGCATCATTGAACCCCCCTGGAGAGGTAAGATCACAGGAGAAATAATATATTCAGAAGATTGTTTAGCTAAAATGTATCAGATATAAATGCTTGAAGAAAACAAAATTTGTAAACTATATCGCAGGTAATATACAGAGTTAAACTCATTTTGGTATCAGTAACATTGTAGATGAATGGTTCAGAGAACGACAAGTTGATAAATTAGACACATGTGCAACACTTGGGTATCTTTTAATGAGGAAACGTTTCGCCACACAGTGGCTTCATCAGTCCATACATAGGAGAATGGTGAAGAACAGGGGGAGTTTGAGGTAATCAGTCCCTCAGCCTTGAGTCGATGTGGTCAGTCCATCAATCTTGAAAAGAATACCTATTCTTTTCACCTTTATAAAAATGTAACTAGATTAATTATACCTTATTGTATAATTATGCCCTAATTATACAACTCACACCACATTAAAAATTACAACACACCAGTATACCTTTATCAGGTACTCAATTATGCCACATTATTATAAAAATATTACTTAAACTCACTAGTGCACTGCTTCAAGTTTAAAACTTATGTAACAGTGAGGCTTCATGACTCCCATCCCTGGAAATAAATGGTATAAAATACCGATACAAAGGAAAAATAAACACTTAAGCAGTATAAAATGATCCTTTATTGACAACGTTTCGCTCACACAGTGGACTTTATCAAGTCACAAACAGATCTACCAGGGTGAAAGTTACGTGAGTATTTACAGAATGGAATCAGGTGGAGAATGCTGGGTAGGTTAGATCTGAACCTGCATGTGATAATCTTCCGAGTAGTGTGATTGGACAAATATATGAGTAGACCTTCTGCAGTGTTCTCCATTCTTATGTTCTTATGTGGGATAACTATGAAGAAGTTTTGGCAAGGGGTTCATCTATGTTACAGAAGCCGTTATTTTGATTGAAGTTGTTGAATATACAGATAACTGATGATTCCAGGATTCTGTAGTACTGAGTGTTTTCTTCTCTGGCAATAAGACTTGCGCTTCTGTAGCTGATTAAAAAGGTTGTGTGAATTTCGGTTTTGAACACAGGCATTTCTTAAATCGTGCTGTCTACATGTGTACTGGTGTTCTGAAATACGTGTTTGGAGTCTCTGGATGTTTCGCCGAAGTATAATTTGCTGCATTCATTACATGGAATTATGTATACCCTGCAGAGGACTGAAGCTTGTCCTGGAAGTGGAGGTAGATACTTGGAATGAGGTATTGGAAAAGATGTGTAGAAACGTGTATGGTAATGGAGTTGGTGAGGAGGACTATGTATCCCTCTCGGCAGTACCTTCTCTGGGTGTGTTAAAGATGTTTAATGCCAGTCGTCTGCAGTCTCTAATGAAGTGCCGAGGATAGTGAAGTTTAGAAAATACTTGTTCAGTTACCGAGCATTCTTCCTCCAGGAACTCACTGCTGCAGATTCTAAGTGTACGGAAGAAAAAGCCTATAATTACACCACGTTTGGTTTTGGTGTCGTGGTGAGAGTAGAATTGAAGAAGATCGTGTTGGTTGGTGAGTTTTCGATAGACTTAAAAGCGAAGTTCGTGGTCAGTTTTGCAGAGAAGAACATCAAGGAAAGGAAGAGTGTTGTCGACTTTCTTCTAGCGTGAAATGGACAGAAGGCTCGACCTGGTTTAGCTTGTGTCGGAGATCTTGAACATGAAGCGCATGGGAGTTATGATGAGAATTTCGTCAACGTAACAGAGCCAGGTGACAGAAAAGGAAACAATAGAGGAAAATCGTTCGGCTTCCAGGTGTTCATGTATAGGTTCGCCGGTACGGCATTAAGTGCCGAACCCATGGGTAGTTGAAAAGTCTGTTGAAAGAGGTGATTTTCAAAACGTTAAAGCCAACACATAGTTCAACAAGTTCGATGAAATCGCTGGCATGGAATAGGAAGGTCAAGTGAATCGTCAATTTTCCTGCCCAAGAAATCGATGGCTTGTGTAGTAGGTACTTTGGTGAATAAGGGACGTTACGTCCAGGCTTAGAGAGTTTCTTGTTCCTGATGTTGATGTTGCGAATGCGATTGAGATCACTCAAGTGTTTGAGATGTACCCAACTAGTTGTACTCACCTAATTGTGGTTGCAGGGGTCGAGTCACAGCTCCTGGCCCCGCCTCTTTACTGGCTGCTACTCGGTTACTCTTCCCACCCCATGAGCTTTATCATACCTCTTCTTAAAGCTATGAATAGATCCTGCATCCACTACATCGCTTCCCAGACTATTCCACTTCTGACAACTCTGTGACTGAAGTAATACTTCCTAACATCCCTGTGATTCATCTGAGTCTTCAACTTCCAACTGTGTCCCCTTGTTGCTGTGTCCCATCTCTGGAACATTCTGTCTCTGTCCACCTTGACAATTCCTCTCAGCATTTTATATGTCGCTATCATGTCCCCCCCTATCTCTCCTGTCCTCCAGTGTTGTCAGGTCGATTTCCCTAACTCTCCTCGTAAGACATACCCCTCAGCTCCAAGACTAGTCATGTTGCAAACCTTTGCACTTTCTCTAGTTTCTTTACGTGCTTTACTAGGTTTGGGTTCCAAAATGGAGTTGCATACTCCAAAATGGCCTAACCTACACAGTATACAGGGTTCTGAACTATTCCTTATTAAGACATCGAATGCTGTGCTTAGGTTCGCTAGGCGCACGTATGCTGCAGCAGTTATTTGGATGAAGTGTGCCTCAGGAGATGGTGTTATGCTCACCCCAAGATCTTTTTCCTTGAGTGAGTTTGTAGTCTCTGACCCTTAGACTGTACTCCGTCTGCAGCCTGTCCAGATCCCTTAGTAGTTCTGCCTGGTTCTCGTTCGATTGAATTCTTCTCATCAACTTCACATCATCTGCAAACAGGGACACTTCAGAGTCTACTCTTTCCTTCATGTCGTTCACAAATACCAGAAATAGCACCGGTCCCAGGACTGACCCTGTGGAGCTCCACCCGTCACAGGCGCCCTACTCTGACACCTCCCCATATACCATGACTCGCTGTTGTCTTTCTAACAGGTATTCCCTGATCCTTTTTAGCGCCTTCCCTGTTATCCCTGCCTGGTCCTCCAGCTTTTGCACTAATCTCTTGTGTGGAACTCTGTCAAACGCCTTCTGTCATAGAACTCCAGTAGATTTGTGACACGGACTTTCCGTCCTGAACCGTGTTGACTGTCGTTGATAAGCTCATTCCTTTCTATGTGTTCCACCACTCTTCTCTTGATAATCTTCTCCTGACTTTGCATACTATACATCTCAGTGACACTGGTCTGCAATTTAATGCTTCATGTCAGTCTCATTTTTAAAAAATTGGGATACATTTGCTGTCTTCCAGACCTCAGGTAGTCTCCCTGTTTAGATGGATGTGTTGATTGTTGTTGTGCTGGACTGATTGTGCCCAAGAGTTTAGAGAGGTTTTTAGCGAAAATCCTTGAGAGTTGGTGGGATCACTGCCTATTCCCGAGGATATGGGCCTAAATGGGATTCCTGGTTTGTGAGTTTTAGACAGACCGTATATTCTGGAAGGTCTGTGGTTACTGGAAATGGTATGCAGAAGTTCTTCCCTTGTTCTGAGTCCTTCAGAATGCGGCGAGTCCTGTGAAGAAATGTTTTGGTAAGGTTGTCCATTTGGTTTGCTGAGAGAGGCTTGTAGGTATCTGGGTCACTATATAGATTGAGCATTTGTTTTTGTAATCATCAGTGTTCAAGATTATGACACTGTTACAAAAACGCGATTTCCAATAAGCATAGAGATCTCAGTGAATACTAGAAAGGACTGCCCTTCTAGCATCCAGCCTGTTACTGGGTTTTTGTAACAAGTAGTCAGTATCCTGGTCCAATGTATCCATTAGAATTTAGTAAGATTCAATAGTGCTTCAGGATTACAACTGGTAGGTACTAACTAAAGAAATTAAAATTTAATAAGTTCATTAATATCATTAAAGTCGTCTAGGCATATTATTATCAAAGCAAATTAAAGTAATCAATTGAATATAATATAGGATACAAGTTCCTATATTTCTGAAGGCACATATCACATCTTAATGGCTTTAAGTACCCGTCTGGTACATTGTTAACATTAATAACATAATACATTATATACAAGTAAGTTTGTGTGTGTGTGTGTGTAAGTGCTCTAAGTAGTTCGCTATGTCTCAAACTGGACTAGACTTAACCAGTGACTGACTAAAAGTCTCACATAAACTAACTTCTTGACCAACCTGGCAATCATGAACAGCTTGTTTGAACAATAAAGCGACTGTTAAGCCGAACAGCAATACAACAAGCAACAGCGACACAGAATCAGGAACAAGGAGTAATATAACGACATTAAGTAGGGACCATCTGCAGATCCTCCACCAAGTCACAAAACTGCCATACTACTGAATCTAAGTTCAGCATTAGAAAATCCTCGACTGTGACAGTGCACAGATACCAGTACAAATTAGGTCAGAAGCTACAGCTCAGGACGTGAGTTTCTCAGAGTGTTATGCGACACACAACACAGTACTTGTCGAAAATCACTAAGTCTAGACTATGTTCTGTGAACAGTTACACAGAACCAACAACAAGAAAGCAACAGAGATGATCTTCCAACAAGGGCCATCAAGGGAGAATTGGAGAGGCGTCTTGCTAGAAGAACGTCAAACCAACAATAGCTAGTGCCTGCCAGATCCACTCCTCCAGGTGAGGTGTGTTAACCCCCTTCCCTGATCATGTGATTCCGTGGACTGCTGCTGCCCAGCAACACAGAAGCCGGCAGCGTAATGAGTGATGAGCGGAGCGATAGTTAGACAATGCTGTCGGCTACTTAACACTCGAACTATGAGCACTGAATAATATATAAATGTTACATCTACCTAATATATAACAAGTCAATAATAATATAAAGCAATATATTTGCGATTTAGCTAATATCGCAAATATAAGCAATATAAAATTATATGAACAGATAATATACATTATATACATTGTGACCCATTCAGGGGTGGCACTAGACACCACCTCCTTCATCAACTGTGGTAACCCTGATGGTCGTGTCTTCCGCTAAAGCTTCAAGTGTAATGATGTAACGTCAAGGGAGCTGTGTGTAGAGATGTCGCTGAGATGATGCCTGGACGATAGCCTTTTCGGAAATCGGAGTAACTGTATCTGTAGTTTGTAGCGATGAAACTGAGGTCTTGTTTCCGTTTCGTGATTCCTGTGGCAAATCTGAGGGCTTTGGTGTCTGTGCTTTCACCCAGGTAGATCTGTCTGTGTTTTGGAAGGGAAAACGGGAAAAATAAAAGGGCCCCGGGAAAAAAAA
>NC_069485.1:17469851-17485508 GCF_026875155.1 Cherax quadricarinatus
GATCAAATTTTTGAATCTTTAACTAAAAAAACCTTTTACCACAAAACCGTCGTACCTCCACTCATTAAGATTTAACTCACTCACACAAGTTAAAGGCCCTATCACTCAAACACTTACTCCCTCCTTCCTTTAACCCTTCTTGAGACCACTCTCATCACTCCTTCCCTCCACTCTAGATGTATATACCCTACAAGTAATCCTTTTTTTGGCCCCACCTTTCTGGAAGCCTAAACTGCTTCAGCAACCTATTCACGGCCCTTTGATTTAAATTTCTAGTAATCTCACACCTTTTAAGCTCACGCTACTAATTCTTTGCATAATATTCCCATTACAATTTTCCCTCATACATGGCATCTGCCCTGCTTCCAGCCTCCTCCACTCTGAAACATCTAAAACCCATACATCTCATTCCCATTTTGCTTCCACGGAAAGTTCTTTGTCTCTATAGCTACCTCAGTTAACTACTTACTGAACTGTATGTCGAACGGACCGCTATTAAAATGTCTTAACACATTCATTTCTTCCATACTTCCTCCCTACAATGTGATAACCAATCTTAATTTACTAGATTTTTTGATTACCCTAAACACCTTGCTTTTTCCTGTTCTGTTTCTTTCTTCTGTTACATAGCTTCCCAAATTTCTCCCCCCACTTTTGCAACTTTTCAACGAATTTTCCAAAAAGATCCATATCATCGGCCAACAGCAACTAAGCAAACTCCCGCTTAGTATCTAATTCCATGTCTTTTAACCCACACCTCTCCCTAACACGTTAGCATTCACATCTTTTACAACACCTTCAATAAATATTTAATCAATCTTTGGAAAATTTACGTTTCCCGGTATAGGCCTAATTTACGGGAAAATGATTTCCCTCTCTCGTACATACCCTGACCTAAAACCTCACTATCACCTTAAAAACTATATTCCTCTTTTAGAAACCTACTGCCCGTTCAGAACATTAGAAACATCTGCCTCCCCGCCCCTCGTATTCATTCTATCATAAACCTTTTCTTAATCCATAGAAGTGCCCAAAAAAAATCTTAACTTTATCAAAATATTGTTCACTTATATGTTTCCTTTGTAAAAGCTTACTATATGCTCCCCTATTCATATTTCTCAGTAGTCCATTTTTTCTTTTTTAAGCATTAATATTTCAATAAAATTCTGCTACACAATTTACCCGAATACTGAACAGGTTTTTCCCCCGAATAATTGTTACAATTCCACTTGCTCCTTTCCCCTTATGTTTTTGGGCTATAGGCCCAACATGAATTTATAAGTAACAGGTTACTCTGGAAAAACCTAATTATATTGAATTGATGGGACCTTAGCCTAAATGTCATAAGGACTGATCACCCTTAGACTGAGAGGCAGCTGGGTCAAGCCTTTTTTCTCAATATAATGGTTTATCCCATAACACACAAACACACAATTTTAAACATAGTTTATAAAGTTGTTTTTTCTTTTTGTAACAAAAAAAAAGGTATATAAATTGTGGTAACAAAGAATTTGCTTGGCAACGTCTTTTGTTTGGGGGGAGGAGTTACTAGGCCCCCCTCTCCCCTTCTCCCTCTCTCTTCCTTTGGACAGGGGGGTGGCAAGTTTCGGGGTCCTTTTTTTCTATCTTTGGGGGGCATTATGTGGCTCCAGGGGGAGTTTTTAAATTTAATTTGGCCACCTACCCGGGGTGAAAAAAGGGGTTAAAAACAGGTTTACCCAGAGTTATTTCAAAAAGAGAAGACAAAATTTTTGAGATACCCGTAAAACAGTTTATGGGTGGTAATCTTTTTTTTTAAAATGGAGGCTGTAATTGTATATTCTGAAATTTCTATTAAAAAACGTTAATTTTATAGTATATTTTACAAAAACCTGTGAAAGGCTTGAGAGAAATCAGACACCGATGATCACCAATGAAAGTATTCCCCCCAACAGAAAAGGCCATTAAAAAAAACTCCCCACACAAACATTTAGAACCTTCTATCAAAGTAATAAGGCCAAACCAACTAAAGGGGAACTTGACCGGAGAGTTATTTGACTGCTAAAAAAACTAAAAAACATTCTTTAAACATATGTACGTAGGGGGTAATAACAGTTGCATGTTTCGTAGGAGAAGATTTTCCAAAAGGGGGGTGTCAGGGAAGTGTTGTTTTTCATATATATTTTACGGGGTTGTTTTTCTCCAAAGGTGGGGGGAAGGGTTTTTAGTAACACTTTTAAACACTTGTTTTTTGGTAAGTGCAATGGCAATTTTTAATTCAATTTGGTTATTTTATGTCCCTGTGGGGAAAATTTTGTCCACTGAACTGAAGGGGGGAAAGCATTTTTTAAAAGAAAAACATTCAGAATTGAGTCTTTAACTTTCGGCTTCAGGGGGGAAGGTAATAATTCATCAGAAACATCCGTTAACATGAACTGAGGGATCCCCTCCCCAGGTGTTACAGAAATGGAAGGGGAGAACTGAAATTATTTGGCTGGGGGCTAAAATAAATTTAATGAAAGTAAAGAGGGAAAAAACTAAAAGGTTAGAGGTTCAGAACCAAGCCTGAGCAGTACTTTAACAAAACTAAGCAAAAATTTTTGTCCCTAATTTACAGAGATCCCCAGATAGATTTTTTTTTTTTTTTTTTTGGAAGACTGCTCTAGAAGGCCCCAAACAAAATGGGCTACCCCTATTCGCACAAAATTTTTGGGGAAAAAGGATTCCAGAAGTAGAGACCTGAGGGGGAAAAAATTTTTCTGATTATGATAAGTTTAAAGGGGAAGATTTTTGCATACCAAATGATACCAAAAATAAGACAAAGTTCGGGAACAAAAATTTCGGGATGGGCAACCAAAACAGTTTGGGAATGAAAACGTTCCTTTCAAAAAAGGGGGTTTTGCCCAAAAGAGTTAAAAAGCTATAACAAATTAGTAATCTGATGGTTCTGGGAATTGTACAATACAATCCCTTTTTGACCTCAAGAATTTTTGGGGGAAAAAAACCCAATAATTTTTTCAAAACTGGATCGGGTGACTTTTGCTCGCAGGAACTGGTATAAAAAATCAGCGCTTCAAAAAATTTCCCACTCTTCTAAACCTTTTTCCCCAAGTCCAGGTCAAAAAGGGGTAAGTGGGACAAAATTTTCAGGGACAAATAAAGGCTGGGGTGCCCTCAAAAAAAGGAAAAGGGTAATCACGGGAGTTCAAATTTTTACCTAGAAAATCAGAAATGTTTCAGGTCCTCGATAAACATACCACCTACACCAAAAAAGGGTAAAAAACCTTTAAGGTTACCCTGTTACTACTGAACAAAACTGGACAAAAAAAAAAAAATTTTTTGCGGTCAGGCGGAAAATCGAAAAGGGAGAACCACCCCAGGGACCCCACTGCAGGATCACCCAGTTCCTCATTGGGTCTTCAACAAGGTGAGGAAAAAACCTTTGACTAACCCCAGGATTGAATTTTTTTTCTAGTAGGTCCACAATTGGTTTGAAAAAGGATGTGGGCAGATTTGGAAAACTATTTGTCCTTGAGGAGGATGTACACCTACCTTTGCTCCTCTGGAGTCTGCCAGGTCAAGGGATACCTATACGGGGGTAAATATTGTTAAAGGGGTATTAGGGGTTCACCAAAGGGACACGTTACAAAAATTTATGGTAATCTGCAACCAATTGGCTATCCCCCCTGGGGTGCTCAGAGAAATTCCCCTTCAAAAGGGGCCGACCTCTTATTGGGAATAAGTTATGGCCTTTTTAGACGTGAGGAACAATTGTTTGGGGAAACCAAGTCCCAAATTTGGGGAGGAAAGGCGGGAAAACCCCTCCCAGACCTTTCCCGATGGTTCCCCCATGAAATATGGCTCAGATCTGCACCAACTCTTCATGATATTTTCCGAGGTTTGGGGGGGGCTTAAGTTTGGTAAATTTCTTCTATTTAAATTTGTGTCCTGAGAAAAATTTTCCACCCAGCTGGAATGTGGAAATGGTCGAAATGTTGAGAGAGGCTGCACCTGCTGGGGTAAATTTAATTTTTCTGGCAGGAAAATTTCCCGGGGTTTTTGCTGAGGAAGAGTTTTTACAGTTAAATAAGTGTTTTTTCTTTTCAGGGAAATTTTTCAAAGTTTTCACCTCTTTTTGCAGTATCGAGGGAAAGGGGAGAACAAGGTTTTTCCCGGGTGTGATTCCAAGTTTTCCCAGCATTTTTTCGGGTCTCAGTTTGGGGGAACTGCGAAGCATATTGAACCTATCTATTTTTAAAATTAAGGAAAACCTATCGAAGTTTTAAACCTTTTTCCCCTTCAGTCTATTTCAGCACCAGTGAACCCTTCACAACGTAGAATGTACTTGCCTTTCCCAAGGCCCAAAACGGAAAATATTATTTACTCACAAATTTTTGCTCCCTACCGGGTCCGGGAAGCAGCCCCTCTCAAAAAAAAACGCTCAGTATTTTAAGGGTTTTGATAAAGTTCTTTTTCATTTTTGTTTCCCAACTGCAAAAAACCAAGGCCTATTTTACCTAAAATCTTTTAAAAGGGGTTTGAAGGGACAAAAGTAACCTCAGTGTTAAACTGTGATCACTCCCCCTCTAAAGGGAAATAGAAAATTACATCAAACCCTCAGACAATAGCAAGCTAGGATAACAAACTAACAACTGGGAAAAGGGGATCCCTTTTTTTTGTATTTGCAGGGGGGAAGCACTCTAATCTCGACTTTGCTTGGGGGGATGGGATGCTCCCCCCTGGGGAGTTTTTTCTCATTTTTCAGATACTTTTTTGCTCTATGGTGATGGCCCATGAACTGCCCCAAACCCAAAACCAAGAGATGGGGGGCAAAATGTACCTATACTCGAGCGGAGAGGAATGCGAACTGGCCCCTTTCATGTGAAAATCTTATGCAAGTTGCTGTAGCTGAACAGTTGTGGGGAAGCCCCCAGGGGTTAGATATAAAACCCACACCCCCGACAAAAAAGAATGAGTATTTTTAAACATAACCGGTCAAAGGGGTTTTAAATTTTCAAAAATGGGAAGCCCAATTTTTTTAATGAAGTAAAGGGCTGAAAAAACAATAATCTGTATGAAATACCAAAAGGTATTTAGAAAAAAAATTGTGAAAAGATTTTGGGGAAATGCATTTTGGTTTTAATAAAAAATTTGGGAATTGGCCCAGCCCCCTTTGGGAACTTTAAAATTTTGGGAGTCAAAAGGGGAAAAGTGAAACCCCATAAAAAAATTGTTAAGGAAGCGAGCCAATTCAAAAATTTTTTGGTGGGAAAAATCTGTATAAAAAATTTTATATAGAGGAAAAAGGGAAAATTCTTCCCCCACCATTTTGAGTGCTTAGTGAAGCGGGGCATTCCCATCTTCATGGTTCCCAAATTAGATGGCACCCTGGGGATAAACACGACTACCCAATACATTTAACAAAAAAGTTTTTCAGGATTAGAAAATTATACTTATGCACTAAGAATGCAAACTTTTAAAAAACTAAAACGGGGCAGGGGATTGATTTCCAGGCCGTTTCCAACCATTTTTTTTTTGTAATCAAAATTTTGTTCATTTTTGCTTAAAATTTGTTGTGAGATGGGAAAGGATGGTATTTGTGTAAACTTGATGTACCAACCGGTGCAAAGAGAGTCTTTGGTGAGTTTTTTTACGCAAGGGTTCAGAATGTTACTTCAATGCAACCTTCTAAATTTAAAGCAACATTTTACCACAGAAAGAAAAATTTTTATTTTGGCTCTATTCAGCATTGTATATGCCCCAAACTCTTTATCCTGTTTTCCCGTGTATGGTGACTAGAAAACAGACCTTAAAATGGGCTTGTTCCTACAGCCTTTTTAAATTTTTAATCAAATATTAAAAGGCTCAGGAAAGTGGTTGCTAATCTCTCTAATTTTTTCTTAGACATGGGGCTACTTTGTCATATGTTTGTCTGTGCTGACCTTTTTGTTTTGCAGTGGTGAACTCTGGCGAGCCTGGTACTTCTACCAGCCATCTGATGTGAAGGGTCGACCGGGGTCAAAATGTACGAGGGCTGTGTCGTAAATGTATTGAGGGAGGGGGTTTACAACCTTTTGGTAACATGAACGTTCAGGAAGGGATGTGATGTTTGTCTTGGTGTGCTCTAATACAAAACGGCCCGCGATTTGCCTTTTGTGTCCCTTGACCCTCCATTTCCTGCACCCCTCTTTAAATTTTTGGGGGATCGTGGAGTGGGGCCTCGAAGAGACCTTATCCGACCCTTTAAGGATCGTGAGTGTTTCTGAATTCACTGTTTTGGTTCGGGCCCCCAAGAGAGACACCTTTACTTTTTTGTTTAAGTTTCCTCCTGGGGACACCCACTGCTCTGGGGTTTGCTCTACTCTCGTCCCTATCGGAAATGCCACCCGGATACCATTTTTTGGATTACCGCAGCGAGGGACAGGGCCCGTTGGTGCAGGCTTTCAATGGGCCCTTGTTGGGAATTCTTCATTGTGAGTGATTGTTTTTAAAAACCACAAAATTTTAAATAGTTACACACTTTAATATGGGGATGGTTAAAATTTTTTTCTAAAAAAAATTCAAACTGTGAAATAACAGTAAAGTGAAGAGAGTTAGGGGCTGGGAAATTGTAGCATTTCTAGAGTCTTTTTACCGCCTCAGACTTAAGCAAATACTTTTTTCTAGCCGATCCTAGGGACAGGGTAGCTTTTTTTAACTTCGTCTGGGGGTGGGGGGGTTTTTTGGGGGTATAGGACCCAACTGTATTTATAATAAAAAGTTACCTGAATACCTAAATTTTATTGAATTTGATGGGGACTTAGCTCTAAATGTCATAAGGACTGACACCCTTTGGCTGAGAGGCAGCTGGGGCAACCTTTTTTTTTAATATAATAGTTATACATAGACACACAAACCACAATTTTTAAAAAGTAGTTTTAAAGTTTTATTTCTTTTTTACAGTAAAAAAGGGATAGTAAATTGTGGTAACAAAAAATTTTGGGGTTGGAACAGTCTTTTTTTTGGTGGAGAGTTTTCTAGGGGTCCTCCCCCCCCTTCTCTCTCTCTCTCTTCTCTTGTGGGCATGGGGGTGGGAAGATTCGGGGGTTCTTTCAAACTTTTGGGCAATTTGAAGTTTTTATAATTTTAAATTTTGGGCCCCCATACCCAGGGGCTAAAGTGTGTCAAAAAACTTTTTGCCCAGAGTTATTCAAGAAGAGAGAAGGGCAAAATTGTTAGATACACCATGTGGGGAACCTATGGGGTGTGTAGATCTTTTTTTTGAAAATTGAGGGTGAATTTATATTTTGTACATATTTATTTAGAATACAGTTAAATTTTTTTAGTATAGTTTAATAACCCCTGAAGAGGCTGGGGAGAATATCAGAACTCAAGATGATCCCCATGTTAAGTATTTCCCCCAACAGATAAGCCATTAATAAAAAGCTACCCACACTAAACATGTAATTAAACCTTTTTACAAAATAAGGGACAAACCAAAGTAACACCTTACAAAAGAACACAAAGAGAATAGTAAAAAGAGGAATTTAAGGTGCACGGGGAAAATTCGTTCCACAAGGACAGTACTCGCTCCCATCCCATTCCCATCCTCATACTTTTTTGGGGTGATGCCCGATTGCCAGACGGGGCCCCACGAAGACACCGTAAGACTCCAAGCGGACTTAACCAAATCTTCAAAAGGGGGACTCAGAACAATATGAATTCAAGAAGAGAAATTTCAGCTACTCGATATGGGGGAAAAAAAAATTAAAAGCGGGGAACAACCCAAAAACTAACCCCCACGAAAGAGTAAGTAAGGGCCCTTGGGGTAATAATTGTGGGAAAATTACATTTACTAATTATCATTATGTACAAAACAGTAAATGAAAAAAGAAATTATTATTTATCAGTTAACAATAGGAATTTGGACACCTAGTTTTCAAAAAATGTCCCCCCCCGTAACTACCACTGTCATATCCCAATTGCCTGGGCCCATTTAATTTCAAATAAAATATTTCACCAGGAATGCTGGTAAATATATAAATTTTGGACTGTATATTAAAAAAAAAAAATGTTATAATTTTAAAACCCTATACATAACAAAGGAAAATCTTAATGTCACTCACCAATTTTACTGAGACAAGGGTACAACTCCGAAAACCCCACTGTCATAATGAAAATAACACGGGGCCCGAGTTAAACATAACAGACTTTTCTGAGGTCCTGGAGCTGTCTTGTCCAGTCGCCCGATATTTAAATTATGCAGAATGGACATCCAAAAATTTCGTCTCTATTTGGGTTCAGCCCAATTTTAATCTCTGAGCAGGAAAAATTTTTCCCATTTTCTAAAGTTTTCCCTTGGGTCATTCAAACAAAATGCGAGTGTCTTCTGCGCAGCGCAGCTTCTTCCCATTTTTTATAACAAATTTTTATTATATAAAAAATAGCCCTCTATTTACCATAAAATTTTAAACCTATTTTCGAAAATAACAGAATTTTTCCCCAAAAATGCAGATGGGCTCACCTCAAAGATCACAACAAAAGTAAACTACCAAAACTCTAAAAAATGAAGGACGGAAATAAACCTCACAAATAGGACCCAAGCCCCTAAAAGATTTTCCTTTAATTGCTAGACCGGGTACTGCAGTACACTAACGCCCCCTTTAAGCAGCAAATTGCTGACCTGGAAGTAACAAGAACTTTTAGGGACACATAATACGAAAAAAGGGACTAATTTTTCTGGAATTTTGAAGTCCCTGATTTTTTATTCTTGGAACAGGGGAGAAATATCTGATAATCCCCCTTGGGAAAAACCAAGGGGTTTGTACCAAACTTTTTCCAAAATCCTTCTAAAAGAAAAAAACCGGGAGGAGATGAAAAATTCCCCCAAAAAAAAAGCACGGGGCCCGACAACCCGAAGACAAAACATAAGGGTTTAGGGGGCCCCAAAACTGTTCAACCCTCCTAGCTTACATTAGGAATTACCAATAGGGCCCACGTCTTTAGAAGGGACGGAAAAAGGACTTTAAATCGTACCTGACCACCCGGCTGGGGGGGTTCGCACATCATTTCGTGCGGCACAAAAAACCGGGGTTATCAACCCTAACCACCCCCCGAACCGGTTTTAGCCGGCCGCGGGGGCCTTTACCCCGAAACCCCCTCCAGGGATACAAGAAATTACATTCATTTGCAACCACCTAAAACTCATCCCCCCTTTCTAACATTTTTTTCTCAGCTGCGTCATTTCCTTTCATTCTACCTGATGCCTCATTCACTCTCCCTTTTCTCACATTTATTAATTTATTTTAGATTAACGTAAGTTAACTAAAATTAGTCAATTCTAGCAGAGCCTGAAAAAACAACTGTGTAAAGACAGAGATGGAAATATAAACACAAATGCAGTATAATGTGATCCTTTATCGACAACGTTTCACCCACACAGTGGGCTTTTTCAAGAGATCCGTGTGTGACTTGAAAAAGCCCACTGTGTGGGTGAAACGTTGTCAATAAAGGATCACATTATACTGCATTTGTGTTTATATTTCCATTGTGTCGGTATTTTATACCATTTATTTCCAAAGACAGAGAGGTTGGATAGCAGTCATCATCAGATGTATTCGTTAATATATTTATTATCGAATACATCTTGAAGTATATTGTGGAGGAAATTTCAGTAATTATAGCTCTAATATTTTGTTGGTAAATTTTCAATAAATGTTTAAACTGTTTACCTGTTCACAGTTACTCAGAGATAATAGTCTTCCTGGACAAGTGGTACGGTTTTATTACCATAAATAAACATTGTGTATTTTGGTTTATATTAACAAATATTCTAAGCAAACGATACTTAAGATAAACGTAAAAAAAATGTATGTTGAAACAGAATCGGAATTAACGGAATCATCGGTTCAAGAACCAAGAACTGTCGACAAGCAACAGTATGTCCAGATATTTATTTAATGTTTATATAGCACTGTAAAATAGCAGTGTTATGTTAGAGTGACGATATAAAAAACACAATAATGCCTAAAGTTCTAAGTATAAAAAAAAGACAAAAGGCGACTTTCAGGTGAAACAAAAGCCTGTTTGCTAACCAACTATCACAGAAAATAAACAATATCTCAAATGATATATAAACCAACTTTAACAAAAAAGGTGACTAGTCTCTCCCACAAAAAAATGGACCTGCTTTAAAAAATATATGAACTATGTCTCAAAGAAAATGTGAGCTATTTCTCAAAGAACATATGAACAGTCCCTCAAGAAACGTAAACATTATCTCAGAAACTGATTTTTGTATCTGACAGAAAATATGAAAACTCTCAGAGACAAGGAAATATAAATGAAAAAAAAAAAATCGCTTTTAATCTCATGGGATTATCAATATATTATTGTGAACATTAAAATGGTATAAAATACCGACAGATTGTTAGGTAAGACACATATGCAACAGTTAGGTATCTTTATTTCGAAACGTTTCGAAATAAAGATACCTAACTGTTGCATATGTGTCTTACCTAACAATATATTATTGTGGTGGAGCGCTAAACCTTTAGGAGTCAAGGATCAAGAGTCCTTTACCGGCATCATTGAACCTCCCTGGAGAGGTAAGATCACAGGAGAAATAATATATTCAAGAAGATTGTTTAGCTAAAATGTATCAGATATAAATGCTTGAAGAAAACAAAATTTGTAAACTATATCGCAGGTAATATACAGAGTTAAACTCATTTTGGTATCAGTAACATTGTAGATGAATGGTTCAGAGAACCGACAAGTTGATAAATTAGACACATGTGCAACACTTGGGTATCTTTAATGAGGAAACGTTTCGCCACACAGTGGCTTCATCAGTCCATACATAGGAGAATGGTGAAGAACAGGAGGAGTTTGAGGTAATCAGTCCCTCAGCCTTGAGTCGATGTGGTCAGTCCATCAATCTTGAAAAGAATACCTATTCTTTTCACCTTTATAAAAATGTAACTAGATTAATTATACCTTATTGTATAATTATGCCCTAATTATACAACTCACACCACCATTAAAAATTACAACACACCAGTATACCTTTATCAGGTACTCAAATTATGCCACATTATTATAAAAATATTACTTAAACTCACTAGTGCACTGCTTCAAGTTTAAAACTTATGTAAACAGTGAGGCTTCATGACCTCCCATCCCTGGAAATAAATGGTATAAAATACCGATACAAAGGAAAAATAAACACTTAAGCAGTATAATATGATCCTTTATTGACAACGTTTCGCTCACACAGTGGACTTTATCAAGTCACAAACAGATCTACCAGGGTGAAAGTTACGTGAGTATTTACAGAATGGAATCAGGTGGAGAATGCTGGGTAGGTTAGATCTGAACCTGCATGTGATAATCTTCCGAGTAGTGTGATTGGACAAATATATGAGTAGACCTTCTGCAGTGTTCCTCCATTCTTATGTTCTTATGTGGGATAACTATGAAGAAGTTTCTTGGCAAGGGGTTCATCTATGTTACAGAAGCCGTTATTTTGATTGAAGTTGTTGAATATACAGATAACTGATGATTCCAGGATTCTGTAGTACTGAGTGTTTTCTTCTCTGGCAATAAGACTTGCGCTTCTGTAGCTGATTAAATGGTTGTGTGAATTTCGGTTTTGAACACAGGCATTTCTTAAATCGTGCTGTCTACATGTGTACTGGTGTTCTGAAATACGTGTTTGGAAGTCTCTGGATGTTTCGCCGAAGTATAATTTGCTGCATTCATTACATGGAATTATGTATACCCCTGCAGAGGACTGAAGCTTGTCCTGGAAGTGGAGGTAGATACTTGGAATGAGGTATTGGAAAAGATGTTAGAAACGTGTATGGTAATGGAGTTGGTGAGGAGGACTATGTATCTCCTCTCGGCAGTACCTTCTCTGGGTGTGTTAAAGATGTTTAATGCCAGTCGTCTGCAGTCTCTAATGAAGTGCCGAGGATAGTGAAGTTTAGAAAATACTTGTTCAGTTACCGAGCATTCTTCCTCCAGGAACTCACTGCTGCAGATTCTAAGTGTACGGAAGAAAAAGCCTATAATTACACCACGTTTGGTTTTGGTGTCGTGGTGAGAGTAGAATTGAAGAAGATCGTGTTGGTTGGTGAGTTTTCGATAGACTTAAAAGCGAAGTTCGTGGTCAGTTTTGCAGAGAAGAACATCAAGGAAAGGAAGAGTGTTGTCGACTTCTTCTTCTAGCGTGAACTGGACAGAAGGCTCGACCTGGTTTAGCTTGTGTCGGAGATCTTGAACATTGAAGCGCATGGGAGTTATGATGAGAATTTCGTCAACGTAACAGAGCCAGGTGACAGAAAAGGAAACAATAGAGGAAAATCGTTCGGCTTCCAGGTGTTCCATGTATAGGTTCGCCGGTACGGCATTAAGTGCCGAACCCATGGGTAGTTGAAAAGTCTGTTGAAAGAGGTGATTTTCAAAACGTAAAGCCAACACATAGTTCAACAAGTTCGATGAAATCGCTGGCTGGAATAGGAAGGTCAAGTGAATCGTCAATTTTCCTGCCCAAGAAATCGATGGCTTGTGTAGTAGGTACTTTGGTGAATAAGGACGTTACGTCCAGGCTAGAGAGTTTCTTGTTCCTGATGTTGATGTTGCGAATGCGATTGAGATCACTCAAGTGTTTGAGATGTACCCAACTAGTTGTACTCACCTAATTGTGGTTGCAGGGGTCGAGTCACAGCTCCTGGCCCCGCCTCTTTACTGGCTGCTACTCGGTTACTCTTCCCACCCCATGAGCTTTATCATACCTCTTCTTAAAGCTATGAATAGATCCTGCATCCACTACATCGCTTCCCAGACTATTCCACTTCCTGACAACTCTGTGACTGAAGTAATACTTCCTAACATCCCTGTGATTCATCTGAGTCTTCAACTTCCAACTGTGTCCCCTTGTTGCTGTGTCCCATCTCTGGAACATTCTGTCTCTGTCCACCTTGACAATTCCTCTCAGCATTTTATATGTCGCTATCATGTCCCCCCCCCTATCTCTCCTGTCCTCCAGTGTTGTCAGGTCGATTTCCCTTAACCTCTCCTCGTAAGACATACCCCTCAGCTCCAAGACTAGTCATGTTGCAAACCTTTGCACTTTCTCTAGTTTCTTTACGTGCTTTACTAGGTTTGGGTTCCAAAATGGAGTTGCATACTCCAAAATGGCCTAACCTACACAGTATACAGGGTTCTGAACTATTCCTTATTAAGACATCGGAATGCTGTGCTTAGGTTCGCTAGGCGCACGTATGCTGCAGCAGTTATTTGGATGAAGTGTGCCTCAGGAGATGGTGTTATGCTCACCCCAAGATCTTTTTCCTTGAGTGAGGTTTGTAGTCTCTGACCCTTAGACTGTACTCCGTCTGCAGCCTGTCCAGATCCCTTAGTAGTTCTGCCTGGTTCTCGTTCGATTGAATTCTTCTCATCAACTTCACATCATCTGCAAACAGGGACACTTCAGAGTCTACTCTTTCCTTCATGTCGTTCACAAATACCAGAAATAGCACCGGTCCCAGGACTGACCCCTGTGGAGCTCCACCCGTCACAGGCGCCCTACTCTGACACCTCCCCATATACCATGACTCGCTGTTGTCTTTCTAACAGGTATTCCCTGATCCTTTTTAGCGCCTTCCCTGTTATCCCTGCCTGGTCCTCCAGCTTTTGCACTAATCTCTTGTGTGGAACTCTGTCAAACGCCTTCTGTCATAGAACTCCAGTAGATTTGTGACACAGGACTTTCCGTTCCTGAAACCGTGTTGACTGTCGTTGATAAGCTCATTCCTTTCTATGTGTTCCACCACTCTTCTCTTGATAATCTTCTCCATGACTTTGCATACTATACATCTCAGTGACACTGGTCTGCAATTTAATGCTTCATGTCAGTCTCATTTTTAAAAAATTGGGACTACATTTGCTGTCTTCCAGACCTCAGGTAGTCTCCCTGTTTAGATGGATGTGTTGATTGTTGTTGTGCTGGACTGATTGTGCCCAAGAGTTTAGAGAGGTGTTTAGCGAAAATCCTTGAGAGTTGGTGGGATCACTGCCTATTCCCGAGGATATGGGCCTCAATGGGATTCCTGGTTTGTGAGTTTTAGACAGACCGTATATTCTGGAAGGTCTGTGGTTACTGGAAATGGTATGCAGAAGCTTCTTCCCTTGTTCTGAGTCCTTCAGAATGCGGCGAGTCCTGTGAAGAAATGTTTTGGTAAGGTTGTCCATTTGGTTTGCTGAGAGAGGCTTGTAGGTATCTGGGTCACTATATAGATTGAGCATTTTGTTTTTGTAATCATCAGTGTTCAAGATTATGACACTGTTACAAAAAACGCGATTTCCAATAAGCATAGAGATCTCCAGTGAATACTAGAAAGGACTGCCCTTCTAGCATCCAGCCTGTTACTGGGTTTTTGTAACAAGTAGTCAGTATCCTGGTCCAATTATCCATTAGAATTTAGTAAGATTCAATAGTGCTTCAGGATTACAACTGGTAGGCTACTAACTAAAGAAATTAAAATTTAATAAGTTCATTAATATCAATAAAGTCGTCTAGGCATATATTATCAAAGCAAATTAAAGTAATCAATTGAATATAATATAGGATACAAGTTCCTATATTTCTGAAGGCACATATCACATCTTAATGGCTTTTAAGTACCGTCTGGTACATTGTTAACATTTAATAACATAATACATATATATACAAGTAAGTTTGTGTGTGTGTGTGTGTAAGTGCTCTAAGTAGTTCGCTATGTCTCAAGACTGGACTAGACTTAACCAGTGACTGACTAAAAGTCCTCACATAAACTAACTTCTTGACCAACCTGGCAATCAGAACAGCTTGTTTGAACAATAAAGCGACTGTTAAGCCGAACAGCAATACAACAAGCAACAGCGACACAGAATCAGGAACAAGGAGATAATATAACGACATTAAGTAGGGACCATCTGCAGATCCTCCACCAAGTCACAAAACTGCCATACTACTGAATCTAAGTTCAGCATTAGAAAATCCTCGACTGTGACAGTGCACAGATACCAGTACAAATTAGGTCAGAAGCTACAGCTCAGGACGTGAGTTTCTCAGAGTGTATATGCGACACACAACCACAGTACATTGTCGAAAATCACTAAGTCTAGACTATGTTCTGTGAACAGTTACACAGAACCAACAACAAGAAAGCAACAGAGATGATCTTCCAACAAGGGCCATCAAGGGAGAATTGGAGAGGCCGTCTTGCTAGAAGCAACGTCAAACCAACAATAGCTAGTGCCTGCCAGATCCACTCACTCCAGGTGAGGTGTGTTAACCCCCCTTCCCTGATCATGTGATTCCGTGGACTGCTGCTGCCCAGCAACACAGAAGCCGGCAGCGTAATGAGTGATGAGCGGAGCGATAGTTAGACAATGCTGTCGGCTACTTAACACTCGAACTATGAGCACTGAATAATATATAAATGTTACATCCTACCTAATAATATAACTAAGTCAAATAATAATATAAAGCAATATATTTGCGATTTAGCTAATATCGCAAATATAAGCAATATAAAATTATATGAACAGATAAATACATTATAGTATTGTGACCATTCGGGTGTGCACTGACACACCTCCTTCATCAACTGTGGTAACCTGATGGTGTCTATCTAAAATGTTCAAGTGTAA
>NC_069485.1:17486008-17505913 GCF_026875155.1 Cherax quadricarinatus
TTTGGGGATGGTTTTTATTTTTTAATTGTGGCCACCTACCGGGGTGACTAAGTGTGTCAAAACACTTGTTAGCCCAGAGTTATATCAAGAAGAGAGAAGGACAAAAGTTGTTCAGATACACCATGTGGGTGAACAGCTATGGAGTGTGTAGATCTTTGTTTTGAAAATGTGAGGCTGTAATTGTATATTCTGTACATATCTATTGAGAATACAGTTATATTTTTATAGTAGTAGTTTACATAACCTGTGAAGAGGGCTGGTGAGAGGATATCAGACACTCAAGATGATCAGCCATGATGTAAGTATTACCCCTAGACAGATAAGGCCATTAAGTAAAAAGCTACCCCACACTAGAACATGTAATGAGAACCTTACTATCAAAGTAATAAGGGACAAACCAACGTAACACCTTACAAACAGAACACAAAGAGTAATAGTAAACAGAGTGAAGTTTAAGGTAGCTACGGTGAAAAGTTCTGTTCCACAAGGCACAGTACTCGCTCCCATCCTATTCCTCATCCTCATATCTTTTGTGGATGATGCCCGGATTGCCATGACAGTGACCTCCATCGAAGACACCGTAAGACTCCAAGCGGACATTAACCAAATCTTCAAATGGGCGACTCAGAACAATATGAAGTTCAATGAAGAGAAATTTCAGCTACTCAGATATGGGAAACAGGAAATTAAAAGCGGGTATACAACAAATTCTAACCACACGAAAGAGTTATGTGAAGGACCTTGGAGTAATAATTGTGGAAAATTACATTTATCTGAATGTATCATTATGTACTAACAGTAAATGACAAAGATAATTATTATTTATCAGTTAGACAAGTAGGAATTTGGGACACCTAGGTTGCAAAAAATGTCCCCCTTCGATAACTACCACTGTCATATCCACAAGTTGCTCTGGACCCATTAATTACAAATAAAATATGTATCACCAGGAATGCTGGTAAATATATAAATTTGTGGACTGTATATTAAAAATAATAAATGATTATATATATACACATATACATAACAGAAGGAGAATATCTTAATGTCACTCACCAATTTGACTGGAGATCAAGGTGTATCATACTCAGAAAACCTCACTGTCTATACATGAAAATAACACTGGCCAGAGTTAAACATAACAGACTTATCTGAGGTTCCTGGAGCTGTCTTGTCCAGTCGCCTGATATATCAAGTTATGCAAGAATGCACATCCAACAATTTCGTCTCCTATTTGAGAGGTGTCAGCCCAATTTTAATCTCTGGAGCATGAAAAATTCTTCCCATTTAACTAACGTTTTCTTGGCTCATTCAAACCAAAATGGCGAGTGTCTTCTGCGCAGGCGCAGCTTCTTCCCATTTTTGATAACATAATTTTTATTATATACAATATAGGCCATCTATTTACCTATAAATTACCGTATTTTCGGAAAATATACAGTATTTTCCACAATAATGTCAGATGGTCTCACCTTCAAAGATCACAACAATGTATCTACCAAATCTGCTAGAAAAATGATAGGACGGATAATGAGAACCTTCACAACTAGGGACACCAAGCCCATAATGATTCTCTTCAAATCGCTAGACCGGAATACTGCAGTACACTAACTGCCCCCTTCAAGGCAGGCGAAATTGCTGACCTGGAGAGTATACAAGGAACTTTCATGGCACACATAAGTACGATAAGGCATCTAACTTACTGGGAATATTTGAAGTCCCTTGATTTGTATTCCTTGGAATGCAGGCGAGAAATATACATGATAATACACACTTGGAAAATCCTAGAGGGATTTGTACCAAACTTATTCACGAAAATCACTCCCTATGAAAGGAAAAGACTCGGCAGGAGATGCAACATTCCCCCAATAAAAAGCACGTGCGCCACGACTACACTGAGAGACAACACAGTAAGTGTCAGGGGCCCAAAACTGTTCAACTCCCTCCTAGCTTACATTAGGAGGATTACTAATAGGCCCTAGCTGTCTTCGAGAAGGCACTGGACAGGGACTTAAAGTCAGTACCTGACCAGCCAGGCTGTGGTTCGCACATCAGTTTGCGTGCGGCCAGCAGTAACAGCCTGGTTGATCAGACCCTAATCCACCACGAGACCTGGTCTCAGACCGGGCCGCAGGGGCCTTGACCCCCGAAACCCTCTCCAGGTATACAGAGGAAATATACATTCACTTTGCCAACCACACTCTAAAACTCTATCCCATCCTGTTCTAACATTTCTTTCTCAGCTGCGTCATTTCCTTTCATTCTACCTGATGCCTCATTCACTCTCCCTTTTCTCACATTTATTAATTTATTTTAGATTAACGTAAGTTAACTAAAATTAGTCAATTCTAGCAGAGCCTGAAAAAACAACTGTGGAAAGACAGATGTTGGATAGGAACATCATCAGTTATGTATTTTCGTTTAAATATGCTTTTTCGAATACATTACTTGAAAGTATTTGTGGAGGAAATTTCAATAATATAGCATTATATTTTGTGGTAAATTTCAATAAATGTTTAAATGTTTACCTTTAGTCACAGTACTCAGAGATTAATAGTCTCTGGACAATGGTACGTTATATATTACATAGATAAACATTGTTATTTTGGTTAGAATTTACAATAATTCTAAGCAAACGATACTTAGAGTAAACGTAAAAAAAATGTTATGTTGAAACAGATCGGAAGAAAGAATCATCTGGTTGCAAGAACCAAGAACCGTCGACAAAACATGTATGTCAATATTTATTTAATGATATTAATAGACTGTAAAAATAGCAGTGTTATGTTAGAGTGAACGAATATAAAACAACACAATAATGCCTAAAGTTTCCAACTATTAAAAAAAGAAAAAGGCGATTTCAGGTGAAATAAAAGCCTGTTTGCTAACCAACATTCTAAGAAAAATAAAACAATAATCTCAAAAATGATATATAAACAACTTTAACAAAAAAGGTGACTAGTCTCTCCCACAAAAAAATGGACCTGCTTTAAAAATATATGAACTATGTCTCAAAGAAAATGTGAGCTATTTCTCAAAGAAATATGAACAGTCCCTCAAGAAACGTAAACATTATCTCAGAAACTGATTTTTGTATCTGACAGAAAATATGAAAACTCTCAGAGACAAGGAGATATAAATGAAAAAAAAATCGCTTTTAATCTCATGGGATTATCAATATATTATTGTGGTGGAGCGCTAAACCTTTAGGAGTCAAGCAGTCAGGATCTACGAGTCCTTTAACTCGGCATATTGTACCTACTATTGGGAGAGGTAAGATCACTAGGAGAAATAAATGATTCAAGAAGATCTTTTAGCTATAATTATCGGATGATAAATGCTTGAAAAAAATCAAAATTTGTAAACTATATCGCAGGTAATATACAGAGTTAAACTCATTTTGGTATCAGTAACATTGTAGATGAATGGTTCAGAGAACTGACAAGTTGATAAATTAGACACATGTGCAACACTTGGGTATCTTTAATGAGGAAACGTTTCGCCACACAGTGGCTTCATCAGTCCATACAAAGGAGAATGGTGAAGAACAGGAGGAGTTTGAGGTAATCAGTCCCTCAGCCTTGAGTCGATGTGGTCAGTCCATCAATCTTGAAAAGAATACCTATTCTTTTCACCTTTATAAAAATGTAACTAGATTAATTATACCTTATTCAATAAGGCTTATTGTATAATTATGCCCTAATTATACAACTCACACCACAATTAAAAATTACAACACACCAGTATACCTTTATCAGGTACTCAAATTATGCCACATTATTATAAAAATATTACTTAAACTCACTAGTGCACTGCTTCAAGTTTAAAACTTATGTAAACAGTGAGGCTTCATGACCTCCCATCCCTGGAAATAAATGGTATAAAATACCGATACAAAGGAAAAATAAACACTTAAGCAGTATAATATGATCCTTTATTGACAACGTTTCGCTCACACAGTGGACTTTATCAAGTCACAAACAGATCTACCAGGGTGAAAGTTACGTGAGTATTTACAGAATGGAATCAGGTGGAGAATGCTGGGTAGGTTAGATCTGAACCTGCATGTGATAATCTTCCGAGTAGTGGTGATTGGACAAATATATGAGTAGACCTTCTGCAGTGTTCCTCCATTCTTATGTTCTTATGTGGGATAACTATGAAGAAGTTTCTTGGCAAGGGGTTTTATCTATGTTACAGAAGCCGTTATTTTGATTGAAGTTGTTGAATATACAGATAACTGATGATTCCAGGATTCTGTAGTACTGAGTGTTTTCTTCTCTGGCAATAAGACTTGCGCTTCTGTAGCTGATTAAATGGTTGTGTGAATTTCGGTTTTGAACACAGGCATTTCTTAAATCGTGCTGTCTACATGTGTACTGGTGTTCTGAAATACGTGTTTGGAGGTCTCTGGATGTTTCGCCGAAGTATAATTTGCTGCATTCATTACATGGAATTATGTATACCCCTGCAGAGGACTGAAGCTTGTCCTGGAAGTGGAGGTAGATACTTGGAATGAGGTATTGGAAAAGATGTTAGAAACGTGTATGGTAATGAAGTTGGTGAGGAGGACTATGTATCTCCTCTCGGCAGTACCTTCTCTGGGTGTGTTAAAGATGTTTAATGCCCGTCGTCTGCAGTCTCTAATGAAGTACCGAGGATAGTGAAGTTTAGAAAATACTTGTTCAGTTACCGAGCATTCTTCCTCCAGGAACTCACTGCTGCAGATTCTAAGTGTACGGAAGAAAAAGCCTATAATTACACCACGTTTGGTTTTGGTGTCGTGGTGAGAGTAGAATTGAAGAAGATCGTGTTGGTTGGTGAGTTTTCGATAGACTTAAAAGCGAAGTTCGTGGTCAGTTTTGCAGAGAAGAACATCAAGGAAAGGAAGAGTGTTGTCGACTTCTTCTTCTAGCGTGAACTGGACAGAAGGCTCGACCTGGTTTAGCTTGTGTCGGAGATCTTGAACGTTGAAGCGTCTGGGAGTTATGATGAGAATTTCGTCAACGTAACAGAGCCAGGTGACAGAAAAGGAAACAATAGAGGAAAATCGTTTCGGCTTCAGGTGTTCCATGTATAGGTTCGCCGGTACGGCATTAAGTGCCGAACCCATGGGTAGTTGAAAAGTCTGTTGAAAGAGGTGATTTTCAAAACGTAAAGCCAACACATAGTTCAACAAGTTCGATGAAATCGCTGGCTGGAATAGGAAGGTCAAGTGAATCGTCAATTTTCCTGCGCAAGAAATCGATGGCTTGTGTAGTAGGTACTTTGGTGAATAAGGACGTTACGTCCAGGCTAGAGAGTTTCTTGTTCCTGGTGTTGATGTTGCGAATGCGATTGAGATCACTCAAGTGTTTGAGATGTACCCAACTAGTTGTACTCACCTAATTGTGGTTGCAGGGGTCGAGTCACAGCTCCTGGCCCCGCCTCTTTACTGGCTGCTACTCGGTTACTCTTCCCACCCCATGAGCTTTATCATACCTCTTCATAAAGCTATGAATAGATCCTGCATCCACTACATCGCTTCCCAGACTATTCCACTTCCTGACAACTCTGTGACTGAAGTAATACTTCCTAACATCCCTGTGATTCATCTGAGTCTTCAACTTCCAACTGTGTCCCCTTGTTGCTATGTCCCATCTCTGGAACATTCTGTCTCTGTCCACCTTGACAATTCCTCTCAGCATTTTATATGTCGTTATCATGTCCCCCCCCCTATCTCTCCTGTCATCCAGTGTTGTCAGGTCGATTTCCCTTAACCTCTCCTCGTAAGACATACCCCTCAGCTCCAAGACTAGTCATGTTGCAAACCTTTGCCACTTTCTCTAGTTTCTTTACGTGCTTTACTAGGTTTGGGTTCCAAAATGGAGTTGCATACCCCAAAAAATGGCCTAACCTACACAGTATACAGGTTCTGAACTATTCCTTATTAAGACATCGGAATGCTGTGCTTAGGTTCGCTAGGCGCACGTATGCTGCAGCAGTTATTTGGATGAGGTGGTGCCTCAGGAGATGGTGTATGCTCACCCCAAAGATCTTTTTCCCTTTGAGTGGGGTTTGTAGTCTCTGGCCCCCTAGACTGTACTCCGTCTGCAGCCTGTCCAGATCCCTTAGTAGTTCTGCCTGGTTCTCGTTCGATTGAATTCTTCTCATCAACTTCACATCATCTGCAAACAGGGACACTTCAGAGTCTACTCTTTCCTTCATGTCGTTCACAAATACCAGAAATAGCACCGGTCCCAGGACTGACCCCTGTGGAACTCCACCCGTCACAGGCGCCCTACTCTGACACCTCCCCATATACCATGACTCGCTGTTGTCTTTCTAACAGGTATTCCCTGATCCTTTTTAGCGCCTTCCCTGTTATCCCTGCCTGTTCCTCCAGGTTTTGCACTAATCTCTTGTGTGGAACTCTGTCAAACGCCTTCTGTCATAGAAGTCCAGTAAATTTGTGACACAGGACTTTCCGTCCCTGAAACCGTGTTGACTGTCGTTGATAAGCTCATTCCCTTCTATGTGTTCCACCATTCTTCTCTTGATAATCTTCTCCATGACTTTGCATACTATACATCTCAGTGACACTGGTCTGCAATTTAATGCTTCATGTCAGTCTCATTTTTAAAAAATTGGGACTACATATGCTGTCTTCCAGACCTCAGGTAGTCTCCCTGTTTAGATGGATGTGTTGATTGTTGTTGTGCTGGACTGATTGTGCCCAAGAGTTTAGAGAGTTGTTTAGCGAAAATCCTTGAGAGTTGGTGGGATCACTGCCTATTCCCGAGGATATGGGCCTCAATGGGATTCCTGGTTTGTGAGTTTTAGACAGACCGTATATTCTGGAAGGTCTGTGGTTACTGGAAATGGTATGCAGAAGCTTCTTCCCTTGTTCTGAGTCCTTCAGAATGCGGCGAGTCCTGTGAAGAAATGTTTTGGTAAGGTTGTCCATTTGGTTTGCTGTGAGAGGCTTGTAGGTATCTGGGTCACTATATAGATTGAGCATTTTGTTTTTGTAATCATCAGTGTTCAAGATTATGACACTGTTACAAAAAACGCGATTTCCAATAAGCATAGAGATCTCCAGTGAATACTAGAAAGGACTGCCCTTCTAGCATCCAGCCTGTTACTGGGTTTTTGTAACAAGTAGTCAGTATCCTGGTCCAATTATCCATTAGAATTTAGCAAGATTCAATAGTGCTTCAGGATTACAACTGGTCGGCTACTAACTAAAGAAATTAAAATTTAATAAGTTCATTAATATCAATGAAGTCGTCTAGGCATATATTATCAAAGTAAATTAAAGTAATCAATTGAATATTACATAAGAACATAAGAACATAAGAAAGGAGGAACACTGCAGCAGGCCTGTTGGCCCATACTAGGCAGGTCCTTTACAATTCATCCCACTAACAAACATTTGACCTACCCAATTTTTAATGCTACCCAAGAAATAAGCTCTGATGTGCAAGTCCCACTCAAATCCAACCCATCCCACTCATGTATTTATCCAACCTAAATTTGAAACTACCCAAAGTCCTAGCCTCAATAACCCAACTAGGTAGACTGTTCCACTCATCTACTACCCTATTTCCAAACCAATACTTTCCTATGTCCTTTCTAAATCTAAACTTATCTAATTTAAATCCATTACTGCGGGTTCTCTCTTGGAGAGATATTCTCAAGACCTTGTTAATATCCCCTTTATTAATACCTATCTTCCACTTATACACTTCGATCAGGTCTCCCCTCATTCTTCGACTAACAAGTGAATGTAACATAATATAGGATACAAGTTCCTATATTTCTCTCGTGAACATTAGTATTGTGCTGAAGGCACATATCACATCTTAATGGCTTTTAAGTACCGTCTGGTACATTGTTAACATTTAATAACATAATACATATATATACAAGTAAGTTTGTGTGTGTGTGTGTGTGTGTAAGTGCTCTAAGTAGTTTACTATGTCTCAAGACTGGACTAGACTTAACCAGTGACTGACTAAAAGTCCTCACATAAACTAACTTCTTGACCAACCTGGCAATCAGAACAGCTTGTTTGAACAAAAAAGCGATTGTTAAGCCGAGCAGCAATACAACAAGCAACAGCGACACAGAATCAGGAACAAGGAGATAATATAACGACATTAAGTAGGGACCATCTGCAGATCCTCCACCAAGTCACAAAACTGCCATACTACTGAATCTAAGTTCAGCATTAGAAAATCCTCGACTGTGACAGTGCACAGATACCAGTACAAATTAGGTCAGAAGCTACAGCTCAGGACGTGAGTTTCTCAGAGTGTCTATGCGACACACAACCACAGTACATTGTCGAAAATCACTAAGTCTAGACTATGTTCTGTGAACAGTTACACAGAACCAACAACAAGAAAGCAACAGAGATGATCTTCCAACAAGGGCCATCAAGGGAGAATTGGAGAGGCCGTCATGTTAGAAGCAACGTCAGACCGACAATAGCTAGCACCTGCCAGATCCACTCACTCCAGGTGAGGTGTGTTAACCCCCCTTCCCTGATCATGTGACTCCGTGGACTGCTGCTGCCCAGCAACACAGAAGCCGGCAGCGTAACGAGTGATGAGCGGAGCAATAGTTAGACAATGCTGTCGGCTACTTAACACTCGAACTATGAGCACTGAATAATATATAAATGTTACATCCTACCTAATAATATAACTAAGTCAAATAATAATATAAAGCAATATATTTGCGATTTAGCTAATATCGCAAATATAAGCAATATAAAATTATATGAACAGGTAATATACATTATATGTGACCCATTCAGGGGTGGCAATAGACACCACCTCCTTTATCAACTGTGGTAACCCTGATGGTCGTGTTTTCCGCTAAAGCTTCAAGTGCAATGATGTAACGTCAAGGGAGCTGTGTGTAGAGATGGCCGCTGAGATGATGCCTGGACGATAGCCTTTTCGGAAATCGGAGTAACTGTATCTGTAGTTTGTAGCGATGAAACTGAGGTCTTGTTTCCGTTTTGTGATTCCTGTGGCAAATCTGAGGGCTTTGGTGTCTGTGCTTTCACCCAGGCAGATCTGTCTGTGACTTGATAAAGTCCACTGTGTGAGCAAAACGTTGTCAATAAAGGATCACATTATACTGCTTCTGTGTTTATTTTTCCATTTTGCCGGTATTTTACACCGTTTATTTCCATCAAACACTGCAGTAGAAATAGGTCATTCACACAGAGAACACGTGGACCGTCTTCTAAAAGCTTACTCACTTCGCATTAGACACAATTTTCTTCGCAATTGCATCCAAGAAATGGTCTTACCAAGATCAACTACTCAAATTGCCAATATCAAACCTCATTTCTTCGCAACAGTTCGAGCCTACCTTGAAGAGTGTGCAAATGACTTAAATGATGCTGCAAAGGAAGCTTATCTCCAAGCCAGAACACTGGGCACGGCACTCCGGGTAGCATGAACAGACTCACCGCCGAAATTATTCGCAGCAGAGTTACCACAGCTAATGTTCAACAAAAAATAAAAAAAAAAAAACTCCAAACTTTCTGCGATAATAGTCAGTGGAAATGTTTAGGAAGACCTGAAATTATTCAAAATATTTCATCTTGAGCACAAACAAAATCAATAAAACAAACTATGGCCTAAAAACTTACCTAAAATATCACCCCTGTTCTTAAACAAACACCACACTCCAAACACCAGCCTTCTCCAATCACAGCTCCTGGTACTGACACACACCTCTCTCTCGCCTGGTCGCTCTGTCCAGGACTAATACGCGTCTGTTTTGTGTTCAGTCTTCAGTCACTGACACTATTTTAATGGAGCGTTTTCAATACACATATTTTCTTTCACCTGCATAAAACACACAGACACACACACACACAAACACACACGTGACACATACTCTAACACACACACACTCTAACACACACACACAACACCACACACACACCACACACACACACACACACACACACACACACACACACACACACACACACAAGAACATAAGAACATAAGAATGTAGGAACACTGCAGAAGGCCTACTGGCCCATACGAGGCAAGTCCTTATCAAAACGACATCTACCTAAAGCTACTCAAGAAATAACTCCCGTACCCTTGACACTAAGCATACTGTTTCACTCATCGACCACTACATTTCAAAACCAATACCTTCCCGTATCCCTTCCAAATTTAAAATCATGCAGCTTTGGAAGATGACACCTATAATATGAAAAACCCAAATTTGTTCTCAGGAGAACAAAAAATCCCCATTCCATTTTACGAGGATATAAGAACATAAGAAAGGAGGAACACTGCAGCAGGCCTGTTGGCCCATACTAGGCAGGTCCTTTACATAAGAACATAAGAAAGGAGGAACACTGCAGCAGGCCTGTTGGCCTATTTCTAGGCAGGTCCTTTACAATTCATCCCACCAACAAAACATTTGCCCAACCCTACTTTCAATGCCACCCAAGAAACAAGCTCCGATGTGCAAGTCCCACTCAAATCCAACCCCTCCCACTCATGCACCTATCCAACCCAAACTCGAAACTAACAACCCAACAACCCAACCAGGTAGACTGTTCCACTCATCAACCACCCCATCTCCAAACCAACACCCTCCCATGTCCCTTCTAAATCTAAACTTATCCAACTTAAATCCACCACTGCGGGCTCTCTCTCGGAGAGACATCCCCAAGACCCTGCCAATATCCCCCCCATCAATACCCATCTTCCACTTATACACCTCGATCAGGCCTCCCCTCATTCCTCGTCTAACAAGTGAATGTAACTCAAGAGTCTTCAATCCTTCTTCATAGGGAAGATTTCCAATGCTATGTACTAATTTAGTCATCCCACGCTGAATGTTTTCCAACGAATTCATGTCCATTCTGTAATATGGAGACCAGAATTGAGCTGCATAATCTAGGTGAGGCCTCACTAATGATGTATAAAGCTGCAGTATGACCTCTGGACTTCTGTTGCTTACACTTCTTGAAATAAATCCCAGCAATCTACTTGCCCTATTACGCACGCTTAGGCACCGCTGCCTTGGTTTAAGGTTGCTGCCCACCACAACCCCCAAGTCCCCCTCGCAATCTGTATGGCCAAGTTCCACACTACTCAACTTATAAGTGCTAGGGCCATGGACACTCCCGAGCTTCAGAACCCCGCACCCATCCACATTGAACTGCATCCGCCACTCCTCCGACCAAGAGCAGAGCTTGTCCAAATCCTCCTGAAGCTCCCTAACATCCACGTCTGAATCAACTATCCCACCCATCCTCGTGTCATCGGCGAACCCGCTCATATCACTAGCAATTCCCTCATCAAGATCATTGATACATACTACAAACAACAACGGGCCCAAGACCGATCCCTGCGGAACGCCACCTGTCACTGATCCCCACTTGGACCTAACCCCATTTATGGACACTCTCTGCTTCCTGTCTGTGAGCCATGACTCGATCCACGAGAGCACCCTTCCCCCAATGCCATGAGCTGCTACTTTCTTCAACAGTCTTTGGTGTGGAACTCTATCAAATGCCTTACTAAAATCTAAGTAAACAATATCAAATTCTTTATCGTGGTCAACAGCCTCAAAAGCTTTACTGAAGAAAGTTAATAAATTAGTTAGACAAGACCGGCCTCTTGTGAATCCATGCTGAGTATCATTAATCAAGCTATGCTTATCGAGATGGCTTCTTATAATCTCAGCTATAATTGACTCTAGCAACTTGCCTACAAATTGAGGTCAAGCTTATTGGGCGGTAATTTGACGTAACGACTTGTCCCTGTTTTAAAAATAGGAATTACATTAGCCATCTTCCACATATCAGACACTACACCTGTTTGAAGAGATAAATTAAAATATTAGTTAATGGTTCACAGACTTCCATTTTGCATTCCTTAAGAAACCCTTAAAAAAAACCTCATCAGGACCAGGTAAATTATTTTGCTTCGGGTCGGTCTTCTGCTTCACAACCATTTCACTAGTGATTGTAAATGGTTACATAATTTATCTTCTTCTAATCCACTATAAAAATATTACCGGAATGTTATTAGTGTCTTCCTGTGTAAATACCGAGAGAAAATAATTATTTAAAATCGAGCACATTTCATTCTCTTTGTCAGTAAGAATGCCCATAGTGTTTTTTAAGGGGCCCTATCTTATCTCTGACTTTTGTTCTATAAACTGGAAAAAAACTTTTTGGATTAGTTTTAGAATCCCTAGCAACTTTAATTTCCTAGTCCCTTTTAGCTTTTCTTATCCCTTTTTAATGTCCCTTAATGTCAAATATACTGATTCATAAGATGACCCTCGCCTCTTTTGATACGCCCATAAATTCCTTTCTTATGCCCTAGTGATATTTCAGCCTATTATTCATCCATTTTGGGTCATTTCTATTTGATCTAATTTCCTTATAAGGGATAAACGTTCTTTGAGCAGCATGTATTGTGTTCAGAAAACTGTATATTTATAGTTCTCTTCGTTACCCCAGTCAACAGATGGGTAAGTGTCTCTAAGCCCATCGTAATCTGGCTAAGCGAAAATCTGGGATGTTACTGAGTTATCCCTACTATCTGCTTCCATTCAATTCCTAAATGTAATTGATTGTGGTCGCTAGCACCCCGTTCCCCTGAAACTTCTAAATTATTAACAAGGGATTTTATTGTTTGCCAGAACTAAGTCAAGCAGGTTATTACCCCTTGTAGGTTCCGTCCCCAAACTGCTTCAAAAAACAATCCTGAACTACTTCTAAGAAATCGTATGATTCTAAATTCCCCGTCAAGAAATTCCAATCAATTGACTAAAATTAAAGTCTCCTTGAAATACTACATTATGTGTCTTGTAGCCTAACAATTTTTCCCCCCATAGTAGTCTCCCTTGGTCCCTATCTAAATTTGGGGACGGTATATCACACCTAAATTAATTTTTCATGCCCTCTGAAAATTCTATCCAAACAGACTCTGTATGTGTTATTTCAGACTTAATACCCGTTTTTTATGCAACAGTTCAAGCGATCTCGGACATACAATGCCACCCCACCCCCCTTCCCGATACTTCATCTACTTGGAACAATTTAAAACCCTGAATGTGACATTCTGCAGCATGTCCCGACTTTTTTAATTAAACCACGTCTCAGTAATGGCAAATACATCTATGTTACCTGCACTAGCAACTAGTCTCAACTCGTCCATCTTATTCCTAGCACTGCGACTATTTTGTGTAATAAATTTTTAATGACCCTCCTCTCTCTTTACCCTTCCTGCTCCTTTCTTTTATTCCACTAAACCATTTACTGTCCTTGTCAATTAGTACCACTGGCTTTGCAAATATCCACCTCATTTTGCCCTATTACTAGTTCTCCTAGTACTCATGTTACTACCCTGCGACTTCACAGTTTTCCCGCCAAAACCCATACCACTAACTATTCCTAGTTTTAAAGACCTAACAGCTCCCTCCACTGTGTTGGCCAGTGCTCCCACCCCACACCTAGATAAGTGAACCCCATCCCTGGCATACATGTCATTTCTGCCATAGAAGAGGTCCCAGTTGTCAATGATGTTACCGCAATTTTCCTTACAGTATTTGTCTAGCCAGCAATTGACACCAATTGCTCTGGACAACCATTCATTTCCAAACTCCTCTCCTTGGCAAAATGCCACATATGACAGGTTTCCCACCCTTCCTCCTAATTATCTCTATTGCTGACCTATACCTGCTAATCAGGTCCTCACTCTAAGTCTGCCAAATCATCCCACACACACACAAACACACACACACACACAAACACCACACCACATACAAACACACCCACACACACACACACACCACACACACACACACACACACACACACACACACACACACACACACAAACACACACACTCACACACACACAAACACAAACACACACGCAGAAACACACACACACACAAACACACATACACACACACATAAACACACACACACACACACACACACTCGTGGAGGAGTCACGCGGTTTGAGCTCGTGTTTTGGTGATAATTTCTGACTGTGCCATAAGGAATAGAGTGTGGGATATAGGCGTGTGCATGCATAAGAGTGCATATAATACCTTAAGCCCCGAAAAAAGGAAATATAAGTGATCACAGAAAAGAAAAAAAAGGAAATATTGTTGAGTGTTTAGTGAGGGCCGTTGGAAGGGTGAACGGTTGTGTCAGGCCTATATAGTGTTGCCATAATAACGCAGTGGGTTATTTTGAAGAATAAGTGCGACTCAAGACCAGGGAGATAAGAGCTATGTGTAGATGTGTCAGTAAATACAGTGAGTGAGTGAAAAAATTAGAAGAGCTAGAAAATATAGTGCATACAGGAAGTTAGTGGAAAAATTACCGAGAAGCATCAAACATCAACTTCTGGGACACAGGACAGACCAGCAACGTTACTCCACTGCCAGCCGCAAGTAATATTCACCTAGTTTGAGTTGCATGGGGTCAATAGTACCTGTCTCTAGCTGGAATTGGGGGGTCACTCTCCTCGAGCTATCAGAATTAGAATAAGCAGCATTTACTGGCATTTAATAGAATTTAGAGGTAGCGGCATATAGGCGAAGCCTAGTGTATTAATTTTTGAGCGTAATTTTAAACTCATAAGAGTACAGTGGGAACCAAGAGATCGGGTACATATACAATACATATGTAGTACATACGTGGGAAATAAGGACTGTTTACATAAACATATGCACGCACACTTGGTGAGAATAGTACTGTTGTTAGGCACTTGAATAGCTGTAGCACACACACACACACACACACACACACACACACACACACACACACACACACACACACACACACACACACACACACACACACACACATAAACACACACACACACACACATACAGACACACACACACACACATATATAGACACACACACACACATATACAGGATTTTACACCTTCCTGTGAAGTGACCCTATAACCCTTCCTTTCCCCCCATCTCTCTCCCTCTCCTCTCTCTCTCTTCCTCTCTCTTCCTCTCTCTCTCTCTCTCTCTCTCTCTCTCTCTCTCTCTCTCTCTCTCTCTCTCTCTCTCTCTCTCTCTTTCTCTCTCCCCCTTTCTCTCATCCTCTCTCTCATCCTCTCTCTCATCCTCTCTCATCCTCTCTCTCTCCTCTCTCTTCCTTTCACTCTTTCTCTCTCTCTCTCCCTCTCTCTCTTCCTCTCTTACTCTCTCTTTTCCTCTTCTCTCTCTCTCTTCCCTTTTCACTCCCCCTCTCTCTTACCTTTTCCCTCTCTCACTTTCTCCCTCTTTTTCCCTTCTTTTCCCTCCTTCTAGGCTACCCTTCTCTCTCTCCCTATCTCTCACTCTCTCCCCCTTTTTCTTTTTCTCTTTCTCTCTTTCATAAAAAAAATGGTTGGGACTCGCAGGAATCAGGGATCAGATGACAATGGTACTGGTAGGGAGGAATGGATGGAGGAACAGTGGAAAAGGATAGAGCAAGAATGGGAGAGAAAATTAGGAGAGCTTTCTGAAAAAATGGAGAAAGAGCTCCCTGTGAAATGGGAAAAGAGGTTGGAGAAGGAGACGAAGAATTGGGAGTCACAAGTCGAAACTGCAGTAGCCAGGGTAAAGGTCCTAGAATTTGAGGTACACAGGCTGAAGCAAGTCTCAGGGGTAGTGACCAGAGAAGGCACACCATACGATGATGAGAGGCTGAACAGGAAGGAAGGAGATATGAATTATGCTAAGGTCATATCAGCCTGCAAAGAAGAACCAGTGAGTGGAAGGGAAGAGCAGATGGGTGCAGATGGAGAGGGAGATAGGTCGAATGCTGAGGCACAACCATGCTACCAAGAGCCACTGGAAAAATCAAGGGAGAAAATGACCACATACAGACAGGAACCAGAGTCACAGAGGAAGAGGCAATGGGAGGAAGAAAGGGCAAAATCAGTGATTATCCATGGGCTTCGGGAGAGAGAGGAAAGGAAACACACTGAAAGACGGCAGGAAGAAAGAAAGGAGATTGAGAATATCATCACAGAAATAGGGGGAGAAGAACATGGATGAGATTGTAAATTTTCAGAGAATAGGGGGTACTTGAAGGGGAGAAACCCTACCGATCAAGCTGATTCTCAGGACAGAAACAGTGCGGAACAGGATCCTCCAAGAGAAACCACGGTTGAAAAGTTCGGAAGAGTACAAGAAGGTGTTCCTAGACAGAGACAGAACACAAACAGAGAGAATGCAGCTGAGGGAGAGGACAAAAAAGCGAAAGGAGCTAGGAAAGGAGACAAGGATGGAACCAGCAGAGGTCAGTCAGAGCAGAACAGAGCAGAAAGGGCAGCACACACACAACTATCCTCAGAACCCCACAACCTATCATACCATCCCAAAACACAATACAATCCATACCCACAGCTTCCACCCAACCCCCAACTATAGAATCCCACAGTAAGCTAACAGGTCTCCACCCCCACAGGCCTCCAGACCACAGTGTTAGAAAGGAAACTGAAGGTAGGTACACAAACGCTGATGGAATAACAAACAAGTGGGAGGAGTGGCACGAAAGAGTCAAAGAGGCATCACCAGACATCATAGCAATCACAGAAACCAAGCTTACAGGTATGATAACAGATGCCATCTTTCCAGCGGGATACCAGATCCTGAGAAAAGACAGAAGGAACAGGGGGGATGGAGGAGTGGCATTGCTGATCAAACACCGATAGAATTTTGATGAGATGGAGAGAGGAGACAGCGGAGAAGAAAGTGATTACATAGCGGGAACGCTTCACTCTGGTGGCCCCAAGGTGATAATTGCAGTGATGTATAACCCACCACAGAACATCAGGAGGCCAAGGCAAGAGTATGACGAGAGCAATAGAGCGATGGTTGACACACTGGCTGCAGTGGCGAGAAGAGCTCATGCATGCAGGGCAAAGCTCCTGATCATGGGGGACTTTAACCACAAGGAGATCGATTGGGAGAACTTGGAGCCACATGGGGGCCAAGATACATGGAGGGCTAAGATGATGGAGGTGGTACTGGAAAATTTCATGTACCAACACGTAAGGGACACTACAAGAGAGAGAGGAGAGGATGAACCAGCAAGACTGGACTTAGTATTCACCTTGAGTAGTGCAGATATTGAGGACATCACATATGAAAGACCCCTTGGGGCCAGCGATCATGTGGTTTTGAGCTTCGAATACACAGTAGAGCTACAAGTGGAGGGGGAAGCAGGAAGGCAAGGACAAATGAAACCAAACTATAGGAAAGGGGACTACACAGGAATGAGGAACTTCCTGAATGAGGTTCAGTGGGACAGAAAACTGGCAGGGAAGCCAGTTAATGAGATGATGGAATATGTAGCAACTATGTGCAAGGAGGCTGAGGAGAGGTTTGTATCCAAGGGTAACAGGATTAATGAAAAAGCCAGGATGAGCCCATGGTTCACCCAAAGATGCAAGGAGGCAAAAACCAAGTGTGCTAGGGAATGGAAGAAATATAGAAGGCAAAGGACCCAGGAGAATAAGGAGAGCAGTCGTAGAGCCAGAAACGAATATGCACAGATAAGAAGGGAGGCCCAACATCAATATGAAAACGACATAGCAGCAAAAGCCAAATCTGACCCGAAGCTGTTATACAGCCACATCAGGAAGAAAACAACCATTAAGGACCAGGTAATCAGGCTAAGGAAGGAAGGAGGAGAGACAACAAGAAATGACCATGAAGTATGTGAGGAACTCAACAAGAGATTCAAAGAAGTGTTTCACAGAGAGACAGAAGGGGCTCCAGAAAGACGGAGAGGTGGGGTACACCACCATGTGCTGGACACAGTACACACAACCGAGGAAGAAGTGAAGAGGCTTCTGAGTGAGCTAGATACCTCAAAGGCAATGGGGCCAGATAACATCTCTCCATGGGTCCTGAGAGAGGGAGCAGAGGCGCTATGTGTACCCCTAACAACAATATTCAATACATCTATCGAAACAGGGAGATTGCCTGAGGCATGGAAGACAGCAAATGTGGTCCCAATCTTTAAAAAAGGAGACAGACATGAAGCACTAAACTACAGACCAGTGTCACTGACATGTATAGCATGCAAAATCATGGAAAAGATTGTCAGGAGAAGAATGGTGGAACACCTAGAAAGGAATGTTCTCATCACCAGCAGCCAACATGGTTTCAGAGATGGGAAATCCTGTGTCACAAACCTACTGGAGTTCTATGACATGGTGACAGCAGTAAGACAAGAGAGAGAGGGGTGGGTGGATTGCATTTTCTTGGACTGCAAGAAGGCTTTTGACACAGTACCACACAAGAGATTAGTGCAAAAACTGGAGGACCAAGCAGGATAACAGGGAAGCACTGCAATGGATCAGGGAATACTTGTCAGGAAGACAGCAGCGAGTAATGGTACGTGGCGAGGTGTCAGAGTGGGCACCTGTGACCAGCGGGGTCCCACGAGGGTCAGTCCTTGGACCAGTGCTGTTTCTGGTATTTGTGAATGACATGACGGAAGGAATAAACTCCGAGGTGTCCCTGTTTGCAGATGACGTGAAGTTGATGAGAAGAGTTCATTCGATCGAAGACCAGGCAGAACTACAAAGGGATCTGGACAGGCTGCAGACCTGGTCCAGCAACTGGCTCCTGGAGTTCAATCCCACCAAGTGCAAAGTCATGAGGATTGGGGAAGGGCAAAGAAGACCGCAGACGGAGTACAGTCTAAGGGGTCAGAGACTACAAACATCACTCAAGGAAAAAGATCTTGGGGTGAGTATAACACCAGGCACATCTCCTGAAGCGCACATCAACCAAATAACTGCCGCAGCATATGGGTGCCTGGCAAACCTCAGAACAGCATTCCGACATCTTAATAAGGAATCGTTCAGGACCCTGTACACCGTGTACGTTAGGCCCATATTAGAGTATGCGGCACCAGTTTGGAACCCACACCTAGCCAAGCATGTAAAGAAACTAGAGAAAGTGCAAAGGTTTGCAACAAGACTAGTCCCAGGGTTAAGAGGTATGTCCTATGAGGAGAGGTTAAGGGAAATCAACCTGACGACACTGGAGGACAGGAGAGATAGGGGGACATGATAACGACATACAAATACTGAGAGGAATTGACAAGGTGGACAAAGACAGGATGTTCCAGAGACTGGACACAGCAACACGGGGACACAGTTGAAGCTGAAGACACAGATGAATCAAAGGGATGTTAGGAAGTATTTCTTCAGCCACAGAGTAGTCAGGAAGTGGAATAGTTTGGGAAGCGATGTAGTGGAGGCAGGATCCATACATAGCTTTAAGCTGAGGTACGATAAAGCTCATGGTTCAGGGAGAGTGACCTAGTAGCGACCAGTGAAGAGGCGGGGCCAGGAGCTTGGACTCGACCCCTGCAACCTCAACTAGGTGAGTACAACTAGGTGAGTACACACACACACACACTCACACAGACGTGGGTCACAAGGCTCCGAAAACTTTAGTGGTTTTTAAGGCGTGCAACAACTGCTAGCAGTAATAAGTGGTAGTGACAACGTCAGTGAACAATCCTACGAGTGATAACCAGAGTTAATAGTTAAAAAAAGTCGAGAGGAAGCCTGAAATCTTTAATATTTCAAAGTGTCAAACCGTTAGTGGATAGTAGGCTTCTGTTGCTACACAGATTCAAATATACAAAGATTCAAGTGAGTGTGGAAGCGGGTGTTCAAGAATTTCGAGAGATTGGATAACAAGTGAAATGTGGGGCACCATACAGTGAGAGTGAAAAAGTGAATAAGCAAAAGTAGAAAGGAAAAATATAATATATAACAAGGGAAGGTGGCATTAGGCTGCTGAAACAGTGATGTCACAACAGTTGTGTGACAATAACATACAAAGTGTAACACCGAATGTAAGTGTTTT
>NC_069485.1:17506413-17511413 GCF_026875155.1 Cherax quadricarinatus
ACTTTGACCAACCTGGAAAACAAAACCCCTTTTTGAACAAAAAAGCGATTGTTAAGCCGAGCAAGCAATACAACAAGCAACAGCGACACAGAATCAGGAACAAGGAGATAATATAACGACATTAAGTAGGGACCATCTGCAGATCCTCCACCAAGTCACAAAACTGCCATACTACTGAATCTAAGTTCAGCATTAGAAAATCCTCGACTGTGACAGTGCACAGATACCAATTTACAAATTAGGTCAGAAGCTACAGCTCAGGACGGGGAGTTTCCAGAGGTCTATGCGACACACAACCACAGTACATTGTCGAAAATCACTAGTCTAGACATGTTCTGTGAACAGTTACACAGAACCAACAACAAGAAAGCAACAGAGATGATCTTCCAACAAGGGCCATCAAGGGAGAATTGGAGAGGCCGCCCATGTTAGAAGCAACGTCAGCCCGACAATAGCTAGCACCTGCCAGATCCACTCACTCCAGGGGGAGGTGTTTTAAACCCCCCCTTCCCTGATCATGTGACTCCGTGGACTGCTGCTCCCCCAGCAACACAGAAGCCGGGCAGCGTACGAGTGATGAGCGGAGCAATAGTTAACAATGCTGTCGGCTACTTAACACTCGAACTATGAGCACTGAATAATATATAAATGTTACATCCTACCTAATAATATAACAAAGTCAAATAATAATATAAAGCAATATATTTGCGATTTAGCTAATATCGCAAATATAAGCAATATAAAATTATATAAAACAGGTAAATACATTATAGGGTGACCCATTCAGGGGTGGCAATAGACACCACCTCCTTTATCAACTGTGGTAACCCTGTGGTCGTGTTTTCCGCTAAAGCTTCAAGTGCAATGATGTAACGTCAAGGGAGCTGTGTGTAGAGATGGCCGCTGAATTTATGCTGGACGATAGCCTTTTCGGAATCGGGGTAACTGTATCTGTAGTTTGTAGCGATGAAATGAGGTCTTGTTTCCGTTTTGTGATTCCTGTGGCAAATCTGAGGGCTTTGGGTCCCGTGCTTTCACCCAGGCAGATCTGTCTGTGACTTGATAAAGTCCACTGTGTGAGAAAACGGGTTTTCAATAAAGGATCACATTATACTGCTTCTGTGTTTATTTTTCCATTTTGCCGGTATTTTACACCGTTTATTTCCCTCAAAAACGCAGTAGAAATAGGTCATTCACACAGAGAACACGTGGACCGTCTTCTAAAAGCTTACTCATTCGCATTAGACACAATTTTCTTCGCAATTGCATCCAAGAAATGGTCTTACCCAAAATCAACTACTCAAATTGCCAATATCAAACCTCATTTCTTCGCAACAGTTCGAGCCTACCTTGAAGAGTGTGCAAATGACTTAAATGATGCTGCAAAGGAAGCTTATCTCCAAGCAGAACACTGGCACGGCACTCGGGTAGCATGAACAGACTCACCGCCGAAATTTATTCGCAGCAGAGTTACCACAGCTAATGTTTCAACAAAAAATAAAAAAAAAAAACTCCAAACTTTCCCGCGATAATAGTCAGTGGAAATGTTTAGGAAGACCTGAAAATTATTCAAAATATTTCATCTTGAGCACAAACAAAATCAATAAAACAAACTATGGCCTAAAAACTTACCTAAAATATCACCCCTGTTCTTAAACAAACACCACACTCCAAACACCACCTTCTCCAATCACAGCTCCTGGTACTGACACACACCCTCTCTCTCGCCTGGTCGCTCTGTCCAGGACTAATACGCGTCTGTTTTGTGTTCAGTCTTCAGTCACTGACACTATTTTAATGGAGCGTTTTCAATACACTATTTTCTTTCACCCTGCAAAAACACACAGACACACCACACACAAACACACACGTTGCACACATACTCTAACACACCACACACTCTAACACACACAAAACACACACACACACACACACAACACACACACACACACACACACACACACCCCACACACACACACACAAGAAACATAAGAACATAAGAATGTAGGAACACTGCAAAAGGGCCCTACTGGCCCATACAGGAAGTCCTTATCAAAACGACTCTACCTAAAGCTACCCAAGAAATAACTCCCGTACCCTTGACACTAAGCATACTGTTTCACTCATCGACCACTACATTCAAAACCAATACCTTCCCGTATCCCTTCCAAATTTAAAATCATGCAGCTTTGGAAGATGACACCTATAATATGAAAAACCCAAATTTGTTCTCAGGAGAACAAAAAATCCCCATTCCTTTTTTACGAGGATATAAGAACATAAGAAAGGAGGAACACTGCAGCAGGCCTGTTGGCCCATACTAGGCAGGTCCTTTACATAAGAACATAAAAAAGGGAGGAACCCCTGCAGCAGGCCTGTTGGCCTATACTAGGCAGGTCCTTTACAATTCATCCCACCAACAAAACATTTCCCCAAACCCTACTTTCAAGGGCCACCAAAGAAACAAGCTCCGATGTGCAAGCCCCCACTCAAATTTCCAACCCCTCCCACTCATGCCCCTATCCAACCCAAACTCGAAACTAACAACCCAACAACCCAACCAGGTAGACTGTTCCACTCATCAACCACCCCATCTCCAACCAACACCCTCCCATGTCCTTCTAAATCTAAACTTATCCAATTAAAACCACCACTGCGGGCTCTCCCCTCGGAGAGACATCCCAAGACCCTGCCAATATCCCCCCCATCAATACCCATCTTCCACTTATACAAACCCCGATCAGGCCTCCCCTCATTCCTCGTCTAACAAGTGAATGTAACTCAAGAGTCTTCAATCTTCTTCATAGGGAAGATTTCCAATGCTATGTACTAATTTAGTCATCCCACGCTGAATGTTTTCCAACGAATTCATGTCCATTCTGTAATATGGAGACCAGAATTGAGCTGCATAATCTAGGTGAGGCCTCACTAATGATGTATAAAGCTGCAGTATGACCTCTGGACTTCTGTTGCTTACACTTCTTGAAATAAATCCCAGCAATCTACTTGCCCTATTACGCACGCTTAGGCAAACCCCTGCCCTTTGGGTTTTAAGGTTGCTGCCCCCCACAACCCCCAAGTCCCCCCTCGCAATCTGTATGGCCAAGTTCCACACTACTCAACTTATAAGTGCTAGGGCCATGGACACTCCCGAGCTTCAGAACCCCGCACCCATCCACATTGAACTGCATCCGCCCCCTCCTCCGCCAAGAGCAGGGGCTTGTCCAAATCCTCCTGAAGCTCCTAACATCCACGTCTGAATCAAATATCCCACCCATCCTCGTGTCATCGGCGAACCCGCTCATATCACTAGCAATTCCCTATCAAGATCATTGATACATACTACAAACAACAACGGGCCCAAGGACCGATCCCTGCGGGGAAAGCCACCTGTCACTGATCCCACTTGGACCTAACCCCATTTATGGACAACTCTCTGCTTCCTGTCTGTGGCCATGACTCGATCCACGAGAGCACCCTTCCCCCAATGCCATGACTGCTACTTTCTTCAACAGTCTTTGGTGTGGAACTCTATCAAATGCCTTACTAAAAATCTAAGTAAACAATATCAAATTCTTTATCGTGGTCAACAGCCTCAAAAGCTTTACTGAAGAAAGTTAATAAATTAGTTAGACAAGACCGGCCTCTTGTGAATCCATGCTGAGTATCATTAATCAAGCTATGCTTTCGAGATGGCTTCTTATAATCTCAGTTTAAAATTTGGGACTCTAGCAACTTGCCTACAATTGAGGTCAAGCTTATTGGGCGGTAATTTGACGGTAACGACTTGTCCCCCTGTTTTAAAAATAGGAATTACATTAGCCATCTTCCACCATATCAGACACTACACCTGTTTGAAGAGATAAATTAAAATATTAGTTAATGGTTCACAGACTTCCATTTTGCATTCCTTAAGAAACCCCTTTAAAAAACCTCATCAGGACCAGGTGACTTATTTTGCTTCAGTCGGTCTATCTGCTTCCAAAACCCTTTCACTAGTGATTGTGATGTTACATAATTTATCTTCTTCTAATCCACTATAAAAATTAATTACCGGAATGTTATTAGTGTCTTCCTGTGTAAATACCGAGAGAAAATAATTATTAAAATCGAGCACATTTCACTCTTTGTCAGTAAGATGCCCATAGTTGTTTTTAAGGGGACCTATCTTATCTCTGACTTTTGTTCTATATACCCGGAAAAACTTTTTGGATTAGTTTTAGAATCCCTAGCAACTTTAATTTCCTAGTCCCTTTTAGCTTTTCTTATCCCCTTTTAATGTCCTCTTAATGTCAATATACTGATTTATAAGATGACCCTCGCCTCTTTTGATACGCCTATAAATTCCTTTCTTATGCCCTAGTAGATATTTCAGCCTATTATTCATCCATTTTGGGTCATTTTTATTTGATCTAATTTCCTTATAAGGGATAAACGTTCTTTGAGCAGCATGTATTGTGTTCAGAAAACTGTCATATTGATAGTTCTCTTCGTTACCCCAGTCAACAGATGATAAGTGTTCTCTAAGCCCATCGTAATCTGCTAAGCGAAAAATGCTGGGACTGTTACTGAGTTATCCCTACTATCATGCTTCCATTCAATTCTAAATGTAATTGATTTGTGGTCGCTAGCACCCAGTTTCTCTGAAACTTCTAAATTATTAACAAGGGATTCATTGTTTGCCAGAACTAAGTCAAGCAGGTTATTACCCCTTGTAGGTTCCGTCACAAACTGCTTCAAAAAACAATCCTGAACTACTTCTAAGAAATCGTATGATTCTAAATTCCCAGTCAAGAAATTCCAATCAATATGACTAAAGTTAAAGTCTCCTTGAAATACTACATTATCGTGTCTTGTTAGCCCTAACAATTCCTCCATAGTAGTCTCCCTTGGTCCCTATCTAATTTGGGGGGGGACGGTATATACAACTAAAATAATTTTTCATGCCCTCTGAAAATTCTATCCAAACAGACTCTGTATGTGTTATTTCAGACTTAATA
>NC_069485.1:17513913-17627816 GCF_026875155.1 Cherax quadricarinatus
AGCAAGAATGGGAGAGAAAATTAGGAGAGCTTTCTGAAAAAATGGAGAAAGAGCTCCCTGTGAAATGGGAAAAGAGGTTGGAGAAGGAGACGAAGAATTGGGAGTCACAAGTCGAAACTGCAGTAGCCAGGGTAAAGGTCCTAGAATTGTGAGGTACACAGCTGAAGCAAGTCTCAGGGTAGTGACCAGAGAAGGCACACCATACGATGATGAGAGGCTGAACAGGAAGGAAGGAGATATGAATTATGCTAAGGTCATATCAGCCTGCAAAGAAGAACCAGTGAGTGGAAGGGAAGAGCAGATGGGTGCAGATGGAGAGGGAGATAGGTCGAATGCTGAGGCACAACCATGCTACCAAGAGCCACTGGAAAAATCAAGGGAGGAAAAATGACCACATACAGACAGGACCAGAGTCACAGAGGAAGAGGCAATGGGAGGAAGAAAGGGCAAAATCAGTGATTATCCATGGGCTTCGGGAGAGAGAGGAAAGGAAACACACTGAAAGACGGCAGGAAGAAAGAAAGGAGATTGAGAATATCATCACAGAAATAGGGGGAGAAGACATGGATGAGATTGTAAATTTTCAGAGAATAGGGGGGTACTTGAAGGGGAGAAACCTACCGATCAAGCTGATTCTCAGGACAGAAACAGTGCGGAACAGGATCCTCCAAGAGAAACCACGGTTGAAAAGTTCGGAAGAGTACAAGAAGGTGTTCCTAGACAGAGACAGAACACAAACAGAGAGAATGCAGCTGAGGGAGAGGACAAAAAAGCGAAAGGAGCTAGGAAAGGAGACAAGGATGGAACCAGCAGAGGTCAGTCAGAGCAGAACAGAGCAGAAAGGGCAAGCACACACACAACTATCCTCAGAACCCCACAACCTATCATACCATCCCAAAACACAATACAATCCATACCCACAGCTTCCACCCAACCCCCAACTATAGAATCCCACAGTAAGCTAACAGGTCTCCCACCCCCACAGGCCTCCCAGACCACAGTGTTAGAAAGGAAACTGAAGGTATGGTACACAAACGCTGATGGAATAACAAACAAGTGGGAGGAGTGGCACGAAAGAGTCAAAGAGGCATCACCAGACATCATAGCAATCACAGAAACCAAGCTTACAGGTATGATAACAGATGCCATCTTTCCAGCGGGATACCAGATCCTGAGAAAAGACAGAAGGAACAGGGGGGATGGAGGAGTGGCATTGCTGATCAAACACCGATAGAATTTTGATGAGATGGAGAGAGGAGACAGCGGAGAAGAAAGTGATTACATAGCGGGAACGCTTCACTCTGGTGGCCCCAAGGTGATAATTGCAGTGATGTATAACCCACCACAGAACATCAGGAGGCCAAGGCAAGAGTATGACGAGAGCAATAGAGCGATGGTTGACACACTGGCTGCAGTGGCGAGAAGAGCTCATGCATGCAGGGCAAAGCTCCTGATCATGGGGGACCTTTAACCACAAGGAGATCGATTGGGAGAACTTGGAGCCACATGGGGGCCAAGATACATGGAGGGCTAAGATGATGGAGGTGGTACTGGAAAATTTCATGTACCAACACGTAAGGGACACTACAAGAGAGAGAGGAGAGGATTGAACCAGCAAGACTGGACTTAGTATTCACCTTGAGTAGTGCAGATATTGAGGACATCACATATGAAAGACCCCTTGGGGCCAGCGATCATGTGGTTTTGAGCTTCGAATACACAGTAGAGCTACAAGTGGAGGGGGAAGCAGGAAGGCAAGGACAAATGAAACCAAACTATAGGAAAGGGGACTACACAGGAATGAGGAACTTCCTGAATGAGGTTCAGTGGGACAGAAAACTGGCAGGGAAGCCAGTTAAATGAGATGATGGAATATTTAGCAACTATGTGCAAGGAGGCTGAGGAGAGGTTTGTATCCAAGGGTAACAGGATTAATGAAAAAGCCAGGATGAGCCCATGGTTCACCCAAAGATGCAAGGAGGCAAAACCAAGTGTGCTAGGGAATGGAAGAAATATAGAAGGCAAAGGACCCAGGAGAATAAGGAGAGCAGTCGTAGAGCCAGAAACGAATATGCACAGATAAGAAGGGAGGCCCAACATCAATATGAAAACGACATAGCAGCAAAAGCCAAATCTGACCCGAAGCTTGTTATACAGCCACATCAGTGAAGAAAACAACCATTAAGGACCAGGTAATCAGGCTAAGGAAGGAAGGAGGAGAGACAACAAGAAATGACCATGAAGTATGTGAGGAACTCAACAAGAGATTCAAAGAAGTGTTCACAGAGGAGACAGAAGGGGCTCCAGAAAGACGGAGAGGTGGGGTACACCACCATGTGCTGGGACACAGTACACACAACCGAGGAAGAAGTGAAGAGGCTTCTGAGTGAGCTAGATACCTCAAAGGCAATGGGGCCAGATAACATCTCTCCATGGGTCGCTGAGAGAGGGAGCAGAGGCGCTATGTGTACCCCTAACAACAATATTCAATACATCTATCGAAACAGGGAGATTGCCTGAGGCATGGAAGACAGCAAATGTGGTCCCAATCTTTAAAAAAGGAGACAGACATGAAGCACTAAACTACAGACCAGTGTCACTGACATGTATAGCATGCAAAATCATGGAAAAGATTGTCAGGAGAAGAATGGTGGAACACCTAGAAAGGAATGTTCTCATCACCAGCAGCCAACATGGTTTCAGAGATGGGAAATCCTGTGTCACAAACCTACTGGAGTTCTATGACATGGTGACAGCAGTAAGACAAGAGAGAGAGGGGTGGGTGGATTGCATTTTCTTGGACTGCAAGAAGGCTTTTGACACAGTACCACACAAGAGATTAGTGCAAAAACTGGAGGACCAAGCAGGGATAACAGGGAAGGCACTGCAATGGATCAGGGAATACTTGTCAGGAAGACAGCAGCGAGTAATGGTACGTGGCGAGGTGTCAGAGTGGGCACCTGTGACCAGCGGGGTCCCACGAGGGTCAGTCCTTGGACCAGTGCTGTTTCTGGTATTTGTGAATGACATGACGGAAGGAATAAACTCCGAGGTGTCCCTGTTTGCAGATGACGTGAAGTTGATGAGAAGAGTTCATTCGATCGAAGACCAGGCAGAACTACAAAGGGATCTGGACAGGCTGCAGACCTGGTCCAGCAACTGGCTCCTGGAGTTCAATCCCACCAAGTGCAAAGTCATGAGGATTGGGGAAGGGCAAAGAAGACCGCAGACGGAGTACAGTCTAAGGTCAGAGACTACAAACATCACTCAAGGAAAAAGATCTTGGGGTGAGTATAACACCAGGCACATCTCCTGAAGCGCACATCAACCAAATAACTGCCGCAGCATATGGGTGCCTGGCAAACCTCAGAACAGCATTCCGACATCTTAATAAGGAATCGTTCAGGACCCTGTACACCCGTGTACGTTAGGCCCATATTAGAGTATGCGGCACCAGTTTGGAACCCACACCTAGCCAAGCATGTAAAGAAACTAGAGAAAGTGCAAAGGTTTGCAACAAGACTAGTCCCAGGGTTAAGAGGTATGTCCTATGAGGAGAGGTTAAGGGAAATCAACCTGACGACACTGGAGGACAGGAGAGATAGGGGGGACATGATAACGACATACAAAATACTGAGAGGAATTGACAAGGTGGACAAAGACAGGATGTTCCAGAGACTGGACACAGCAACACGGGGACACAGTTGGAAGCTGAAGACACAGATGAATCAAAGGGATGTTAGGAAGTATTTCTTCAGCCACAGAGTAGTCAGGAAGTGGAATAGTTTGGGAAGCGATGTATTGTAGGGCAAGGATCCATACATAGCTTTAAGCTGAGGTACGATAAAGCTCATGGTTCAGGGAGAGTGACCTAGTAGCGACCAGTGAAGAGGCGGGGCCAGGAGCTTGGACTCGACCCCTGCAACCTCAACTAGGTGAGTACAAAACCCCTCAACTAGGTGAGTACAACTAGGTAGTACAACACACACACACTCACCAGACGTGGGTCACAAGGCTCCAAAAATTTAGGGGGTTTTAAGGCTTTGGAAAAAACGTAGCAGTAAAAAGGGGGGGAGTGACAACTCATAACAACCCTACGAGTGAAACCAGAGTTAATATTTAAAAAAAAAGTCGAGGAACCCTGAAATCTTTAAATTTAAAAGGTCAAACCTTAGTGGGATAAGGCTTTTGTTGCACACAGACAAAATACAAAGTTTTTAAGTGAGTGGGGAAAGCGGGTTTTTTCAAGAATTTTTCGAGAGTTTTGGATAACAATAAAATGGGGGGCCCCATACAGGAGAGTGAAAAAGTGAAAAGCAAAAAAAAAAAGGGAAAAATATAATATATAACAAGGGAAAGGTGGCATTGGGGGCCTGCTGAAACAGTGATGTCACAACCTTTTTGGTGAATTATACATACAAAGTGTAACACCGAATGGAAGTGTATTCAAATAAGTGAAGTGTATAAGTGACATTGAGGGACGCTGGATGCATGGCAATATGGTTAAAAGATCACAGGTAAAAATTTTTAAAAATAGGATAGAAGGCTACGCATCAGCATCTGGCAACTTGTCACCGATACTGCCAACTTAAGTACACTCACCTTTTGGGGGGTTTTTTTGGGGGGTTTTGATCCTGCCTTGCTCACTTTTAATATGGTCACTCCTCCTCAAGCTATTACCAAAATTTAAAAGAGCAAAAAAATAGCTAGATAAGGTGAAGATAGTGTTGCTACGAGGAGCACCCTAGCGGGGGAAGCCTAGTGAGGGACTCAACCCCCTAGCGCTCAGACAAGCTAAATTTTAACCAATTACTTTCTGTGTTTATAAGTAGAATGATAAGTGCAGAACACTTTTTTGGTATTTTTTAGAAATAGGGGTTTTACTATGATATTTATTAGCAGCATAATCTTAAAGTGGGGGCACACATACACACGACACACACACACAAACACACAACACACACACACACCCCCACACACACACACACACACACACAACACACACATGCACACCCCAAAAAAACAACACACATAAACACCCCAACAAAACACACACACACACAACACTTGAAAGCGTAGTACCCCAAAACACACATAACAGGTTTCACACCGTCCTGTGAACTGACCATCTAAACCCTTTTCTCCTCTCCCCCCCCTTTTCCCCTAAGTAGACCTATCTTTTCCCTCTCTCACTCGTTACCTATATCTCTCCCTTCTACCATCTCTCTCTCTCTTTTCCCCTCTCCCACTCTCCCCTCAACATTTTTTCCTCAAACACCTCCCCCCCCTAAAAACCCCCCCCCCAACATTTCCCCCCCCATATCTCTTCCCTCTCCTTTCCCCACCCTCTCCCAAATTATCCCCTCCCTCTCCCCCCTAGCCTCTCTCCCCTCTCGCTCTTCCAACTCCCCCCCTTTCCCCCCCCCCCCCCCTTGTCCCTCCCCCTTTTTGGGCCTTCCTTTTTCTCTCTCTCACTCTCTCTCTCTCTCTCCCTCTCTCCTCTCCTCTCCTCACTCCCCTCTCCTCTCTCTCTTTTTTCCCCTTTCTCTTGCTCTCTCTAGCCCCCCCTTTTTTTCCCTTCAAAACTTCTCCCCTCTCCACTCTTCCCTTACTCTCTCCCCCCCTCTCCCTTTCCCTCTCTCTTCTCTCAAAAAAAAAAAAAAAAAAAAAAAAAAAAAAAAATGGGGGGACTCGCGGGAAACCAAGGATCAGTGAGAATGGTTCTGGTAGGGGGGGTGGATGGAGGAGCAGGGAAAAGGATGGAACAAGAGTGGGAGAGAAAAATAGGAGAGCTTTCTGAAAAAATGGAGAAAGACTCTCGGGAAAATTGGAAAAAGAGGTTTGGAGAAGGAAAACAAAAAATTTGGGAGACACAAGTCGAAACGCAGTAGCCAAGATAAGGTCCTAAAAGTTGAGAAAATAGGTTTAACGAGTTTTAGGGCAGTGACCCCAAAAAACACACATATAACTGCGAGGGCCCAACAGGAAGGGAAAGGAATTTTTGAATTAGTAAAGGGCACATCAGTCTGCCAAAGGAGGCCCCAAAAGGGGGTGAAAGGGAAGAACAGCTGGGTTTTCAGATGGAGAGGGGTGATAGGCAAATGCTGAGCAAAAGGGTATCAAGAGCCATGGAAAAAAAAAAGGGAGAAACTGACCACATACAGCAGGATCCGATACGAGGGGAGGCAATGGGGAGGAAGAAAGGGAAAAAAAACAGTTTTTTATCCAAGGGCTTCAGGGGAGAGAGGAAAGGACCACCACTGAAAGGCAGCGGAAGAAAAGAAAAGGAGATTGAGAAATCATACGGAAATAGGGGAAAAAAAATGGGCAGATTGTAAAAATTTTCAGAGAATAGGGGGGGGGACTCGAAGGGGAGAAACCCACCAATCAAGCGATTTCGGACAGAAAAAAGTGCGGAACAGGGTCTTCCAAAAGGGAAAACCCCGATTAAAAATCAGAAGAGACAAGAGGGGGTTCCTAGCAGAGACAGAACAAAAAACAGAACGACAGCAGCTGAGGGAGAGGACAAAAAAAACGAAAGGAGCTAGGAAAAAAGAGACAAGGAGGGAACCAGCAGAGGTCAGTCAAGCAGAACGAACGAAAGGGCAAGCACACCCAACTACTCTCAGAACCCTACAACCACACACATCCCCAAAACACACTACAATCCATACCCCCAGCCTCCACCCAACCCAGCTATGAATCCCCCCAGTATGCCACCGGTCTCCCAACCCTCACAGGCCCCCCAAACCCACAGTGTTGGAAAGGAAACTAAAGGGTTGGTACACAAACGCTGAGGGAAATTTAACAAAAAAAGTGGGAGGATGGAAAGGAAAGAGTCCAAAGAACATCACCGGACATCATAGCCCCTCACAAAAAACCCAAGTTTACGGGTATGATAACAGTCCATTTTTCCAACGGGATCCCAAAATTTCCTGGGGGGGGAAAAACAGGGGGAAACAGGGGGGGGGAAGGAGTGGGCGTTGCTGATCAAAAAAGCTGGAATTTTGATGAGCTGGAAAGGAACAAGGGAAAAAAAAGGGTTTTACAAAGTGGGAACACTTCATTTCGGGAGGCCCCAAAGGGTGGTAATAGAAAGGAAAGTAAAAAACCCCCCAAAAAGAACAGCAGGGGGCCCAAAGGGCCCAAGTACGACAAAAGAGCAATAGACCCGAGGGTTGACACACTGGCTAGAGGGGGGCCAGAAGAGCTAATGCATGCAGGGCAAAGCTCCGGGTTTAAAGGGTTTGATTTTAAACCACAAGGAGACCCGATTGGGAAATTTGGACCCACATGGGGGCCAAGATACAGGGAAAGGGCTAAGATGATGGGGTTGGAACTGGGAAAACTTCATGTACCAACACGTAAGGGAAAACTAAAAAGAGAGAGGGGAGGGGTGAACCAGCAAGGCTGGATTTAGTATTCACCTTGAGTATTTGGCAGATTTCGAGGACATCACTATAAAAGGGCCCCCTTTGGGTCCAGTGACCATGGGGTTTTTAAACTTCGAATACCCAGTAAGCTACAAGGGGGGGAAAAAGCGGGAAAGGGCCGGGGACGAATGAACCAAAACTACAAAAAAGGGGAAACACACGGGAAAGGGAGGAACTACCTGAACGGGGTTCAGGGGGACAGGAACTGGCAGGGAAGCCAGTTAATGAGATGATGGAATATTTACAACAAAATGCAAGGAGGCGGAAAAGGGGTTTTTTGTCCCCAAAGGTTTAACAGGTTTAAGGAAAAAGCCAGGATGACCCGGGTTTTAAACCCAAAGTCCCGGAGGCAAAAACCAAGGGGTGCTAGGGAATGGAAGAAATATAAAAGGCAAAAAAACCCCAGGAGAAAAGGAAACAGTCAAGAGCCAGAAACAAATATGCCCCAAATAAAAAGGGGGGGGGCCCAAAAGACAACATGATAAGACATGGGAAACCCGGGGAAAGCCAAATCTGACCCAAACCCGCGGGTAAAAGCCCTTCAGGGGGAAAAACCCAACATAAAGGACCGGGTAAAGCAAAGGGAAAGGGAAAGGGAGGAGAGAAAACAAAAATTTAACCGTAAAGTATGTAAAGAACCAAAAAGAAAATTTCAAAAAAAGTGTTCCAGAGGAACAAAGGACTCCAGAAAGACAGAGAGGGGGGGCCCACACCCCCAAATTCCCGGGACACAGTGCACAAAAAACCGAGGAAGAAGTGAAGGGGCTTTGAGGGGAGTAAAATCCCTAAAAGGGGCAATTTGGGGCCAAAATAAACTCCCCATGGGGAAATTGAGAAAAGGGAGCAGAGGCGCTATGTGTACCCCCTAACAACAAAAACCCAATACATAAAACAAAAACGGGGAATTGCCTGAGGCAGGAAACAGCAAATGAAAGCCCAATCTTTAAAAAAGGAACAGACATGAACTTTAAAAAAACTACAGCCCAGTGTCATGACATTTTAGTATGAAAAATTCATGGAGAAGTTTATCAGGAAAGAGGGGGAACACCTGGGAAAAGGAATACTCTCAACAGCAGCCAACATAAATTTCGGGGAGGGGGAAATCCGTGCCCACAAACCTATTTGAGTTCTATACAGGGTTTTGACAGCAGTAAGCCCAAAAAAGAGGGGTGGGTGGTTTCATTTTCTTGGACTGTAAGAAGGCGTTTGCCCAAATTTTTCCAAAAACAAAAAATTGGGGGCAAAAACTGGGGGACCAAGCAGGGAAAACGGGGAAAAGGCACTAAAATGGATCAGGGAATGCTTGTCAGAAGAAGAAAGCGAGTCAGGGGAAACGGGGCGAGGTGTCAGAGGGGCACCTGTAAACCAGGGGGGGTCCCGCAGGGGTCATCCTGGACCAGGGGTTTGTTTCAGGTTTTTTTGTGAACGCCCATGACGGAAGGAATAACTCTGAGGGGGCCCCCGGGTTTGCAGATGACGTGAATTGATGAAAGAATTCACTCGATGGGAAGACCAGGAAAAAAAACTACAAAGGGAACTAGACGGGCTGCAAAAACCTGGTCCAGCAATTGGCCCCCCGGGAGTTCAATCCCCCCAAAGTGAAAAAGTCATGAAGTTTGGGGGGAAGGGCAAAAAGGGCCGCAAAAGGGAGAAAACAGTTTTGGGGGTCAGAGACTAAAAACCCTCACTCAAGGAAAAAGATTTTTGGGGTGAGTATAACACCGGGCACATCTCCTGAAGCGCAAATCAACCAAATAACGCTGCACAAATGGGCGCCTGGGAAAACCTCAGAACAGCATTCCGACATCTTAATAAGGAACCCATTCAGGACCCTGTACACGGGGAAAGTTGGGCCCATTTTGGGAGTATGGGGCACCAGTTTGGAACCCACACCTACCCAAAAGAAACGTGAAAAAACTAAGAAATGCAAAGGTTTGCAAAAAACTACCCCAAGAGCTAAGGGGTTATGTCCTATAGGAGGGGTTTTTAAAAGGAAATAAAACCCTGACAAACACGGGAGGACGGGAGGGATAGGGGGGACATGATAACAAACATAAAAAAATACTGAGAGGAATTGCCAAGGGGGACAAAGACAGGATTTTCCAAGATTGGACACAGTAACAAGGGGACACATTTGGGAAGCTGAAGACACAGATGAATCACAGGGATGTTTTGGAAGGGATTTCTTCAGCCACAGAGTAGTCAGTAAAGTGGAAAAAGTGTGGAAAACGAAGTGTGGAGGCAGGAACCATACATAGCTTTTAAACAAGGTATGAAAAAGCTCACGGCTCCGGGGAAAAGTGACCTAGTACGATCATGAAGAGGCGGGGGGCCCGGAACCGGGCCTAAAAACCCCCCCAAAACCCCAACTAGGGGAGTACAACTATTGAGTACACACACACACCCACACACCCACACCACACACAACCACACACACACACACACACACCCCACACACACCACACACACACAAAACACCAACAACATTGGTTTTTTGCACCCATTCCAAAAAAAAAAAAAAAAGCTGAAGTTTTTTAGGGGACGGGGGACTATGAGAAGAAGCGAATTATTTCAAAAGTTTGGGGCATTTCAAAATTGGGGGCCCCCAAAAGATATCATAGCAGTAAAAAGTTCAACCGGGCCCCTGGAGGCCCAAAAGTGATTTATAGCAGTAATTTTTCAACCCGCCACTGGAGGCCCAAAAGTGATCATGCAGTATGAAAGTTTAAAACACTGTAAAAACATCTGGATATCTTTTTATTGAAACGTTTCGCCCTCCAGTGGCTTTATCAAAACAGTTCAGGACAAAATAGGAAACAGTAAAAACTATATACAAAAGATGAGGTAAACATCCCCCCCCGGGGTTGGAGTTAGTCCACAGCATCGTGGGGGGGAAATCAGGACAAAGGCAAGAAGAAATGGCGTTTAAATAGGCACAGTGGGGAAAGGGAAAGGGCAGCAGACGAGGGCAGTCACTTGTAAAACGGGGGATTTCCCCAGTGGAAAATATGCCTTTCCCAAAAGAATGGGGTTTGTTGCACCCGCCCCTGAAGAAAAGGGCTTGTAGATGTCCTCTGAAACCAAAAATTCCCCTGATGTTTGCAGTGTCTGACAAGTTTTGGGAAAAAGGAAAAAAATACCGCCCAAAATGAAAGTTAAGACACATGTGCAACATCTGGATATCTTTATTTTTAGAAATTTCCCCCATCCAAATGGCTTTATCAATACAGATTCTAAAGGAAAATAATAAATAATATATTAAAATATAATATAAAATAATAAAAATACTGAGGGGGCTGACACAGAACAAAGGAGTCACAACTCGACTTTAAAAAAATCAGATAACACAGGGATTTTAAAGGGAAATATTTCTTTAGTCACAGAGTTGTTTTGGCAGTGGGAAAAATCAGAAAAAGATGTAGTTGAGGCACGACTATATAAAGCTTTAAGAAGAGGAAAAAGGAGCTCATGGAGCAGGGGGAGAGTGGATCTAAGCGATCAGCGAAGATGGGGGGAGTCAGGAGCTATGACTCGACCCCCCAAAACCCCAAATGAGTCAAATAGGGGATACAAAAAACTCACACCACACACTCACACACTTTCCCCATTCGGCAAAACCCACTCTCCCTACCTAGAACTCACACCTTTTCCCCCACACACACTCTCCCCCCCCATTCAACCACACACACAACACCCCAAACACACAAACCCCACACAAACACACACTACGCATACATACAAAATACGCACACACACAACACACATACACACGCACACACACACACAACAACACACACACCCCACACACACACACACACACACACACACACACCACCACACACACACAACTCACACACACAAACACCCCACCCCACACACACACACACACACACACACCACAAAATAAAACATCCCCAGTTCCAAAAGGGGTCAGTCCCGGAACCGGTTCTGTTTCTGGTATTTGTGAACGACATTACGGAAGGGTTAGACCCCCGAAGGGGTCCCCCTTTTTCAGATCATAAAGAAGTTTAAAGAAAGAATTCAATCGGACGAGGGCCCCCGGCAGAACTACAAAGGGGGCTGGACAAAGGGTCGGGCCCGGTCCCCGCAACTGTTTTTCCCGGAGTTCAAAAACCCCCCCCAAGTGCAAAGACAGGAAGATTGGGGGAAAGGGAAAAGAAAGGGGAGACCCAAGTACAGCTAGGGGGCAAGAGACTACAAACCTAACTCAAGGAAAAAGATCTTGGGGTGAGCATAACACTAGGCACATCTCCTGAGGTGCACATCAACCAAATAATTGCTGCAGCATATGGGCGCCTAGCAAACCTCAGAACAGCATTCCGATATCTTAATAAGGAATCATTCAGGACCCTGTACACCGTGTACGTTAGGCATATATTGGAGTATGCAGCACAAGTTTGGAACCCACACCTAGCCAAGCACGTAAAGAAACTAGAGAAAGTGCAAAGGTTAACAACAAGACGAGTCCTGGAGCCAAGGGGTATGTTCTACTAGGAGAGGTCAAGGGAAATCGACCTGACAACACTGGAGGACAGGAGAGACAGGGGGGATATGATAACGAAATTTAAAATATTGAGAGGAATTTACAAGGTGGATAAAGAGAATGTTCCGGAGATGGGACACAGCAACAAGGGGCCACATTTGGAAGTTGAAGACTCAGATAAATCACATGGATGTTAGGACACACACACACACACCCATACACCCTCCTTCTCCCCACCTCTCCCTCTTTCCCCCTCTCCCTCTCCCATTCTCCCCCTTTGCTTCTCCCTCCTCCTCACTCCCCCTCAATCCCCCTCCCCACCCCTCTCCCACATAGCCACTGTCTACTGTTCCTCCTCTACTCCCCCCCACACACACACTCGGACAAACACACCACAAACCTAACACGCAGAATTACTTAAGTTTTCCATTCTGAGGCAATCAAAACAAAACATGGGTTGCCAGAGAGCAGGAAGGAAAACCAAAGGATAGGAGGATGAATCTGCAAAGGAAGATTGAGCAGCAGAGCTCATGAAAAGGGAACATCAATGGGGAAAGAAACTAGAAGATTTTAGCATTAGAATGGAAGAGAGGATAGATATGGAAAGCAAGAAGCGGGAGATGCAAGTCATAGCAGCAGAGACTAGGATACAGAGATTAGAAAAGGAACTGAAAAATCTGAAACAGCCTAAAGAAATAAAGAACAATTTGGGAATAACATTAGAGACTGCTACCTCAATCACAAACAAGGGGACTGCAGGGAACAAAGAAGGAAAACTGCATGTAGAAGCCCTGTCAGAGGGGACTGTAGTAAATGAAAGAGCTATGCTATATGTGGAGGCCCTAACAGAACACAGCAGAGCCCAGGGAAAGCTGAGAAGGGAAAATGACAGGTCACTGAGCCCAAGTACAATAGATAGTGAAACTGAAGAAAAGAAAGCTACAATGGAGGAAATTAAATCGACTCAATGGAAACATAGGGATATGCAGTGTGAGAATGAAAGGGAGAAGTCAGTCTTTGTGTATGGGATCCAGGAAGTTGAAGGGGAAACTGATGAAGCAAGAAAACAAGGGGAAAAAATGAAATCCAAAGCATCATTAAAGCAATAGGAGAAGATGACATGACCAAGCTGGAAAATTTTCGGAGAATACGGGGGTTTGTAAGAAGAACCCGGCCAGTGAAAGTGACTTTCAAGGCAGAATAGACTCGGAAGAGGATCCTGCAGGAGAAAGCAAGACTAAGGGACATGCCGGCACACCAGAAGGTGTATCTTGACCATGACAGAACACAAGAAGAAAGGCAGAAACTGAGAGAGATGGTACAAAGGCAAAAGGAGAAAAGAGAGAAGATGGAGATGGAGATAAACAGGATATCCCGGACTCAGGAAGAAGATCAAATAGAGCCTCCAACTACCTACAGAAGCTCCCCAACCAGGACAACCCCAGTGCAACTAAACATTCAGACCCAAAACACCCATGCCATATCCAATGCCCCCACCCACCTCATTACAAACTCCACCCCCACAGCAACCACCCATAGTTCCTTATCAGGTCTCCCACTTCCCCAACCCCAATGTACCCCCCAGACCACAGTCTCAGAAAAGAAGTTGAAGGTATGGTATACAAATGCAGATGGAATAACAAATAAGTGTGAGGAGTGGCATGAAAGAATCAAGGAGACATCCCCAGGCATGATATCACTCACAGAAACAAAACTCACCAGAATAACAGATGCAATCTTTCCACTCGGATATCAAATCCTCAGGAAAGACAAAGGGAGGAGAGGGGGAAGAGGAGTTGCACTGCCCATTAAAAACCACTGGGGTTTTGAGAAAAAGGAATGTATGGATGGCATGGGCGAAAGGGATTACTTAGTAGGCACAATCCAATCTGAGGGCCATAAGGAGATAATTGCAGTAATGTACAACCCACCACAGAACTGCAGAAGGCCAAGAGAAGAGTATGATGAGAGCAACAGAGCTATGGTTGACACACTAGCCGATGTGGCCAGAAGAGCTCACAGGGGGGGGGGAACAAAGTTACTAGTTATGGGTGATTTCAATCATAAGGAGATTGACTGGGAAAACCTAAAGCCCCATAGGGGTCCCGATACATGGAGAGCCAAGATGATGGATGTGGTACTGGAAAACCTCATGCACCAACATGTTAGAGACACTACCAAAGAGAGAGTTGAGGATGATCCAACAAGACTGGACCTTGCATTCACCTTGAGAAGTTCGGACATCGAGGATATCATGTATGAAAGGCCCCTGGGAGCTAGTGATCATGTGGTTCTGTGCTTTGAGTACATAGCTGAGCTTCAAGTGGAGAGAGTAGCAGGAATAGGATAGGAAAAGCCAAACTACTAAAGGGGGACTACTCAGGCATGAGGAACTTCCTGCAAGACATTCAGTGGGAGAGAGAACTGACAGGAACGCCAGCATAAGAAATGACGGACTATGTGGCAACAAAATGCAAGGAGGCAGAGGAGAGGTTTGTTCCCAAGGGAAACAGAAATAATGGGAAGAACAGAACGAGTCCTTGGTTCACCCAAAGGTGTAGGGAGGCAAAAACTAGGTGTACTAGAGACTGGAAAAGGTACAGAAGACAAAGAACTCAGGAAAATAAAGAGATTAGCCGAAGAGCCAGAAACTAATATGTGCAGGTAAGAAGGGAGGCTCAGCGACAATGTGAAAATGACATAGCATCGAAAGTCAAGTCTGACCCGAAGCTGTTGTATAGCCACACCAGGAGGAAAACAACAGTCAAGGACCAGGTAATCAGACTGAGGAAGGGTGATGGGGAGTTCACAAGAAACAACTGAGAGGTATGTGAGTAGCTCAACACGAGATTTAAAGAAGTATTTACAGTGGACACTGGTAGGACTCCAGGAAATCAGAACAGGATGAGGTACACATAAGTGCTGGATGAGGTACACATAACCAAGGAGGAGGTGAAGAAGCTGCTATGTGAACTTGACACCTCAAAGGCGGTGGGACCAGACACCATCTCTCCATGGGTCCTTAGATAGGGAGCAGAGATGCTTGCTGTCTGTGCCATTAACAAAAATCTTCAACACATCCATTGAAACTGGGCAACTCCCTGAGGTATGGAAGATAGCAAATGTAGTCACAAATTTTAAAAGAGGAGACAGACATGAGGCATTAAACTACAGACAACGAATCATGGTACGTGACGAGGTGTAAGAGTGGGCGCCTGTGACAAGCGGGGTTCCACAGGGGTCAGTCCTAGGACCTGTGCTGCTTTTGGTATGTGTGAATGACATAACGGTAGGGATAGACTCAGAAGTGTCCTTGTTTGCAGATGTTGTGAAGTTAATGAGGAGAATCAAATCGGTCGAGGATCAGGCAGGACTACAAAGAGACCTGGACAGGCTACAAGCCTGGTGCAGCAACTGGCTCTTTGAGTTTAACCCAGCCAAATGGAAAGTCATGAAGACTGGGGAAGGGCAAAGAAGACCGCAGACACGGTATAGTCTAGGTTGCCAAAGACTGCAAACCTCACTCAAGGAAAAATATCTGGTGGAGAGTATAACACCTAGCACATCTCCTGAGGCGAACATCAATCAGATAACTGCTGCAGCGTACGGGCGTCTGGCAAACCTAAGGATAGCATTCCGATACCTCAGTAAGGAATCGTTCAAGACACTGTACACCGTTTATGTCAGGCCCATACTGTAGTACGCAGCACCAGTTTGAAATCCACACCTGGTCAAGCACGTCAATAAATTAGACAAAGTGCAAAGGTTTGCAACAAGACAAGTCCCAGAGCTAAGGGGATTGTCCTACGAAGAAAGATTAAGGGAAATCGGCCTGATGACACTGGAGGACAGGAGGGTCAGGGGAGACATGATAACAACATATAAAATACTGCACAGAATAGACAAGGTGAACAAAGACAGGATGTTCCAGAGATGGGACACAGACACAAGAGGTCACAATTGGAAGTTGAAGACTCAGATGAATCAAAGGAATGGTATGAAGTATTTTTTCAGTCATAGAGTAATCAGGCATTGGAATAGCCTAGAAAGTGATGTAGTGGAAGCAGAAACCACACATAGTTTTAAGACGAGGTTTAATAAAGCTCATGGAGCCGGGAGAGAGAGGACCTATTAGCAATCAGTGAAGAGGTGGGGCCAGGAGCTATGAATCGACCCCTGCAACCACAAATAGGTGAGTACAAATAGGTGAGTATGAGGAAAGGGAAAGGACACTTTTTATCCATGGGCTTCAGGAGGCCAAAGGGAGAGCATGTGAAGAATGACAACAGAGTGAAGAAAAAGAGTTTGAAAATAATAATATCAAATAATCACGAAAGAAGGACATGATTGAGCTGATAAATTTTCAGAGAATTGTGAGATAACCGAGGGGAAAAAAATCGAACAATCAAATTGGTTTTCAAGAAAGAAACGGTATGAAACAGGATTCTGCATTAGAAACACAGCTGAAGGTAACAAAGTATAAGTGGGTGCTCCTCGACCATGACAGAACACAAAGAACGGCAGAAACAGAGAGGATACAAAGAACAAAGATGCAAGGAGCAAGAGAGACAACGCTAAAGGCAGGTAGGGACACCCAGAGTTGGGAAGACCAGCAAACACATCCACCCAGAGAACCACCAGCAGAACACTGCCACCAAACTAATTAACCCAAATCAAACCACACTCCACAGTCACAGACCCCCAACCCCTCCAGCACAAACCCCACCTATGCAGCAGCCTTCCACAGAGTCATGCTAAGTTTTCCACTCCCTCAACATCCAGCCCCCCTCCCCCATACAATCATTGACAAGAAAGTGAAGACAGAGATGGAATAATGAATAAATGGTAGGAGTAACACTAAAGAATCATGGAGGCATCCCCAAACATCACAGCACTCAGAGAAACCAAGCCTAGTCCAACAATTGGCTCCTAGAGTTTAACCCACACCAAATGCAAAGTCATGAAAATTAGGGAAGGTCAATGATGACCACAGACAGAGTACAGGCTACAGATCCAAAGACTGAAAACTTCACTCATGGAAAAGGATCGTGGAGAGAGTATAACACCGACCACATCTCCTGAGAAGCACATCAACCAAATAACTACTGCAGCATATGGGAGCCTGGCAAACCTAAAAACACCGTTTTGACACCTTAGCAAGAAATCGTTGAAGACTCTGTACACTGTGTATGTCATGCCCATACTGAAGTATGCAGCAAAGGTATGGAACACACACCTGGTCAAGCACTTAAATTAGAGACAGTGCACAGGTCTACAATAAGACTATTCCCGGAGCTAAGGGGTATGGCCTACAAGAAGAGTGTAAGGGAAATCGACCTGACCACACTGGAAGATAGGTACATAATGACGATATACATTGGAATTGACAAGCTATATACGGACAGATAGTTTCAGAAATGGGACACAGCAGCAGGGTGTCACAACTGAAAGCTGAAGAATAAAATAAGTTTTTCATAAGCAACAGAGTTGTCAGGAAGTGGATTAATCTGGAGAATGAAGTAATGGAGACAAGTTCTATACATAACTTTAAGAAACGGTATAATAAGGCTCTAGGAGAGAGGGAAGACTGACCTTGCAGCGGCTAGCGAAGAGACGGGGCCAGGAGCTGTGAATCGACCTTTGCAACCACATACAGGTGAGTACACCACACATACATACACACACTCACACAAACACACAAAAATATACCCACACCCCACACACACACACACACACACACACACACACACAGAGTCTTGGACGTGATATAGTGGAGGCAGGATCTATACATAGCTTTAAGAAGAGGTATGATAAAGCTCATGGAGAGGGAAGAGTGACCTAGTAGCTGCCAGCGAAGAGGCTGGCCCAGGAGCTGTGAATCGACCCCTGCAACCACAACTAGGTGAGTACACACACACACACACACACACACACACACACACACACACACACACACACACACACACACACACACACACACACAAAACAAAACAGACACACACAAACAAAACAGACACACGCAAAGACACAAACACACAAAACACACAAACACACAAAACACACACACATACATAAACACAAACACACACACACACACACACACCACACACACACACACACACACACACACACACACACACACACACACACACACACACACACACACACACACAAAGTTCCGATACCTTAGTAAGGAATCGTTCAAGACACTGTAAACCGTGTACATCAGGCCCATACTGGAGTATGCAGCACCAGTTTGGAACCCACATCTGATCAAGCACGTCACGAAATTAGAGAAAGTGCAATGGTTTGCAACAAGGCTAGTTCCAGAGCTAAGGGGAATGTCCTACGAAGAAAGGATGATGGAGGTGATATTGGATAACCTCATGCATCAACACGTAAGGGACACTACCAGAGAGAAAGGAGAGAACGAGCCAGCAAGACTGGACCTAGCACTAACTTCGAGTAGTGCAGATATTGAGGACATTGCATATGAAAGATCCCTCGGGGTCTGTGAGCATGTGGTTTTGCGTTTCAAATATATAGAAGAGTTACAGGTGGAGAGGGAAGCAGGAAGGGCAGAACGAATGAAGCCAAACTACATGAGAGGGGACTACACAAGCATGAGGAATTTCCTGCATGAGATTCAGTGGTACAGAGAACTGGCAGAGAGACCAGAAAATGAGGTGATGGAATATGTGGTAACAATATGCAAGGAAGCAGAGGCCAGGTTTGTTCCCAAGGAAAATAGAAATAACGAGAAGGCCAGGACGAGCCCTTGCTTCACCCAAAGGTGTAGAGAGGCCAAAACTAAGTGTACTAGAGAATGGAAGAAGTATAGAAAACAAGTGACCCACGAGAATAAGGAGAGCAGTCGAAGAGCCAGAAATGAATATGCTCAGGTAAGAAGGGAGGCCTGGTGGCTAAAGCTCCCGCTTCACACACGGAGGGCCCGGGTTCGATTCCCGGCGGGTGGAAACATTTCGACACGTTTCCTTACAGCTGTTGTCCTGTTCACCTAGCAGCAAATAGGTACCTGGGTGTTAGTCGACTGGTGTGGGTCGCATCCTGGGGGACAAGATTAAGGACCCCAATGGAAATAAGTTAGACAGTCCTCGATGACGCTCTGACTTTCTTGGGTTATCCTGGGTGGCTAACCCTCCGGGGTTAAAAATTCGAACGAAATCTTATCTTATCTTATCTTATCTTAAAATGACATAGCAGCGAAAGCCAAGCCCAACCCGAAGCAGTTGTACAGTCACATCAGGAAGAAAACAACAATCAAGGAACAGGTAATCAGGCTGAGGAAGGAAGGAAGGAGGGAAGATCATAGGAAGCAACCGAGAAGTATGGGAGGAGCTCAATATGAGATTCCAATAAGAGAATAACTGTAAAGTAAAAGGACACAAGTGCAACTAATGTTGCACTTGTGTCCTTTTACTTTACATATTGTCGGTAATTCTACCAACTTTATTACAAGAGAATAACTGAAGGGAAGAGATCAGCAAGTCATGGTACGTGACGAGGTGCCAGAGTGGGAGCCTGTGACGAGAGGGATTCCACAGGGTTCAGTCCAAGGAACGGTGCTGTTTCTAGTATTTGTGAATGATATGACAGAGGGAATATATTCAGAAGTGTCCTTGTTTGCAGACGATGTGAAGTTAATGAGGAGAATTCAATCTGAGGAAGACCAGGCAGGACTTCAAAGGGATCTGGACAGGCTGCAAGGCTGGTCCAGAAACTGGCTCCTTGAGTTCAACCCCACCAAGTGCAAAGTCATGAAGATCGGGGAAGGGTAAAGAAGACCGCAGGCAGAGTACAGTCTAAGGGGGTCAAAGACTACATATCTCAATCAAGGACAAGGATCGTGGGGTGAGTATAATACTGAGCACATCTCAGGTGCACATCAACCAAATATCTGCTGCAGCATATGAGAGTCTAGCAAACCTAAGAATAGAATTCCGATATATCAGTAAGGAATCGTTCAGTACTCTGTACAACGTGTACGTCAGGCCTATATTGGAGTATGCAGCACCAGTTTGGAACCCCCACCTGGCCAAGCACGTGAGGAAATTAGAGAAAGTGCAAAGGTTTGCAGTTAGATTAGTCCCGGAGCTAAGGGGTATGTCCTACGAGGACAGGTCAAGGGAAATCGACCTGACTACACTGGAGGACAGGAGAGATACCGACATATAAAATACCGAGAGGAATCGACGAGGTGGATAGAGACAGAATGCTCCTGAGATGGAACACAGCAACAAGGGGTCACAATTTGAAGTTAAAGACTCACATGAGTCACAGGGATGTTAGGAAGTACTTCTTCAGTCACAGATTGTCAGGAAGTGGAATAGTCTGGAAAGTGATGTAGTGGAAGCAGGATCCATACACAACTTAAGAAGAGGTATGTTAAAGCTCATAGAGCAAGGAGAGAGTGACCTAGTAATGACCAGTGAAAGGACGAATACAGAAGCTATGACACGACCCCTGCAACCACAATCATTTTGAGTACACACACACACACATACTCTCTCTCTCTCACACACACACACACACACACACACCTAGTAGCGATCAGTGAAGAGGCGGGGCCAGGAGCTTGGACTCGACATCTGCAACCTCAACTAGGTGAGTACAACTAGGTGAGTACACGGGGATCTCGAAAGAAGGAGAGCCAAGATGATGGATGTGGTACTAGAAAACCTCATGCACCAACATGTTAAGGACACTACCATAGTGAGAGGGTAGGACAAACCAGCAAGACTGGACCTTGTGTTCACCCTGGGCAGTTCAGACATTGAGGACATCACATATGAGAGTCCCCTAGAAGCTAGTGACCACGTGGTTCAGTGCTTTGAATACATAGTAGAGTTACAAGTGGAGAGGGTAACAGGAGTTGAATGGGAAGAGCCAGACTAAAAAAAGAGGGGACTACATAGGTTTGAGGAACTTCCTTCAGGAGGTTCAGTGGGACAGAGAACAGGTAGGAAAGTCAGTAAACGAAATGATGGAATATGTAACAACAAAATACAAGGAGGCAGAGGAAAGGGTTGTTCCCAAGGGCAACAGAAATAATGGGAAGACCAGAACGAGCCCTTGGTTTACCCGACGGTGTAAGGAGGGAAAAACTAAGTGCAATAACGAATGCAAAAAGTACAGAAGGCATAGAATACATGAAAATAGGGAGATTAGTCGCAAGGCAAGGAACGAGTATGCACAGGTAAGGAGGGAGGCCCGGCGACATTATGAAAACAACATAGCATCGAAAGTCAAGTCTGACCCGAAACTGTTGTATAGCCACATCAGGAGGAAGACAACAGTCAAAGACCAGGTGATGAGGCTGGAGACAGAAGGTGGAAAACTCACAAGAAACGATCAGATGTATGTGAGGAGCTAAACAAAAGATTTAAGGAAGCATTTACAGTAGAGACAGGAAGGGCTCTGGGAAGACAGCACAGAGGGGAACATCAACAGGAAATATACCAACAACTGCTGGATGACATACGAACAACAGAGGAGGAGGTGCAGAAGCTGCTAAGTGACCTTGATACCTCAAAGGCAATGGGACTAGACAATATCTCCCGTGGGTCATTAGAGAAGGAGCAGAGACGCTGTGCGTGCCCCTAACCGTATTCTTCAGTACATCCATTGAAACTGGGCAACTACCTGAGATATGGAAGACGGCAAATGTAGTCCCCATTTTTAAGAAAGGAGACAGAAACGAGGCGCTAAACTACAGACCAGTGTCTCTGACATGTATAGTATGCAAAGTCATGAAGAAGATTATCAGGAGAGTGGTGGAGCACCTGGAACGGAACAAGATTATAAATGACAACCAGCATGGATTCATGGAATGCAAATCCTGTGTCACAAACCTGGAGCTTTATGAGAAAGTAACAGAAGTAAGACACGAGAGAGAGGGGTGGGTGGATTACATTTTACTGGACTGCAGGAAGGCCTTTGACACAGTTCCTCACAAGAGATTGGGTGACCATAACACCGAGCACGTCTCCGGAGGGAAACATCAACCAGGTAACTGCTGCAGCATATGGGCGCCTGGCAAACCTGAGAATAGCATTCTGATACCTTAATAAATAATCGTTCAAGACACTGTACACTGTGTACGTCAGGCGCATACTGGAGTATGCAGCACCAATTTGGAACCCACACCTGGTCAAGCAGATCAAGAAGTTAGAGAAAGTACAAAGGTTTGCAACAAGGCTAGTTCCAGAGCTCAAAGGAATGTCCTACGATGAAAGGTTGAGGGAAATCGAACATACGACACTGGAGGACAGAAGGGTCTGGGGAGACATGATAACGACATACAAGATACTGAGTGGAATAGATATGGTGGATAGAGATAGAATGTTCCAGAGAGGGGACACAGAAACAAGGGGTCACAATTGGAAGCTGAAGATTCAGACGAGTCACAGGGATGTTAGGAAGTATTTCTTCAGTCATAGAGTCGTCAGGAAGTGGAATAGCCTAGCAAGTGAGGTAGTGGAGGCAGGAACCATACATAGCTTTAAGACGAGGTATGACAAAGCTCAGGAAGCAGAGAGAGAAAGGACCTAGTAGCGATCAGTGAAGAGGAGGGGCCAGGAGCTGTGTCTCGATCCCTGCAACCACGATTAGGTGAATTAGGTGAGGTGAGTACACACACACACATCCTGGGTAGGGCGAGACGTATGGGCAAATCTCTTTACACCCGTTGCCTCTTTTCACCAAGTAGTAAATAGGTACCTGAGTGTTAGTCGACTGTTGTGGGTCGCATCCTGGGGAATGGTCAATGCTACAATATCTGAGAGACTCGAACTCCCTCAAATGACCTAATTGCTCTCACTCAGTGAGTGAGAACCAGTGAAATCAACTGAGAAATCAGTAATACTGTAAGAAAGCCGCATGACACACAGACAAAACTGCCACAAGGCGATGAAGAGATGCCGAAAGGCACATGTGAAGTTAAGTGAAGTGGCCTAAAAAAGCCTAAAACTAGGTGAGTACACACACACACACACACACACACACACACACACACGCAGGCAAACAACACACACACACACACGTATACACACACACACACTTTTACGAACACAGATTATGAATGCCTGTGACCTGGTTATAATGGGTTTTTGAGCAAAACAAAAGCCAGAGTGAGAGCACTGTATTCAATCAGCAGGTAGGAAAGTCTGGCAAATGATGACCGCAAGTGAACCACATTGCCTCAGCATTTAGTGGGCTCTCCTGTGATTGATCAATGAAACAAAGTACTGATATAACAATGGGTACCTTAATAATTGTTAAACCCTAACATACTCTTTGCATGCCACACCCCGACCTCCATGGGTAGCGTGCCTCCATGGCACTCAGTAATAATGGAACTGCCTTTCCTCTCAATCATCCAACTCATTAGGTAGGGATCAACTTTTCTTGAGTAAGACAGGAGGGCTAACGTTGGTTCAAGGCACCTGCGAACGCCAGTAGATTGTCCCTTCAAAAAAAAAAAAAACACCGACAACATTAAAACACATTTTATGAAGGGGGAAAAAGAGCTAAGCTACCCATATGGTCCCTAACACATCCTAGCCTAAATTAAATATGGGAAAGGGAATCAGCCAGCTTATTTTCCTTGCTGGCAATATGTACAAGTTTATTATTGTAAGGCTTCAGCATGAAACTCCATCTCATCAGACGTGTGTTGTGGTTTTTCATGGAGTTAAGGTAGAGCAACGGATTGTGATTGCTGTAGACTATGACAACCTGGGATGACTGCCCCACATAGACCTCAAAATGTTCCAGTGCAAGTGTCAGAGTTAAGGCTTCTTTCTCAATGGTGGCATAAGCCCTTTAGTGAGATGGATACTTGGCAGAGATGTAGGCCACAGGCTGCAAGTGTTCTTCCCCAAATTTTTGTAGGAGTACTGCCCCTACCCCTGACTCACATGCATCAATCTGTAATATAAAAGAGTTTGAAAAATCGGGAGACAGGAGAATAGGTGTGGTACAAGGTAGCCGTTTGTCTTTATTAAAACCTTCTTGGCAATCTGGGGTCCATTGAAATTGTTGTTTCTGACTGGTAAGTGAGGTTAGGGAGCCTACAACGTCTGCAAAGTTCTGTAGAAACTTACCATCCCTAAGAAATGCTGGAGGGATTTTCTATCATGAGGCACTGGGTAATTCTTAATAGCAAGAATTTTAACAAACTTAGGGGCTACTTTACCATTACCTACTTCATGGCCCAAAAAAGTAATAGTAGACTGGCCAAGGAATGACTTACACAAATTAACAGTTAACTTGAAACTCTTAAACTTCTAAAAGAGAGCTTTAAGTCGGGAAACATGTTGATCCCACGTATTGGAAACTACTATATTGTCCAGATAAGCTGCCATGCCTTCTAGTCCTTTAATAGCCTGATGGATCAGCTTCTGGAACATTGCTAGCAAATTCCACATTCCAAATGGGGTTACTGGATATTGGTTGTGACTTCCTGGAATTAAAAGTGGAGAGATTTCCTTTGCCTTATCTGTCAAAGGTACCTGACAATAACCTTTAAGGAGGTCTAATTTGGAAACAAAAGTAGCATTACCCACAAATTCCACTACGTCATCCAAACGTGGCAGAGGGTAGGCATCTGAATAGTGATGTCATTCACCTTACGGTAGTCTGTACACATTCGAAAACCTCCATCAAACTTTTTAACAAAGATACACGGTGAAGCCCACGGACAGGATGATTCCTCCACTAATCCCTGTTCTAACAGCAATACTTCCTCCTGCAGAAGTAGCCTGTTTTTCAGGAAATATATATCCGTAGGGGGAGAGTTTAATAGCCTTAGAATTTCCAACATCTACAATATGATATCCCAGGGTACATTTTTTGGGAACATCCGAAAATATGTCAGAATAATTTTGTAAGAGGGCAGTTAGGCTTAAATCACTGGTCAACAACCAAAATGCTTCCGAGACCAGAGTAGCAATTTCCAACTAATTTTAGATCACTGATAATGAATAGCATAGTTAAAATTGTTTGTTAGCTCATACTTTTCATTATACACCTACGTGTCACAACAGATTCCAACAGATTTGTGGCGGTGTGTTTCTTACCACACTCACAGTCTCACTGTTCTTCATTATTATTCCAACAATCATGGAAGGTGGTTGTGAAGTGCAAGTTTATATTCTGATGTGAAAGGCAGGTGATTTTCTTAGCCAACACTTTTTAAACTTATAATAAATATTCACTCAACAAGCTACTGATATCCATATGAGGCATATCAAATTAATTTTAGTTTCCTACTTAATTATATAAATACTTCTGCTTAACTGTCATGCTCCGTATTATAATGATAAATTAATGAATAAATGTTCTGTTCATCTTCTAGTTGTTTTCTTCTTTCAGATGCCTCGTACTTGTGTAAATAGGGCAAACAACTTCTGCTACATTTGTGGTGAGGTGACCTTTGCATCACAGAAGCGCCGAATAACTTCTATGGTTAGGAAGGCATATCACCTATATTTTGGATGCAAGATTGTTGACCAGGATAAAAACTGGGCTTCACTCACATGTTGCAACAATTGTGCTACTAAACTTCGCCAATGGTTGAACAGGAAGAGGAAAGGAATGCCTTTTGCTCTGCCAATGATATGGCGGGAGCCAACAGACCATACAAGCAACTGTTATTTCTGCATGGTACCTCCGGTACATAAGGGCTTGTCAAATAAAATAGAGGGGTCCATTGAATATCCAAACATTCCATCAGCTATTCGCCCATTTCCACATGGAGAAATCAACCTGCTCCTGATGAACCAACTTCGGTATCCTTCGATTCAGTTGAAGAAAATGGTGAGGAAGAAGAGAAGGATGACAGTGCTGGATTACAGTGACCGAAATTTTGATGAAGCACACACCTTTAGGCCACATCTCATAACAAAAGTGGAACTCCATGACCTTGTCAGGGATCTGCAACTACCCAAAAATAAGGGCTCTCGTCTTCAAGAGTGGAATCTCCTAGCAGTTGATGTGAAGATTTTAAAATTTCGTGACAGTTAGCAGCAGTTCAACGATTTCTTCGTAATGGAAGGTGATTCAGTGAGCTGCAACAATATTAATGGTCTGACGGAAGCACTTGGCATCGACTACAAACCCAGTCACTAGAGGCTGTTCATAGATTCATCAAAAACGAGTCTGAAAGATGTCTTGCTGGATAACGGCAATAGTAAATCATCAGTTCCTGTGGATTATGTACCACATATGAAAGAAACATGAGAATATAAAGCATATGTTGCAATGCTTGAAACATAATGAACATCAATGGCAGCTCTGTGGTGACTTAAAGATTGCTGCTCTTGTGATGGGCTTGCAGGGCTGATACACCAAGTACTGCTGCTTTCTATGTGAATGGGACAGCCATGCAAGAGGTTCCCGCTACATCAGGAGAGACTGGCCACCTCGTCAATCATTGGAGTTTAGGATGAAAAATTGTACAGCATACACCTCTCATTGAACCAAATGAAATTTTGCTACCACCACTACACATCAAACTGAGGCTCATGAAAAACTTTGTAAAAGCTATGGACAAATCCGGTCAATGGTTCAAGTATTTAACATCAAAATTCCTCTCACTGAGCAACATTAAGATAAGAGAGGGAGTCTTCAATGGTCCTCAGAATCGAGAGCTTCTTAAAGATGGTGACTTTGAATCAGACCTTCATGGGGAGAAGAAAGTTGCTTGGGAAGCAGTCAAGTTAGTGGCGAAGGGATTTCTCGGAAACAGAAGGGAAGGCAACTATGGAGAATTGGTGGAAAGCCTCATCAAGGCTTACAAGAACATGGGATGTAACATGTCGCTTAAAATCTACTTTTTGGACTCACATTTAGACTTTTACCAGTGAACTGTGGGGCAGTTAGTGACGAACATGGTGAAAGGTTAAACCAAGATATTTCAACCATAGAAAAATGGTACCAGGGCAAATGGGGCACAAAAATGCTTGCAGACAATTGCTGGACATTGGCAAGAGATGATTCTTCAGCCCACTTTAAGCGTCAAGCAAAGAGGTAGAGAGACGGTGCGGATTAGAGTTTAAAACATACTGACACATATTGTACGTTATAATAAAATAATCAAATATTACATGTCTCGTATCCATAAACCTATAACCAATAAGCATTTTTCAAGGTGATATTTGGATTCAGGGCATGAAAATACATAAGAATTAAATAATCTCATTTATGAAGCATATAACTTCTCAAAAATTGTTGACCAGTGTTACTGATGAAAGTGATTTGTTAAAGTGCAGTTATTTTGGTTATTCAGAAATTATTTTATAGTGATGTGGTTTCAGAATGTAACTTTATAGTGTTTGTGATGTGGTTTCAGAATGTAACTTTATAGTGTTTGTGATGTGGTTTCAGAATGTAACTTTATAGTGTTTGTGATTTTGGTTTCAGAATGTAACTTTATAGTGTTTGTGATGTGGTTTCAGAATGTAACTTTATAGTGTTTGTGATGTGGTTTCAGAATGTAACTTTATAGTGTTTGTGATGTGGTTTCAGAATGTAACTTTATAGTGTTTGTGATGTGGTTTCAGAATGTAACTTTATAGTGTTTGTGATGTGGTTTCAGAATGTAACTTTATAGTGTTTGTGATGTGGTTTCAGAATGTAACTTTATAGTGTTTGTAATGTGGTTTCAGAATGTAACTTTATAGTGTTTGTGATGTGGTTTCAGAATGTAACTTTATAGTGTTTGTAATGTGGTTTCAGAATGTAACTTTATGGTGTTTGTAATGTGGTTTCAGAATGTAACTTTATAGTGTTTGTGATGTGGTTTCAGAATGTAACTTTATAGTGTTTGTGATGTGGTTTCAGAATGTAACTTTATAGTGTTTGTGATGTGGTTTCAGAATGTAACTTTATAGTGTTTGTGATGTGGTTTCAGAATGTAACTTTATAGTGTTTGTGATGTGGTTTCAGAATGTAACTTTATAGTGTTTGTAATGTGGTTTCAGAATGTAACTTTATAGTGTTTGTGATGTGGTTTCAGAATGTAACTTTATAGTGTTTGTGATGTGGTTTCAGAATGTAACTTTATAGTGTTTGTGATGTGGTTTCAGAATGTAACTTTATAGTGTTTGTGATGTGGTTTCAGAATGTAACTTTATAGTGTTTGTGATGTGGTTTCAGAATGTAATTTATAGTGTTTGTGATGTGGTTTCAGAATGTAACTTTATAGTGTTTTTGATTGGTTTCAGAATGTAACTTTATAGTGTTTGTGATGTGGTTTCAGAATGTAACTTTATAGTGTTTGTGATGTGGTTTCAGAATGTAACTTTATAGTGTTGTGATTTGGTTTCAGAATGTAACTTTATAGTGTTTGTGATGTGGTTTCAGAATGTAACTTTATAGTGTTTGTGATGTGGTTTCAGAATGTAACTTTATAGTGTTTGTGATGTGGTTTCAGAATGTAACTTTATAGTGTTTGTGATGTGTTTTCAGGCTGGTATCATTTTTTTTCCATTCAAGTCATAAGTATAGCACAAGTGTGTTTGGAGATCGAAATGACTGTATAATGGTTTTCAGTTATGAAATGTATGATGATTTCAGCCTGAAATTTGTAATAATATTCAGAATAACGAAATATGTAAATGGTTTTAGTGTAACATAACATGTCAATGATATCGAAGTAATGAAATGAAAGCGTATAATGTATTTCATAGTAACAGTCAAAGTGCAATGATTCTTCAGGATAATGAAATTAAAAGTATAATGAAATGTTTAATGTTTTGTTCTTATGATAGTGAAAATATAATGTATTTTCACGGTAGAGAATGAATGTGTAATGATTTTTTTTTATTGTAGTAAAATGAAATGAAAAGTGAAATGATATTCAGAATAATTAAATGGCGTAAAGAAATATGTAAATATTTTTTCGGTGATATAAATGAAATTGTAATTTTTTGGGGAGTAATGGAATGAATGTGTAATGATTTTTTCAGGATAATGAAAATATGCTAATTTCATGAAAATTATAGTAAAATATGTTAAATTCAAGATAATGAAATGATGAGAGTAATGACATGTGTTAGGTTTTGTCATGTTTGTAAAAATTTAATTTTTTTTCAGGGTAGTGAAGTGAAATGAAATTTCAATGTTTATTTTGGTTTAATGGAAAGAAAGTGTAATGATTTTTCAAAGTTAGTGAAATGGTGTAGATTTTGGTGATCTGATAGAGTGCAAAATTTGGTAACAGTGGTTGGTTAAGGTGCCTGGAGGGGTCTGGGGGCGTCTGGGGGTCTGGGGGGTCTAAGGGGGTCTAGGGGTCTTGGGGGTCTGGTGGGTCAGGGGGCGTCTGGGGTCTGGGGGGTCTAGGGGACGGGGGGTCGGTGGTGCTTACTTCTGGATTATTATTTTTGATAAACTTTAATAACATATAAAATCATTTATTCGCCGCTGTATATATTACATTAGGATTTGCTGTTAATGTGAGGGAGAAGGTGGTGTGGGAGATGGTGGTGTGGGAGATGGTGGTGTGGGAGATTGTGGTTTGGGAGGAGGTGGTGGGCCAAAAGCTGGGTCGAGAGGGGGGGGCGGGTTAGGTAGGGTTGGTAACGAGGGAGGGTGGGTGAGGTAGAGGGGTAAGCGAGGGAAGGTGGGTGATGTAGGGTGGGTGAGGGAGAGTGGGTAATGGGGGGTTGGGGATGAGATGGGAAGACTGGGGTGGGTAATTGGGGAGTTGGGATGAGATGGGAAGACTGGGGTTGGTAATGGGTTAGTTTGGAAGTGATTGGAAGAATGGGGCGGGTAATGGGGGAGTTGGGATGAGATGGGAAGACTGGAGTGGGTAATGGGGAGTTGTGATGAGACGGGAAGACTGGGTGGTAATGGGGGGATGGATGAGATGGGAAGACTGGGGTGGGTAACGGGGAGTTGGGATGAGATGGGAGACTGGGGTGGGTGATGGTGGAGTTGGGATGAGATGGGAAGACTGGGTGGGTGATAGTGGAGTTGGGATGAGATGGGAAGACTGGGGTGGGTAATGGGGGAGTTGGATTAGATGGGAAGACTGGGGTGGGTAATGGGGGAGTAGGGATGAGATGGGAAGACTGGGGTGGGTAATGGGGGAGTTATGATGAGATGGGAAGACTGGGGTTGGTAATGGGGGGTTGGGATGAGATGGGAAGACTGCGGTGGGTAATGGGGGAGTTGGGATGAGATGGGAAGACTGGGGTGGGTAATGGGGGAGTTGGGATGAGATGGGAAGACTGCGGTGGGTAATGGGGGAGTTGGGATGAGATGGGAAGACTGGGGTGGGTAATGGGGGAGTTGGGATGAGATGGAAGTCTGGGGTGGGTAATGGGGGAGTTGGGATGAGATGGGAAGACTGGAGTGGGTAATGGGGTAGTTGGGATGAGATGGGAAGACTGGGGTGGGTAATGGGGGAGTAGGGATGAGATGGGAAGACTGGGTGGGTAATGGGGGAGTTAGGATGAGATGGGAAGTCTGGGGTGGGTAATCGGGAGTTGGGATGAGATGGGAAGACTGGGGTGGGTAATGGGGGAGTTGGGATAGATGGGAAGACTGGGTGGGTAATGGGGGAGTAGGGATGAGATGGGAAGACTGGGGTGGGTAATGGGGAGTTAGGATGAGATGGGAAGTCTGGGGTGGGTAATCGGGAGTTGGGATGAGATGGGAAGACTGGGGAGTGGGTAATGGGGTAGTTGGGATGAGAGAGGTATCTTAAAAATAATCATAATCCGAGGAATGGCAGTTGTCTAAAAATATGGAGGTCCAAAATCATTTGCCTAATAAAAAGTAATCATAGTTAGGTCGCCACCCCTTCCCCCACCTCTAAAAAAAAAAATCTGTTCCCTCACGGATGGACCATGTTGTACCAGGAGCTAGAGCCCGAAAAAAGTAGTCAAAGCATAGTTTTCATTGTTTTCTGCAACTATTGTGGTTAATCTAAATGTTCATTAATTACCAGTATTGTATTTATGTCAATATACTCCCACGCAGTTTGAATCTTATGCCAATTTTTTTTTTATTATATGCATCAAAGTTAGTGTTTTGAAGGCTGTCAGATGAGGTATTCTTTATTGAAAGGGAATCAGCTTCAAATTTTAATAAAATTTTCAAATTAGAATTCATGCAGTACAATAAATTGCCAAGCAAGTGTTCACAAAAGAAAAAACACAACAAGTTTGAAGACCACCTAAAGAGGAGTTCTCCAATTATCACAACACTTACCGAGTACCAGCGTTGATAACTTACAGCACTTACCGAGTACCAGCGTTGATAACTTCCAGCACTTACCGAGTTCCAGCGTTGATAACTTCCAGAACTTACGGAGTACCAGCGTTGATAACTTTCAGCACTTACCTAGTACCAGCTTTGATAACTTCCAGCACTTACCGAGTTCCGGCGTTGATAACTTCCAGCAATTACCGAGTTCCAGCGTTGATAACTTCCAGCACTTACCGAGTACAGACGTTGATAACTTCCAGCACTTACCGAGTTCCAGCGTTGATAACTTCCAGCACTTACCTAGTACCAACGTTGATAACTTCCAGCGCTTACCTAGTAACAGCGTTGATAACTTCCAGCACTTACCTAGTACCAGCGTTGACACCTTCCAGCACTTGCCTAGTACCAGCATTGATAACTTCCAGCACTTACCGAGTACCAGCGTTGATAACCTAAAGCACTTACCAAGTACCAGCATTGATAACCTCAAGCACTTACTTACTACCAACGTTGATAACCTCAAGCACTTACCTAGTACCAGCGTTGATAACTTCCAACACTTACGGAGTACCAGCGTTGATAACCTCAAGCACTTACCTAGTACCAGCGTTTATAATTTCCAGCACTTACCTAGTACCACTTACCTAGTATATATATATATAGTACCAACGTTGATAACCTCAAGCACTTACCTAGTACCAGCGTTCATAACTTCAAGCACTTACCGAGTAACAGCGCTGATAACATCCAGCACTTACCGAGTACCAGCGTTGATGACCTCAAGCACTTACCGAGTAACAACGTTGATTTCCTACAGCACTTACCGATTACCAGCGTTGATAACCTCAGGCACTCTCCGAGTGCGAGCGTTGATAACCTCCAGCACAAAACGAGTACCAGCGTTTTATAACCTCAAGAACTTACCGATTAAAAGTGCTAATAACCTCCAGCACTTACAGAGTACCAGCTTTGATAACCTCAAGCACTTACCGAGCACCAGAGTTGATAACCTCAAGCACATACCGAGTACCAGCGTTGATAACCTCAAGCACTTACCGAGAACCAGCGGTGATAACTTCAAGCACTTACTGAGTATCAGCGTTGACAACCTCAAGCACTTCTCGAGTACCAGCTTTGATAACCTCAAGCACTTACCTAGTACCAGTTGATAATTTCCAACACTTACCTAGTACCACTTACCTAGTATATATATTTATAGTACCAACGTTGATAACCTCAAGCACTTACATAGTACCAGAGTTCATAACTTAAAGCACTTACCGAGTAACAGCGTTGATAACATCCAGCACTTACCGAGTACCAGCGTTGATGACCTCAAGCACTTACCGAGTAACAGCGTTGATTTCCTACAGCACTTACCGATTACCAGCGTTGATAACCTCAGGCACTCTCCGAGTGCGAGCGTTGATAACCTCCAGCACAAAACGAGTACCAGCGTTGATAACCTCAAGAACTTACCGATTACAAGTGCTAATAACCTCCAGCACTTACAGAGCACCAGAGTTGATAACCTCAAGCACATACCGAGTACCAGCGTTGATAACCTCAAGCACTTACGGAGAACCAGCGGTGATAACTTCAAGCACTTACTGAGTATCAGCGTTGACAACCTCAAGCACTTCTCAAGTACCAGCTTTGATAACCTCAAGCACTTACCTAATACAAGCGTTGATAACTTGAAGCACTTAGTACCAGCGTTGATAACCTCAAGCACTTACCTAGTACAAGCGTTGATATTCTCCAGCACTTACCTAGTACCAGCGTTAATAACCTCAGTCACTTACTTATTACAAGCGTTGATAACCTCAAGCACTTACCGCGTACCAGAGTTGATAACTTCAGGCACTTACCGAGTACCAGGGATGATAACCTCAAGCACTTACCGAGTACCAGCGTTGATAACCTTCAGCACTTACCGTGTACCAGCGTTGATAAATTCAAGCACTTACCTAGTACCAGCGTTGATAACCACAAGCACTTACCGAGTACAAGCGTTGATAACTTCAAGCACTTACCTAGTACCAGCGTTGATAACCACAAACGCTTACCTAGTACCAGCGTTGATAAGCTCAAGCAATTACCGAGTACAAGCATTCATTACCTCAAGCACTTATCGAGAACCAGCATTGATAACTTCAAGCACTTACCTAGTGCAAGCGTTGATAACCTCAAGTATTTACCGAGTACCAGCGTTGATAACTTCAAGTACTTACCTAGTGCAAGCGTTGATAATCTCCAACACTTACCGAGTACCAGCGTTGACAACCTCAAGTACTTACCGAGTAACAGCTTTGAAAACCTCGAGCATTTACCGAGTAACAACGTTGATAACTTCAAGCACTTACCTAATACCGGCGTTGATAACCTCAAGCACTTACCTAGTACCAGCTATGATAACCTCAAGCACTTACTGATTACCAGTGTTTATAACCTCCAGCACTTACCTAGTACCAGCGTTGACAATCTCATGCACTTACCTAGTACCAGCGTTGATAACCTCAAGCACTTACTTAGTACCAGCTTTGATAACCTCAAGCACTTACCTAGTACCAGCGTTTATAATCTCAAGCACTTACCTAATAAGAGCGTTGATAACCTCAAGCACTTACCGAGTACCAGCGTTGATAACCTCAAGTACTTACCTAGTATCATCGTTGAGAATCTCAAGCCCTTACCGAGTAATAGCGTTGATAACCTCAAGCACTCACCTAGTACCAGCTTTGATAACCTCAAGCACTTACCGATTACCAGCGGTGATAACCTCCAGCACTTACCTAGTACCAATGTTGATAACCTCAAGCACTTACCTAGTACCAGCGTTGATAACCTCAAGCACTTACCTAGTACCAGCGTTGATGACTTCAAGCACTTACCTAGTACGAGCGTTGATAACCTCAAGCACTTGCCGAGTACCAGCATTTAACAACCTTAAGCACTTGCTGAGTACATGCGTTGATAACCTCAAGAACTTATTGAGTTAAAGAATTGATAACCTCAAGCACTTACCGACTACAAGCGTTGATAACATGTAGCACTTACCTAATACCAGCGATAACTTCAAGCACTTACCGAGTACAAGCGTTGATAACCTAAAGCACTTACCGAGTACCAACGTTGATAACCTCAAGCACTTACCGAGTACCAGCATTGATAACCTAAAGCACTTGCCGGGTACCAGCATTGATAACCTCAAGCTCTTACCTAGTACCAGCATTGGTAACTTCAAGCACTTACCGAGTACTAGCATTGAAAACCTCAAGCACTTACCGAGTACCAGCGTTGATAACTTCAAGCACTTACTGAGCACCTGCGTTGATAACTTCAAGCACTTACCTAGTACCAGCGTTGATAATCTCAAGCACTTAGTACCAGCGATGATAACCTCAAGCACTTACCGAGTGACAGCGTTGATAACTTCAAGCAGTTACCTAATACCGGCGTTGATAGCCTCCAGCACTTACCTATTACCAGCGTTGATAACCTCAACCACTTACCTACTACCAGCGTTGATAACTTCAAGCACTTACCGAGAACCATCTAGCACATACCTAGTACCAGCAGTGATAACCTAAAGCACTTACCGAGTACCAGCATTGATATCCTCAAGCACTTATCGAGTATCAGCGCTGATAACCTCAAGCACTTACCGAGTACCAGCGTTGATAAACTCAAACACTTACCGAGTACAAGCGTTGATAACCTCAAGCACTTACCGAGTACCAGCGTTGATAACTTCAAGCACTTACCTAGTACAAGCGTTGATAACCTCAAGCACTTACCTAGTACCAGCGTTGATAACCTCAAGCGCTTACCGAGTAACAGCGTTGATAACTTCAAGCACTTACCTAATACTTGCGTTGGTTACCTCAAGCACTTTCCTAGTACCAGCGATGACAGCCTCATGCACTTACCTAGTACCAGCGTTAATAACTTCAAGCACTTACATAGTACCAGCGTTGATAACCTCAAGCACTTACCGAGTACCAGCGTTGATAACCTGAAGCACTTCCTTACTACCAGCGTTGATAACCTGAATCACTTACCGAGTACCAGCATTGACAACCTCAAGCACTTGCCGAGTACTAGCGTTGATAACCTCAAGCACTTACCGAGTACCAGCATTGATAACCTCAAGCACTTACCGAGTGCTAGCGTTGATAACCTCAAGCACTTACCGAGTACCAGCGGTGATAACCTGAAGAACTTACCTAATACCAGCGTTGATAACTTCAAGCACTTGCCTAGTACCAGCGTTGATAACCTCAAGCACTTACCGAGTACCAGCATTGATAACCTCAAGCACTTTCCGAGTACCAGCGTTGATAATCTCAAGCACTTACCGAGTACCAGCGTTGATAACCTGAACCGCTTACCGAGTACCAGCTTTGATAACGTCAAGCACTTACCGGGTACCAGCGTTGATAACCTGAACTGCTTACGGAGTACCAGCTTTGATAACCTCAAGCACTTACCGGGTACCAGCGTTGATAACCTGAACCGCTTACTGAGTACCAGCTTTGATAACCTCAAGCACTTACCGAGTACCAGCGTTGATATCCTGAACCGCTTACGGAGTACCAGCTTTGATAACCTCAAGCACTTACCGGGTACCAGCGTTGATAACCTGAACCGCTTACCGAGTACCAGCGTTGATAACCTCAAGCACATACCTAGTACCAGCGTTGATAACCTCAAGCAGTTACCTAGTGCCAACGTTGATAACCTCAAGCACTTACCGAGTACCAGCGTTGATAACCTCATGCTCTTACCGAGTACCAGCGTTGATAATCTCAAGCACTTACCGAGTACCAGCATTGATAATCTCAAGCACTTACCTAGTACCAGCGTTGATAACCTCAAGCACTTACCGAGTACCAGCGTTGATAACCTAAAGCACTTACCGAGTACCAGCGTTGATAACCTTAAGCACTTACCGAGTACCAGCGTTGATAATCTCAAGCACTTACCTAGTACCAGCGTTGATAACCTCAAGCACATACCTAGTACCAGCGTTGATAACCTCAAGCAGTTACCGAGTACCAGCGTTGATAACCTCAAGCACTTACCGAGTACCAACGTTGATAACCTCAAGCACTTACCGAGTACCAGCGTTGATAACCTCAAGCACTTACCGAGTACCAACGTTGATAACCTCAAGCACTAACCGAGTACCAGCGTTGATAACCTCAAGCACTTACCGAGTACAACGTTGATAACCTCAAGCACTAACCGAGTACCAGCGTTGATAACCTCAAGCACTTACCGAGTACCAACGTTGATAACCTCAAGCTCTAACCGAGTACCAGCGTTGATAACCTTAAGCAAGTTTGCTTAGTTCTTCTCAGGTTAGGAATAAAATATAAAGCAATTTTTTGGAGCCAAGAAAAAGAAAAGGCAACAAGCAGACAGTGACTTGATCCGGTTTACGCTGTGAAGTTTCTTAATTTACATAAAACTGTTCATGAATATTGCTTCTTATACTTAATTCTATACGTGTGTTTTATAAATATATATAGTTAATTTATACATTATTACATTTTAGCTCTGAAACAATTTCCACTGTGTAGCAAACTTTACTGGTTCAAATTTCTGAAAAAATAACCTGTTGGGCAGTTAATCCATATTTCCAACGAATTTTTTTTTTTTTGAAGTTGTGTGGGAGGCTGCAGTTACAAGAGGAGGGGAAAGAAGTTTGCCTAGAGAGGATGAACGCGTCACATGTGTTAGTGACAAACTCTGTAATGTGGCATCTTATTACAGAAGTTACACGGTCACTTGGCTTCATGAACTTGGTGGTGTTTGACAACATCTGATTTTGGGAATTTAAAATTAAAAAATTTTTTAAATAAGAAGAATTGTTTTAATTTTAACTATAAAGATTTTTTTTTTAATTTTTAAAACGGGATGATTAACAAAATTTTTTTTTTTGTTAATTTTTTGGGCCAAATTTTTTTTTTTAAACAGTAATAATTTTTAAAAAAGGGAATTTTTTTAATTTAAATATTTTGGGGTTTCTTAAAGGGTTTCTTGCCCAAATTGAAAAAGGGCCCCAAAAAAAGACCCATTTGGGTAAAAACCCCCTTTTAAAAAAATTTTTTAAAAGCAGACACCTTACGGGGGTTTGAGGTTGGCGCCGTGGGCCAATGGGTGTGACCCTAGGTTGAAACCGGGATCAACTAAAAAAAAAAAACCCAAAGGGCTTCCAAAAATTTTTTTTAAATGTAGGAAACGGGAAAAACTCATATACAATTGTAAACCTTTTACCCCCTTTGTTAAAAAATTTTTTTTTGTTTCTTTTGGGCGGGGACCTTTTTCTTGCAACGCAATTTTTGCTTCCAAAAATTTTTTAAAGAAAAACCCCTTTATTCCGTTCAAGGTGGGGTTTTCAAACAAATACACTTTCCCCCCCCAACCTGGAAAAGGGGCAAAATAAAACCTAAAAATTAATGAACCCAAAAAATAATTTGTTTTTCGAGGAGACATATTATTCCCCAAATTGATCCCTTTTATCCTTTTTAATAAAAAAATTTGTTCCCCCTCCCCCCAGAAAATTTGACCTAATTTAAATTTTTAAAAATACTTCCCCAAAAAAAGTTTTGCTCCCATTCGGGGTAAAATTTCCCCCCTTATAAAACTCCATCACCCCCGGGGAAAAATTATTTCCCCCCCCAACCGGTCAAAATCCCACCCACAACCCATTTTTCCATAACCCCGGATAAAAATATCCCACCCCCAAAAACCAAAATCCCCACTTATAACAAAACTTTCCACCAAAAATCTCCTCCCCTGGAAAACACAATACTCCATCCCACCGGAAAAATACTTCACTCATACGGATAAAATACCACTACCACCGGATAAACAATCCACTCACCCCGGATAACATTCCACCCCCTAACCCAAACCCCCAAAAGGGATAAATCCCCACCCCCCCGGATACAAATCCCCCCTAAGAAAAATAATAAATGAAACAATTCCCCACTCCCCCGGGGATACACAATCCCACTCCCCCTGGATCACAATACTCCACTCCCCACTGGTACCAATCTCCACTCACCACCTGGATACAAATACTCCACTCACCACCGGTACACAATACTCCACTCCCACCTGGATAACAATACTCCACTACCACCTGGATCCAATACCCACTCACCCCCGGGAAACCAAAAATTTCTCCACTCCCCACCGGGAAACAATACTCCACTCACCACCTGGATAACAATATCCACCCCACCTGGATACCAATACCCCACCACCCCCTGGTTACAAAAATTTTTCCCTCACCACCTGGTTAACAATACTCCCTACCCCCCTTGGTACACATACCCCCACCCCCACCGGATCCCAAAATACTCCACTCACCCCCTGGTAAAAATACCCATCACCACCTGGATAACAAACCCCACCCCCAAACCGGGGATACACAATACCCCAAAACCCACACTGGATAACAATACTCCACCACCCCCTGGATAAAAATACTCCACTCACCCCCTGGTACACAATACTCCCTCACCACCTTTTATAAAATACCCCACCCCCACTGGATACACAATACTCCATCCCCACCTGGATACACAATTCCATCACCCCCTGGATCACAATACCCACTCACCACCTGGATATAAAATACCCCTCACCCACCTGGATCCCAAATACCCACTACAACCCTGGATAAACTACCCACTCACCACCTAAAAACCAATACTCCCTACCACCTGGATAACAATACTCCACTCCCCAATATAAAAATAAACCTGGATAACAATCCCCCACTCACCCCCCGGGATACAAATACTCCACTCACCCCCTGGATACCAATACTCCACTTCCCCACCTGGTATACAAAAACTTAACCACCACCTATACACAATACTCCCTCCCCAAAACCCCTTTGGATATAAAATACTCTGCTTACCACTTGGATAACAATACCCCATCACCATGGATGCAAAATACCCACTCACCACCTGGATACCTTTCCCATCACCATGGATACACAAACCCATTCCCCTTTTTGGATACACAATACTACTCACCCCCTGGATAACAATATCTTCACCCCCTGGATACACAATTTCCCTCCCCCCTGGATCCAATATTTCCCCTCACCCCCTGGTACACCCCCCCCCCCAACCTCCCCCACCCCCACCGGATACACAAACTCCACTACCCCCGGATCAAAATCCCCACTCACCACCTGGATACACAATACTCCCTTCCCCTGGAATACACAATACTCCACTCCCACCGGATACCCCAACCCCACTCCCACCGGATACACATACTTCCACTCACCCCTGGATACCCCAATACTCCCATTTTCTTCCCCACCCCTGGTACAAAAATATCCATTTCCCACCTGGATACAAAATACTCCATTTACCACCTGGATACACCATACTCCACTCACCCCCCTTTAAAATCCCATAATAAAACTCTCATAACCCACCTGGATACCCCCAATACCCCACTACCACTGGTACACAATACTCCCTCACCACCTGGATACCCCAAAAAATTTCCCACCACCGGTTCACAATACTCCACCACCACCTGGTTACACAATACTCCATCCCCCACCGGAGCACAATACCCACTCCCCCCCTGGTACACAAACCCCACTTACCTCCGGGAACAAAATACTCCACTCACCACCTGGTAAAAAACCTTACTTCATTTCACCCCCCCCCCCTGGATACACATACCCCACTCCCCACCGGAAAATCCCACTAAAAAAATACTCCACTCCCCCCCGGGTACACAATCTCCCCTCATCACCGGGATACACCATTTTTCCTCACCCCCTGGATACACGTCCCACCCACCTCGCAGACAATACTCCACCCATCACCAAGTTTCCCCCCCCCTCCAGTATACATCTCCCTTCTAACCAGGATATTTCCCAACTAATACCACAATATCCTTCCCCCATAACAATCCTCAATAACACCAGGATAACATTATCCCCCACCCAAGGAAACAACTCCCCCCCCTTACCATCCCTTCCCTTTTTAAACGGGGTTTTAAAAACTTCTTTCCAACGAGAACCAACAAGGAGCACTGTACCCAACAACCACCATACCACTTTCCCTTCCCACCATGATACAAAGTACACACCCATTACCCGGGTCGTAGAAAACCCCACCGCCAGGAACCCCCACCATTAGATACTAAAAAACCTATTCACAACTAGGTTCGGAGTAGTAACTAACCACATTTCTCTTTCCATAGGATCCATGCTCTTTTCATTACATAATACCTCACCCCGAGATACGCATTCATACTTAACACTAAAATGCCACCAACCCGACGATATTCTTTTTTTGCAAATAATGGGTCTAAACCCAGCAACGAACAAAAAATACCTTTCATCCTTTGGACTGCTTAAAAAGTCAAACCAAATGTTCGCGATTTTCACAGAGCCCCACAAAAAGGGATCACTTTGACAAAAAATGGACCCCGGGTTCACCTCACAGATGGAAACAAAAAGTGAACAGGAAAAAGGGATGGGGAAGGGGGATGTTGGCTTGAAAAATCACATCACTTTATGCTCGGAACTACTAAATGTTTTCAAAGATCATTTGAATTTTTGGCAGAAAGATCGAGAACCAAAAACCTGGTCATTTTTGGGTTGTATACACCCCTCCGGATGCAATTTTCCCAACAATTCCAGGAACAGTTTTTTTAAAAAATGTCACTGTCTGTAAAATTTTCCCAGCTCCTGCCCCTAACATTGTGCTCCGGGATTTCAACCTAGGACCTAAAAAGGGGGAATGTAGCAAATAATTAAAAGCAGAGAAAAACACCAGGAGGCAGCTCAGATGAAAACTCACACACACACGAGCTTTTAAATCTCTGCAAAACCCGTTTAAAATTAAACGCAAGTAATAGAGCCAAAAAATGATGATCCGTTTTCGAAATTATTACCATATCAAAAAAAATATACTCAGATCACAATTAATAGAGGTTCGACATGATGGGGGGCCCCCCAGACCAAAATATGGATCAAAAAACACAAAAGAGGACTTTATTCAAAATTCCCTACACAAAATGGTTTTTTCATGGGTCAAAAAGATATAAACGGTTTTAAAGATGTAACAGCCTCACCCTTTAAAATTTTATTTTTTGGCCTCATTGGGAAAAAGGAATTTTTTAAGGAAAAAAAAGGGGATGAATAAAAGGGGAAAGCGCCAAATACGGGACTAAAATAAAACTTTTTTTGAGGCTTCCCCCTTAAATCCCCCGCATATGGGGGGGGGGGGGAAAAAAAAACCCCCCCCCCCCCCAAAACCCCCCCCAACCCCCCAACTTTTCCCAAGAGGGGCAAATAAAAAAATATGGGGAATTTAAGTTTTAAAGGAAAATTTTTTTACCAGGAAACCCACGGGAAAAAAAACCCCAAAACCCAAAAACCCATTTTTTTTTAAAAATTTTTTAAGAAAAATCGGAAGGAAAAAGAAAAAAGGGGAAAGGGGGGGAAGCCACAAAATTTTTTCCCCAAATTTATTTCTTTAAGGCCAAATTCCAAAAAATTTTTTAGACAAACCCCCCCAAGGGGGATTGGGTCCCCAAACCCCCTTTTATAAAGATTTTGGGTCTTTTCAAACCAAAAAAATATCGGCAAGGAAAATTGGAAAAAAAATTTTTTGAACTTAAAAAATTTTTTAAGTTTCCCAAAATTGAAATCGGGGGTTTTAGGAGGGGCCGTAAAAAAACCAGACCCCTGAAGATTTCGAAAAACCTTAAATGAATTTTTTTAAAGAGGGGGAAAAATTTTTGGGAAAAGTCTCAAAAACTTTTCTGATAATTTCTGACCGCAAAGACTTTAGGGGAAAAGCTGAATAAAAATTTTTTTAAAAATGCCCAAATTTTAAATTTTGGGAAATCCCCGGGGTTCAAACAAGAAAAATCCCCAAAAGGGGGGGGAAGAAGGGGCCCATTCATTTTCCCCTTTTAACCATCCCCCGGGAAAGGGAGGCATTACTCCCAAGGGTCTTTCCCCTAGGGGCCCCTAAAAAAGGGGGGGACAACATTTTTGCCCCACCCTTCCCAAAAGGGGGCAAAATTTAAATAAAATTAAGGGAATTTTTTTCCCAAAAGAAAAAGTTCACCAAAAAACCGCCCCCTTAAACGGGCCCAAAAATTTCCCCCCTAAAAACTGGGGAAAGGGTTCCCAAGGCAAGGATCGCCACCTTTTTTAAGGGTTTTTCCTTATTCCAGTTTTACCCAAAAACCCCCCAGGGGCCCCCAAAAATGGGTTTAAGCCCCGTACTTTTTTCCTTTCTTTTTTCCCAAAACCCACTTTGGGCTTTGGAACCAAATTTTTTTGGACCAACAAGGTTTTTTTTTTTGGAAAAAGCTCCCCAAAAGGAAAAACCAAAAACAAAAAAATGCAAAAAATGGTTAAGTTAAAAAAATTCCCCCCCAGGAAAAATTTGCAAAAACGGGGCCCCTTTGCTCAAGGTACCGGGGGGATGTTGAAAAAAAGCGCCCCAAAGGCCCGGGAAAAAAAAAATAAAAAAGGAAAAAAATTGGTAGAAAAAAGGAACTAAATAAAATTTCCCCTAAAAAAAATAAAAAAACAGAGAGTTTTTAAAAAAACAAAATTTTGAAAAAAACCGAGGGCCCCTTTGAGGGGTTAAAAGTGGGGGAAAAGGGGTTTTAAAAACTCTTTGGGGGTTCCAAAAAAAGAAAAAAAAGTTTTTTAAAATTTGGGGTCCCATCTGTTTTCCTCCCAAAAACTTTTAAAAATTAAAGACAGGGGAATTTTTAAAAGCAAAAGCCCCCCTGTCTTTTCTTTGGGGGGGAGATAACCCCCACCCGAAAAATTTGCAAAAAGACCAAGGTGTCCCCTTTTTTTGGGAAAAACAAAAGGCAAGACCCCCAAAGGCATATTTCCCCAACCCCAAATTTTTAAATTGGGCCCCCTGCCCCGGAAACCATGTTGAAGCAAAAACTGAGAAGAAATTTCAAATTTCTTCCGATTAAAAGGAAAATGGTATAAAAAAAACAAAAATTTAAGGGCAAACCAAAAAATAGAACCGGGGAAAAAAAAGCTATGGTTTAAAAAAAATTTTTCAAAAGGGAAGTATTTTTATTTAAGAGGGAAATCTTCCCCCCCCCCCCCCCCCCCCCCCCCCCCCCCCCAAAAAAAGGAAAAAATTAACATTGGTTTAATTTTTTCCAAAAAAAATTTCGCCCCCCTCCAAAAAAAAAAAACTTTAAAGGGAATGCCCAAGCCCAAAAAGGAAAAAGGGAAACTCTTCAGGTCACTTTTCTTTTTATGCTGGAATATGTGCCACAAAAGCCCTTTCAAGGCAAATGAAATTGGTAACTAGAAAAAGTACGAGAACCTTCAAGCACGAGAAAAAAAACACCCATTATGGGAACGCTTGGAAGTTCCCCAAACTTGTGCTCCCTAGAAAACAGGCGGGAGGGGTAAATGATTATATTCACTTGGGAAAATCCTAGAGGATTAAAACCCCAAAATTGCACACAAAATCACTCCCTATGAAAGCAAAAAACTTGGGAGACGATGCAACATCCCTCCAATGAATCCAATGAAAAGCAGGGTGCAACTAGCACGATAAAAGCAACATAATAAAAGTCAGGGGGGCCCAAAGTTCAAAGCCTCCCAGCAAGGGTAAAGAGGGGTTTCCAAAAGCCCCTGGGTATCTCAAGAAGGCCTGGACAGGTACTTTAAGTCAGTAGTGACCCCCGGGGTGTGGTTCGAAATGGGGGTTACGTGCAGCCCAAAAAGTAACAGTGGTTGATAGGCACTAATCCCCCCCCCATGAGGGGCCCGGGCACAGACCGGTCCGGGGGGGGGGGACCCCCAAAACCCTCTCCAGGAATATAGAAAAACCCCTTAAAAATGGACACCACCAACTACACAGTTAGCCCTGCCCCATTAAAATATACAAAACAGCACACCACGTGAACTACCAGGGGTTTAATACTACCTAACCCCCTACTATTCTAACTTTCTCTCCAGTGAACAATACTCCAGGGGTACTCAGTACCCAGGACCCCGGAAATCCGTATCTCACCAAAAAACCAAATATCGGGACAAAACACAGCCCCCTGGATTCTACCAGGATTCAGGCTTCCCTCCCTACCGGATCTACATAGTTCCCCAATCACCCAGGAAACAGATTATCCCACAAACCCCTTGTTTACACAAAAACCCCACCCAACATCAGTCCCACCAGACAACGCTCCCCCTCCCCTTCACTATGAAACAACCAGTTTCATTTGCACTAAACATACGCAGGGTCCCCGTCATAATGTATAGAAAAAACCCAAAAAAATTAAACCATGTGAAATTTACCTGCCTATTTATGGGAAACACACCCGTACAAAATAGAAAACAGCTCTTTAAATTTTGTTTTGAGGCACTGTCATCCCCGCTTTACCCCAATCGTGTAATCTTACAAATTGACTGTGTTTTGTGTCATTTACCAGGTTGTTGTTCTGTTGTATTTACAAATCACTAGAATCTTTTGGTTATTCGGAGCTTAAAACGAATTCCATTTCTTTATCAATGACAAATTTCTGCTAGTAATCCTAACTTACTACTGTTATGACTAATTCACTCCCATAACATTTAAATCATATTTAGTGCAAGAAGAACTATGCAAAATCTTTTTTTTCATTTTAAATAATCCACTCCATAAAACGCTCTATGTCATCACCGGAGCGTGAAAAAATTTAGAAGACAGGGGGAAAATTTTTCCCAACATTTTTTTTTTTTTTTTTTTTTTTTTAATTTTTATTTAAAAAAAAAAAAACACATTATACTTTTATGCTATACATACGTCCTAAAAAAAAGAATTGAACCATTAAATAATAAAAAACAAACAAACCCCCGTTCCATCCCAGCACTAAACTCTCATAAGAAACACACTTCAACTTTAAAAATTTTGATACCCCCCCCCCAAAAAAAAATCCCCCAACATACATGTAACTACCTAAGGAAAACCCCCCACCTGAAATACGGTGGGTTTATTTACCAAAAATACAACCAGTATCTTATAACACAAAAGGAATATAATCCAAAGAATTCACACTTATTTAATTGTAATGAAAGTTTTTATACAAAGAAAATTTCATAAATCGAGTTCATTGCCCATCATTTTATTTTTTTTTTTTTTTTTAAAACTTAAACAAATACAAGAATGTATAAGAGTTTAATAAAGAAGAAAAATATACTGGATATTAAAAAAAATTTCCTCTATCACACAATCCAGTACTTAAAATAACACTATGTGATACCTATTTCCACCCTTACACATCCAACAACGTCCCACAAAAAACCCCTCTTTTACAATAAAAATGCCAGTTCAGACAAAAAAATATTTACTCACCGTTCTAAGAAATACCTTAAATAACCCAAAAAATTAGGGTTTAACCCCTTCTTTTAAACCTTAATGGGGGAATTTTCCAAAATTGGTGTTTTCTTTAACAACCAAAACACAAAAATATAAAAGTACATACGAAAACAGATATGAAAATTTCATTGCTAATACACACACACCTGTATAAGCGGAAGAATATACACCCACAATATTTAATATCAATAATAATAATGCATCAACCATGAACTTCAAACTGTCATAACAACATTGTATAACATGGAGTTTACACGTAAAATATAAGAGAATACATTACATGCTACCTCATCTTTAAAACTAGGTTATGTAAATATTTAATATAATCCATGACTAGAATTATCACATTGAAACATGTCAAATTGGTTCTCCCCACACAAGGACGGTGCAAGAAACCCCCTCAATGAAGACTATACAGGCACTCCCCTACAACTAACTAAATCCTAGCTTAAGATAATGACTGGACATAAGATCATAATCTCCCTATCTGAAACACAAATTATACATCCTTGACATAGTAATATTCACTACATGAATGTGTGTAAAAGTATTACAATCCTTCTTCTATATAGGAGTACAGCTTTAAAGGAAAGTACTTTATTATTATTATTATAATCAAAAAGAAGCGCTAAGCCACAAGGGCTATAAGGAAAGTACTTGCAGCTGCATGTTTAAAACTACAAAAATACAAGCATCATCCCATACTAACGTACACTTGACCTACAGTGTTTCCTTGTTTTATTTTAATTTTTTAATACATCTCATATTAATAGAAAGGATTACTAGAATTCACTGGCAGTATCATTTTTGCACATGTTCAGCACTGCCTGACATAAAACACCATAACAGCTGCGTAAGCCACCTATCCTTGACAGTGAGTGTAATAAATATACCCACACCAAAATATGTAAATGTATGACGTTCTAGGTGTTACTGAATGAGACCATGGTACTGAACGCAAATATAAAATAACCCTCCAGGAACATAACCAGTTCACGAATGTATGCTCTCACTAGCTCACTCTCTCATCACCTTCAACACTACTGCACAACCTTACACCCCCCCCCCCCCCTCACATTAAAGGAGACCCGTCCCTTGCCCCCCCCCCCTGTTCCCTGAGAAGTTGTGCTACAGTGAGATTACGATAACCTACCGAAAAACTTGATTCCCATCTCCCCCCATATATTAATCTATTCCCACACCTTGTCCCCAAAGAACCTTGCTGCTAACGCTTTTATCCTCAACTGCCCTTTAATCTGCCTCATTCCCCAAGAAACATGCAAATAATCTGCCATAAACATACATCAAAGCCCTCCCCACTTTTTACTTGCTTCCCCACTTACATCCACCCACAAAAAAACTAAGAAAAGACCAACTCCCCCCCCAACAAACCTATATAACCCCGCCATCCAGACTCTCACCACGCCCAAAGATGAACTAAATTTTTACCACATGATAGGCAGTTTCTACTCACAACAGTATTTAACATGTTGCCTCTCTCACCAAACCCCTTTTTATGCTACACTTGTCTTAGTATGCAACACACCCCCATGAGAAAACGGGATACCATCTCCCTGACCTTGCTGGTCTCCTAAGCTTCCTGTAAAATCCCCCCATATGACCCTCCAGTATACATGGATGTATAATGCGGACCCCCTGCAATACACCCCGTCCCCACACCAAACCCACACTGTGTTACTTCAAATTTAACCTGCTCACTGTCTACAAGAATCTTATGTACATCTTCACTCTTTCTCAAAATCATGCCACACCACCTGTTTCTAGATCCCCTCTTCACCCTATGACACCCTAACACCCTTCCCCCCCACCCTTAGTATACCTTGCTTAATATATAATGCCATTACCTTGGCCTACTAAGGCCTACAAACCTTGTCACCCGTTTACACCTCGTCATGACCCACCTCTTGACCAACCAGGCCTCCCAAACCCCCACCTCAAACCTCAACACCAGCTCTGTATTTCCTGTAGTATCCCTGCACCCTCAAAGGGTACACCTCCTCCACACCCAGTACTTACTATATCACCTACGAGTTAATTACCAAGCCCTCTGCGGTAACCGCCTTTTCACTAACCCTCACCTTTTTAATTTGCCTAATAACACCCTACTCGTGACTGTTCCGAGTTAATCCTCCTACATTCCAGCACTGCTTATTCCATATCCCACACCACCTAATTCTGTCACAAAAACCGTTCCATCCCATCTGCCCCCAATCTCCCACCAACCAAGGTTTGTACCTCCAATAACCTAGGGACTTTGCTAAATTAACTACCATTACTGAAACCATTCCAAAAATCCTTATCACCTCTCCCACCCTTCTTAAAGCCTCCCCACTCGTTAACATCACAGTTGTGTCATCCAATAACCTACTATTCCCCCATGCTTCCACCCCCTACCCCGACAAGTTCCTCCTCCACAAAGGGGGGGCCTCAATGAAAAGGATGTTGCACACACATGCATAGATCAATGAGTCAGCGGGGCTACCCTGCCTTAATCCCTGTTCCATCATCACCTCCCCCCCCGGAGCTTTCCATTAACCTGCACCTCATGACAGCCACCTCATTAGAGTGTGCACCCACCTCGCCTTCCTCCCTCCAATAATCCAATTTCTACATATCAGTGTTCGCATCGTTAATTGGGGCCGTGCGGACCACACTGCGCAGTAGGCTCCACTTCACCGGTTTTTGCAACCAGTTTTCACTGTTCCAAACATGGCGGATTTTACACGGCAGGAGGATTAACACAGGTCTGCATTAAGATGTTAAAGGGGTTCTCTGAGCCTGCTACGATGAACGGTAACCTCTTCTGCAATTATTAGGGGATCTATATGACATCACTAACGAGGATCTGTATGGTGTGGCCCTTAACGGGATGAAAAGAGTATTTGTGAAATTTCTGAGGGCTGGTTTCTACAGCAGTTGTGGTGGTAGGGTACCAGGAACGCGAATGTGCCCAACTCCACGACGGATGTGTGTATGCATGACGTGTCTACTTACTTATAATGGGTTGGGAGAGAATGTACCTTTGAGGCAACCAAGTTTGGTAAGAGGACGTTTCCAGCAATTTACAGAGTCATTCATGGAGGCTAGAGGAGGGGAATTGCGGATGGAACCATATGAGGGCCTCAAGGAAGGTGTCATACACATATCAAGAAGATCATTAAAGGAAGGCCTATACCCTTCGTATGTGATTGTTGACAGGCAACAGTACTCAAGGTATTATGTGTCGTAGGCGTGGACACAAGGAGCCCCCCCATGTCGTCTTTGCAACTCTTATGAACAATATAACGGCGCAATGTGCACGTAGAGTTGCCCATGGGGTGTCAGCCCCGGTGGAGGAGGTCCAGCAGACGAGTGTGGTGGCGACGGCGAAACTGGACTCCTCTATGGAAGGGGTGGAGGTGGAGAAGGAGGGAGAAACAGATGGGGAGTGTGTCACACTCCAGGGTGGAGGATGGAGATCCTACTTCCAAGGCCTGTGGTGGTGAGGATGTGGCGGAGGTCGTCACAGGAGGTGTACTTGGAGTCTGTGCTCCAGGAGAAATTTGGAAGAGACTTTGGTAGAGAGAGGGACATGGTGGTCGGAACCAGTGATAGGCCGCGATTGCAAGGGCTGAGTGAGAAGGGGTAGGAACAGGGATTTAGTGGAAAGGATGCACTTGTGAGTGGCAGAGGTTACACAGGGAGGATGTACCTGAGGAAGAGATTGGTCTTGGGATGCAGTCTAGGAAGCGGCCAGCGGAGGTTGACTGAATTAGGACGACGTTTTAAAACCTGGCAAAATTCATGTAAGAAGGCATGGGCAGAGGCGGTATGAAAATCCCTACAGGGGGGGTAGTACAGGGTAAATCTGGGGGAGGGGAGGGACAGGGGGGGGGTGAAGGGTCTTATTAAAAGTGTAGTAAGGAAAGTAGTGAGCAGCTTGAAGGGAAGTGTGAGCAAGCCACAGAGGACAGGGGGTAAGCCGCTTCTTGACCATTAAGGTGGTGTAACGATAAAATGCTAATGGCCTAAAGACTGAAGTAAAAAGGGTATGGTTGGAGTGGTTTCCTCAAAAGGTATGACGTGGATGTTTGTTTTTTACAGGAGCATAAACATAAGGTCAGGTAGTGAGTTGCGATTGAGAGGATATTTGTGGTTGTAAGCTTGGCAATGTTGTAATAACGCGGAGGAGCTGCTGTTTTAGTAAAGGAGACCAGTCCATTGCGAGTCATGGGGTGGGAGAGGGGGGTGGGGGGAGGGGGAGGGGGGAGAGTAGTTCGGTGGATGGGTGGTGGGGGGAGAGCAGGGTCATGTTTTGTGGGGAGTTTTATTGCCGCGTTTGGTAACGTGAGGATAAAAAACAGACTTTGTTTGGGACGTATGTTTTAGTATCTCAGGGTTTTACCTGCTATCGCGTATAATTGGAGGTGATTGGAATTGTTGATTAGGCATGCAGACGTCATTCCTAGGGGGGTCGGGGTGCGAGTTGGGTTCTTACGGGGATACATTGCGTGTGTCGGGGTCGTGATGTGTCGGCAGGGGGGGGGGGTATCAGGGTGAGCACCTATTGTCCAGGGGAGTTTTGAGGCTGGTTGGATAGGATTTATGGAGGCTGGGGATAGGAGTGGAGAGGGTTAGAACAGTAGACGTGGTTTATCTGGACCACAGAGCAGTGTGGGTGATCCTTCGGGTGGATTGTATTCCGAGAATATATCAGAGTTATTGGAAATTAATGTGAGGCTTTTACAGAGGAAGATCAAGTTTGGTTCTTTCAGACATGGTGGAAGGGTTTGGGGGGCTTAGGGATGTGGAGGTGATTGCTAAGTATTGGTGGGAGTTGCAGGCAAAGGTGCAGATTGAAGGGATTTTTTAAGAGAGGGGTGCAGGGAACGGGCACGCTGGAGTTTGGATTGCAGAATTCATTTAGTGGGTCCAGTTGAGGGGGAGGGGGGGGGTATGTTGTTATGGGGGGGTAGGGAAGGTGTGGGAGGAGTTATGGGGGAATTAGAAGTGGTTTAGTGGAGATGCATAATGAACGTTTTGTGCAATCAGGGTCAGGGCAGGATTGGAGGACGTACTAAAAGGTGATAAAGCCTACCGGGAATGTACTCCGAAAATTCAAGGACAGACAGTTGAGGAATACCGTGGCACATATTTGCGTGGAGGGAGGGGAGGGTTATGTGCAGGAGGGTCTCTCATTGACTCAGATTGTATTAGGGTAGGTTATGATTTTTGGTTTCGGAGAAATGGAAGAGGCAATGGGGAGGGGTGGTTGGCGTTAGAAACATTTAGAGCTATAGGGTTTATCAGGTTTGGGGCCAGGGGGGTCGGGGATATGTTGGTGAGGGAGGCATTCGGGGGGCAGAGGTGGGGGAGGTGGTGATGGGTTGAGTCTGGGGAAGGCAACGCGTATGATAGGTTATCAAGATTTTTACAGAGCACAATTTTTTTGGAGGATCTGAGGGTGTGCCTAGTGGCGGTACTGAATTTTATGTTGAAACGTGGTGAATGCGCAAACACAGAGAACTGGGGTTGTTGTTTTTGTGCAAAGAAGGGGGGGGAGGAGAAGGGTATGGGAGAGGATTATCGTCCGTTGTCGTTAATGTGTTACGGATTACATATTTTTTGACGATAGGTATTGGGCAACAGTAAAGTAGGTAATTGGGAAAGCATACATGGTGGGGCATGTTATGGGTTTCGGATGGACGGACTATGAAGATGAGCCACCAGGGGGATAAGGGATTTTTATAGAGATCTGCCAGGGAGGGGGGCGTCCTGGTCTTGGAGTGGGCTCAGGCCTATGATGCGTGAAGAGGGATTTTTTGTTGGGGGCTGTTTGGAGTAATTTGGTTTTGGAGGGGGGGTTGTGAGGTGGAGTGCACTCTATATGTGGGGGCTACATGAGGGTGCAGGTTAATGGAAAACGCTTAGGGGGCGGGGCTCGAGACGTGATGATGGTAACAGGGAATTAATTGCAGGTTGGCCCTGTCGCACATTTGCTCTTTGCAGGTTGGCAACATCCTTTTCTATGAGGTGTGGAGGGAGGTATTGCAGGGGGTAGGGGGGAAAGCATGGGGGGATAGTAGGTTATGTGGTTGACCACAACTGTGTTAGTTATGAGTGGGGAGGCTTTAAGAGGTGAGGAGGTGATAAGGAGTTTGGGAATGTTTCAGAATGGTAGTTAGTTTGCATAGTCTAGGTTGATAAATTTGACACTTGTGCAAACTCTTGGGGCATCTTTATTGAGGAATCGTTACATCCACACAGTGGCTTCATCAGCCATATCAAAGGAGAATCTGAGAATCATGGAGGAGAATGAGGTAATCAGTCCCTCAACCTGAGTCGATGTGGTCAGTCCATCAATCTGAATAGAATACGGCATACGTGCTGAGAAGGAGCTTATAAACGTTGGTAGGAGAGGTGCTGCAGTATTGGTCGTGTATATTTGTTCTGTGTTGATAGATAGGTCGTGCCCCAAGAATTAGGCAAGCGAAGATTTCATTGTATTAAGATCCCAGAGTTGCATCTTCTTGGGATCTTAATACTTGGGAAATCTTCGAATTGCCTAATTTGGGGGCACGACCTACTGCAACACTGAACAGTTTATGGCCTTGTGCTTCGCTCTTCCCTGTCGAGAAGCCTCTATGAGAAGCGAATGTTCCATCCTTATCCGATCGCCGTGATGCCCATTGCCCTGCGATACTATGTTCGCTCTCATGATCTCCGCACAAAAATCCTCCATTTATAGAATGGTCACGGATTTTGTAGACATTCTTTATTAGTTCGCGCCTGTTTACTCCGTCCCTTCTCTCTTCGCCTTCATTCGCTCTTGTCTTCTCTTAATACTACCACCTTTCTATGTACATGTTAGCATCTTACTTTTCCCTACCCCTGGGAAGTTCCAGCTGTTCGAGTCTGTCCTTTCTCCCTCCATTGCTCGATAAGCACCAATGTTACGGTCGCTGCCCGCTCTCTTTTCTTGACCCTTTCACTCTCATTCTCATGCCATGCTGTGTACACAGATGGCTCTAGTCTTCTGACGGCGTAGGATTCGCAGACATTGTTTTCCGGGACAGCGTGGTACATAGAGCATTTACTATCTTTGGATAGTATTTTTAGGCTGAATTTATGCCATCATTACAGCCTTATCCGTATTGCATCTTGCCTGTGTCAATATTGTCGTTGTCTCAGACTCCTTAAGCTTTACAGGCGATACAAATATTTGAGACACCTCACCACTTAGTCCTCCGTATCCATATCTTTGGCTACGCCGCATCTTTACAAGCATATAGAGATTGTTTTTTGTTGGGTCCCTGGTATGTTGACGTACAGGGCAAGAACAGGCAGACACTGCTGCGCGGTCAGCAGTACTGACTACCTGTTTCTTCATAGAGGTTTTTCCCATTTACGGACTATTTATCTGCATATCTTCCCTCCTTCACACCAGTTGGCAACAAAACGTTGGTCTACTAGGCTCGGGAACACTTCAATCTATTATCGAGTATAGGTCTACTGGCCGTCTTCTTGATCACAGTGGCGAGGTTGGGAGGACTACTCTCTCCCGTCTTCGCACTTGGCCATTATCTCGTCGTCGCATGGGATATCTCATGGAGAGGCGTCTGGCTCTCTCTGAGAGAATTGCCAAGCTCCATTTTTCAGTCAGCACATTCTTTTTGGATGCCCACTTTATCAACGAGCACGCAGAATTTACCTCTGTGTCGTCTTCGACGCCGATGCTCTCTCTTTACTTCCTTCTCGCTGATGGACCCACCTTTCATCCGGACTCTCTCATTGACTTTTTGACAACAACTGACTTACTCTACAATATTCTGATACCTTCAGCCCTTTCTACTTCATATCTCTACTAACCCTCTGCCCCTGTACTATTCCGACTTGCCCCGCTGTTTGCTGTAACTGATGTTCATCCCTCCTCCCTTTGCCTCTAATACCCTCGCTTCCTTCCCTTACCTGGCAGCGCTGTTTTGCCCTTGTGGCTTAGCGTTCTTTTTGATTATAATATAAGAATTTATTAGTTAATGGTTCACATGTCTTTGTTTATGTGGTATGTATTGACTAAATGTATAATGTGTATGGTGTTTTTTTAATATAATAATATAAAAAAATAAAATTCTCCAAACAGGCCCCACAAAAAGTCCTCTTTCACACATCATAGGCCTGTGCCCAATCCAAAGCCTTTGGACGCCATCCCGGCAGTTCTCGATAAATTCCCTTATACCACTGTGCCATTCTTCATAGTCCGTCCCGGTATCATACTGTCCTCATGTTATGCTTTTCACCAATTATCCTTCTTTAACCGGGTTACCCTAGTCCAGTCTCAATATAATTGTGTAATTGTACTACAATTTAACGACAATCGGGAATAACGAATAATTCTCCCAACCAAGTCTCCTCACCACCTTCTTTGGCAACCAATAACTCAACAACCCCAGTTTCTTGGGTTTTGCGCTATTCCTACCTCGTTTAAACATATTCAGTTCAGAACGCCACATAGGCACTCCCTCAGATTTCCCAATGTCTCTGTTAAAAATCATTAGATAACCATCTTTTCCGCCGATGCATTGCTTCCTGACCTCAACCCATTCACCACCTCCCCCACTCCTGCCATCTGTAATGACCTCCCTCCAACATTTCCTCGATCCCCCCTGCCACCAAAACTGATGATCCCTTTAGCACTAATGTTTATAACCCAACCACCCCTTCCCCTTCTCTTCCAATTTTCCGTTAAACCAATAATAGTATACCTTTACTGTACAATCTGTGTCAGAGAGAGGACCTTCTGTCCCTGCACATACCTCTTCCCCCCCCCTCCACGAAATATGTTGCAACGGTATTCCTAAGATGTCTGTACTGGAATTTTACGGAGTACATACTCCGGTTGGCTTATCACCTTTTAGTATGTCCCTCCCAATCCATGCCTGACCATGAGTGCATCAAAAAGTTCATTATGCAATCTCCACTAATCCACTTCTAAGTTCCCCAATATACTCCTTCCGCACCTTCCCTCCCCCCCCCCTCATTAACAATCATTAAACTGGCCCTCTAAATAATTCTTGCATTCCAACCCTCCAGAACGATGCCCGTTCCCTGCCCCTGTCTTAAAAAAATCCCGGCAATCTGCACCTTTGCCTGCAAATCCCCACCACAATCAGCAATTCCACCGTCCTCATCCCTAGTCCCTAAAAACTTTTCCTCCATGTCTGAATGGACCAACATTGATCTTCTCTTGTAATAATGCCCTCACATTTTATTTTCCAAATAATCTGTTATATTCTCGGATTTACCATCCTCACGAAGGTCAGCCAATCACTGCTATGGGACGTCAGCAGTTAATCCACGTCTACTGTTCTAACCTCTCTCCATCCGTATCCCCTGCCTCACATAAATCCTTTATCCAACCTCTTGCATCATAAACTCCCCTCCCCTGTTGTACAATAGGTGTGCTCGACCTGATACCACCCCCTGCCGACCAATCTTCGACCCCTAAATCACGCAAAGCATCCGTTAGACACCCAAACACGCACCCCCGCCCCCCCCCCCCATCCCCCCTAGGTATTACGTTGCATGCCTAATCACACAGATTCCAATCACCTCATTTATCGCAATAGCAGGTAAACCCCTGAGATAGTATAACAATAAGTCCCGAACAAGGGCGTCTGTTTTTATCCTCTCACGTTACCCTATCGCGGGGCATATAAAACTGCCCCACAAAACATACCCTGTCCTCCACCCCACCACCCCATCACCCGAACAACCCTCCCCCTCCCCCCCTCTCCACCCCATGACTCGCATTGGACTGGTCTCCTTTACTAAAAAGCAGCCACTTCCTCCTTTAAAAGCATTGTTATATTTTTTTTTTACCATGCTTACAAAACAACGTATATCCCTCTCAATCGCAACTCACTACCTGACTTATGGTTATGCTCTGTAGGAAAACAAAATCACGTCTTACCTTTGAGGAACCACGCACAACCATACCCTTTTTATTCAGTCTTTGAGGCCATTTGCATTTATTGTTTTCACACCTGAATGGTCAAGGAAAGGCGGCTTACCCTGTGCCTCTGTGGCTTGCTCACACTTCCCTCCATGCTGTCACTACTTTTCCTTTCTACTTTTTTCTAATAAGACCCTACCCCCCTGTCCCCCCCCCGATTTTCCCTGTACTCCCCCCCCCCTGTAGGGGATTTTTTCGTACAGCCTCTGCCCAATGCTGTCTTACCTGGTTTTGCCAGGTGTTTATACGTCGTCTAATTCAGTCAACCCCGCTGGCGCTTCCTATGAGCAGCCTCCCAAAGCAATCTCTTCCTCAGGTACATCCTCCCTGTGTACCTCTGCCACCAGACGTGTATCCTGTCCAATATTCACTGTTACTCCCTTCTCCACTCCAGCCCTTGCTAATCGCGGCCTATCACTGGGCCGTCCATCCATGTCCTCGCCTACCTAAGCTCCTCCAAGAATTCCTGGAGCACAGGACTCCAAGGCACCTCTGGGGCGACTCCGCCAGTTTCTTCCACCACACAGGAAATGGAGGTGGATCTCCATCCTTAACCGGGAGTGTGACACCACGTCCCCATCTGTTCTCCCTCTTTTCCACATCCTCACTCCATGAGGAGTCCAGTTTTCGAACGTCGCCTACACACTCGTCTGCTGGATCTACATGCACATTGCGCGCTACATGTTCATAAGAGTGGCTAAGACGACCAGTCCTACTTTGTCCCGCATATGATACTATACCTGAGTTCTGTTGCTCTGTCATTATCACATTCGAGGTAATTGGTTCTTTAAAGTTCATCTTGGATGTTGTAGGAACCTTACTGGAGGCCCTCTTGGTTCCATCCGCCCATACCCCTCCTCTAGCATCATGAATGACTCCGTAGTTGCTGTAAAACGTCCTCTTTACCAAACTTGTCGCCTCAAGGGTACATTTTCACCCGGACACACGTGTAGTAAGTAGGAACGCATTATACACACATCACCCATCGTCGAGTTGAGGGCATATTCGGGTTCCTGGTACTCTCCACCAACTGCTGTAGAAACTGGCCCTCAGAAACTTCACAAAATACTCTTTTTCATTCCGTTAAGGGCACACTTCTGTCTCGTTAGGGATACCATATAGACCTATTAATTGCCGGAGGATGTGTCGTTCATCGTAGCAGGGCTCAGAGGAACCCCTTACAGCTCAAAGCAGACTGTTGTGTATCCTTTCTGCGGTGTAATCGCCATGTTTGATCGTGAAAACTGCGCAGAAACCAGGTGAGTGGGAGTACTGTGCCAGCCCGTCGCAGGCCAATTAGCGATGCGACAATGATTCCCAACATTTATGTCGAAAGAGAGGTGGGTTTTTAACAGGCAGAACCACCCTTCAGGGAAGCGGCACTCATTGTCACCTAACAGGTTGGAATTATAGTATACCTTATTGGTCTTGAGTGGCAGGTGCTCTTGTAACATACTACAGCGGGTCAAGTATGATATTAGGCTAATTCGTCTGAAAAAATCTTCTCTGTCCCTTTCCCTATTTCTAGAACTGTACATAACGCACTTGGTTCGTGGGATACCTGGATGAGGTGTGTTGAGAAACAAGATGGAGTTAAAGAATTACAAACGTTCATTTACATGAATTTACTTATTTAGTCATTATTAGTATTAAGTGTCTCTCTGGTTCTTGAGAAACTACATCTTCACGTTCTAGTACTGTGTTTTTCCTTAGAATGATGTGATGACTTACGATTCCTGCTGTGCTCAATATGCGCAAAACTTTGTTTAGTGGAACTTTCATGTAAATGCTTAGGAGAGTAACCATGTTCACACTTACTTGATTTTGTGTTTATTAATCTCCCAGGGCATGTTTTTTCACACTGCCAAAACTGCCTGCGGACATGGACTTAGCTGTCAGCTATGTTCATGTCGCAGCTGTGCATCATTGTATTGAGGACTGCATGTTACTCTAGTTTTACTTCGATTGGCAGTAGTGGTCTAAGGGTCACGTATGGGCTCCTCTGTTCCAGAATCCTTGTTCACTCCTATTTCCCCAACAGGAGGGGGTATATATCACTTCCTTTATAACGAGTTTCCCAAACCTAGCATACTCAGAACCCATCACTTCATCGTGCTATTCTTTTGTTTCTTCTTTTTTCCTCTTTTTCTCTTTTCTCCCACAGAAACTACGTTCCCTTCACCTTCAGAATATTAGTTTCTAAACAACAACCGGAAAATACAGTATCCAGCACACAGTATTTCCACAGTGATCTGCCACTCAAAATAGTTCACACTGTCCCACTCACTACAGTGCCTTAGCACATACTCTCTAGGACAACACATCCATCCCACTCTCTAGATACACATTACTTTTCTTATCGCCAGAATACACGTCCCTCTCATCAATATAAACTGTACTACCCATCACCACAGTGATATACAGTCTTCAACTCATTACAAGCATCCAGTTCCCTCTAGATTGCGCGTTTTCTTCCTCAAACTCTATAAACCAGTACCCCCAACCCCCCACCTGTTAGTTAGAAATTGTCCTCTCGCTCGAGCTGTGTGGACGAGTGCGCAGACGTCCGGTTTGAGTTGTTTTTGCGCAGTTTAAAAGATTGAAGCTGCCCCTAGCGTTGTGTGGTGGAAAATTTATTTTCTCCAAATGGAGCTGAATAGCAGAAGAAGAATCAACACTGTCTGCATTGAAGACGCTACGTGGGGCTGTCACGGGATCCAACATGGATTTATTTTAACCAGCGATTATTCGCGATACCTATGTATAGCAAATTGAGGTGTTAAGTGTTGTCGCACTCAATGGAACGAATGAATCTTCGTTAAAAATGACGTCTGCACGAGTCTACGAAGGCGGTGGTCGACAAGTATCAGGAGGACCATCATACAGGTTAATACAGCTGTGTCGGTGCGACTCCATGATGTATATGGGACACTAACATTGGGGGAAAATCAGGAATGTGCTTTGAGGCGATGATTTTGATATTAGCAGTGAACTGCGTACATATGGGGACGGTTACGTAGCCAGCAGGAGTTGGGCAAACTGGACCGTATGCAGGTGCGCTGGAAGGTACATATACTGCTTAAAATGACTCTTCGGACACCCTATTCCTTCATAGGTTGTGTGTTGATGGAATTCGGGCTCAAGTCTATGTAAACGTTTGCGGGGCAACAACGTACGTGTTCGGGGGGGGGGGGGGGGTATGTGGGTCATATGACCACATTGCGGCGCAGTGTGGGAAAACGAAGTGGGTACCCGGCACAACAGCAACGGCAAACAGCGCCAGTGGGCGAGGTAGGCGTATGAGCGAGAAACAGTCTATTGATACGCCGCCCAACAACGGTTGTCATGGAGTGAGGAGGTGGACAAAGAAAAGGAGCTCGATCGCCAGTGTAAACGCTGCAAGGAGAATTCAGTCTTTCGACATACATCAGAGTTTTTGAGGAGAGCTACCTAATATTGGGGAAGAAGTGGCGGCGTCTTTGGTAAAGGCGTTGGATGGTCTTGTTAGAGAATCGGTCTAGATCAGGTGGAAGACCAGGTTCTGGGGGACGGCTGAGCATGATGGTCTGGCCAGGGATGACGGTTTGTCGACGAGAGAGTCTAAAAGGATTGACGGTGCATGAGTAGAGGTGGAGGTGCATTGGACGGTGACTTAAGGATGTCAAAAGTCAGTGGAGGGCGGGACACGAAAGAGGGACTGCAGCATCATCGGATTCTGATGATGTGCTCCACTCTGCCAACGCCTGGGGAAAAAGTCTTGGGTGGAGGTACAGACAGAGAGTGGAATGGTGAACCCAAGGATCAAGGGATTGCAAAGTCTGATTCTCAAGAAAGGGGGATGGACGAGGTTTGCAAAACGAACTGAGGGAATAAGTCAATGACAGGGACAAAAGGAAAAAAACCCCATTTGTTGGAATTCAAGTGTTTTACTAATAATTTTTAACGGGGTGAGAGCTGGAGGTAAGCTTAAGTGGGTTTAATGAGTATTTGGTGCGACTTGGTGTGGATGTGGTATTCTTACAGGATCATAATTTTAGGCCTGATTATGAGTTGGATATGAGTGGTTTTAAAGTGTAAATGGATCATGCGACACGTTTGAAGGTGGGGCGGCCATTTTGGTAAAGGATAACTAGCCCGTTTTATAGTTACCGGCGTAGTGAAGGGGGGGTAGGGGAGGGTAAGTTTGAGTGGATGGAACCTGGGGTTGGGTTCCCATAAGTTTAGTGTGTGTATCTGGGCCCGGCTGAGGGGACTTGTGTATTAAAACACTAATTTGTTAAGACGTAATAGGTCTATTTTTTACGTGGTTTACCGAATGTAGCATTAATAGGCGGAGATTGGAATTGCGTGATACGTCATAAGATGTGGAGGCCTAGAGATGCTGCGGCCGCAGCCGCAGCAAGCGCAACAAGGGCTACTCACTATCTTGCCGTCCCTGGGCCTTTCCGTAACGAAATAATGAAAATATACTTTTATTTTATTATTCTAGTGTCAATTAAGAGCAAGGATGTTTAATTTGAGGAAGAGTTATTTATAGGTTTGCATGTTTTTTCCCGAAAGTTAATTTATCCACTGTAGCTAGTATGGGACAGTTTTAAGCTTCGGTATCTGATTTTATATGAAGGTTATAGTGGTCATATTTGTTATATTGTTATGTTATTCGTTATTGTGTTTTTTTTAAAAAATATCTATTGTAAAGTTTTTTCAGTTATTGCTCATATATTGTCATCTTAATGGTTTTTCCTTTTGTCTATTGTCTATTTAGTATGATTTTAATTAAAAAAACAAAAAAAATATATAATAAAAAAAAAAAGGATAGAAGTATCGGGAAGGGGGGTGGGGAGGCAGTGTATGTCCGTGATCGCTTGAATTGTTTGCACAATAAAAGGGTATTAAGTCTGAAGATACACATTCAGAGTGTGTTTGGATAGAATTTTAAGAGGGATATGAAAATTGATTTTAGGAGTGATATACCGCCCCCAAACTTAGATAGGGACCATGGGAGATACTATGGGAGAAATTGTTAGGCCAAAGGCAACATAATAGTAGTAAATAGGGAGACTTGAACTTTAGTCATATTGATTGGAATTCTTGATGGGAATTTATAATCATTACGACTTCTTAGATAAGTGTTCAGGATTTTTTTTTGAAGCAGAGTTGTGACAGAACCTACCAAGGGGGAAATAATCTGCTTGACTCAGTTCTGGCAAACAATGAATTCTTGTTAAATAATTTAGAAATTTCAGAGGAAATGGGTGCTAGCGTCCACAAATCAATTACACATTTAGCATTGAATGGAGTATGATTATTAGGATAACTCACTAACAGTCCCAGATTTTCGCTTAGCAGTTTACGATGGGCTTAGAGAAACTTATCATCTGTTGACTGGGGTAACGAAGTGAGCTATCAATTTGACAGTTTTTCTGAAACATGTACTGCTGCTCAAGATCGTTTATCCCGTATAAAGATTGTAGATTAAATAGGAAAGGACCAAATGGATGAATAAAAGGTTTGAATATTTATAAGGCATACGAAGGGGAATTTATGGGTATCAAAAGAGGTGGGGTCTCTTATGAATCGTATAATTGTCCATTAAGGGGACATTAAAAAAGTGGATAAGGGAAAAGCTAAAAGGGACTATGAAAATAAAGCTTGCTAGGGATTCGAAACTAACCCAAAAAGTTTTTTCCAGGTCTATAGAACAAAGTTAGGGATAAGATAAGTCCCCTTAAAAAGAACTACTGGAATATTACTGTCAAGGAATGAAAGTGCCGATTTTATATAATTATTTTCTCTCGCTTTTTTATCACAGGTAGGGACGCTAACAATTTTCCAGCAATTAATTTTCATAGGTGGGCCTGAAGAAGATAAATTATGTAACAATCACAGTCTCTAGTGAATGGTTGTGAAGCAGATAGACAGGAACTGAAGGGGGGGGCAAATAAGTCGCCGGGTCCTGATGAGTTTTTTTCAAGGGTTCTTAAGGAATGCTAAATGGAACTTTGTGAACCATTGACTAATAGTTTTTAATTTATCTCTACAAACAAGTGTAGTATCTGTTTTGTGCAATTTGGCTAATGTAATTCTATTTTTAAAGCAGTGGACAGTCGTTACTGTCAAATTACGCCCAATATAGCCTGACTCAATTTGTAGGCAATTTACCAGAGTCAATTATAGCTGAGTTAATAGAAGCCATCTCGATATGCATAGCTTGATTAATGAATTCTCTGTACTGGATTCACAAGAGGCGCTCTTGTCTAACTAATTATTAACTTTTTCAGTAAAGCTTATGAGGCTGTGATCACGATAAAGAATTTGATATTATTTACTTTGATTTTAGTAAGGGCTTGTGATAGAGTTCAGCACCAAAGACTGGTAAGGAAAGTGGCAGTCATGGGCATTGGGGAAAAGTGCTCTCGTGGAGTGAGTCATGGCGCACAGAACTGGAAGCTGTGTCCATAATATGGGGTTATAATCCGAGGTGGGGTATTCGTATTCAAGTTGGCGTTCCACATGGTTCAGTCTTGGGCCCGTGTGTTTGTAATCATATATCAATGATCTTGATGAGGGAATCTAGTGAAATGAAGCGATTCGCCGATGACACAAAGATAGGTAGGATAATTGATTAAAACGTTGAAGTTAGGGAACTCAGAGGATTAAACAACTCTTTTCTTGGTACAGAAATGTGGCTAGATTGCAGTTCATGGAGTATGCAAGGCTCTGAAGCTCGGGAGTGTCCATAACCCTAGCATTGTACGGTTAAATAATGTAGAGCTTAGCTTACAGATTGTGAAAAGGACTTTGGGGGTTTTGGTGAGCAGTAACCTTAATTAAACCAAGACAGCAGTGCCTAAAGCGTACGTAAAGGGCAAATAGATTATTGGGATTATATCAAGAAGTGTAAGAACAGGAAGTCGAGAGGTTTGTTTTGGTCTCCCTATACAGTTGGGCATAATTCGTTGAGATAACATTCGCATAGAATGACTATAGTTAATACATAGCATTAGAAATCTTCCTTTGAAGAATGATTGAAGACTCTTAAGTTACATTCAAGTACTTGTTGAGATGAATGAGGGGAGGACATGTCGAAGTGGATAAGTGGAAGATAGGTATTAATAAAGGGGATATTATAAGGTCTTGAGGATATCTCTAATTTCCGCAGGCGCATGTGCATCGAATCAGCACTGATCGCTGTGCGAATCAAATAAACAAAACAACGGCAGCTTCACCATCCCGAAGTCTTAGCAAGAATCCTCTGAAACAGTAAACCACTGCCAGCAACATAGTCTCTCCTGTTATACTACACAAAAGCACAGAGAGTGACACTGAAACAAAGCTGGCCTCATTCCAGTCTATATTTCGTCCAACCTTTTTTATGTTACCCAAGTAATAGCTTTTATATACTTTTACTCATGTACGAATTATTGCTCTACCATAGTGTATTCATTTTGTCAATTCCACTACTACTACTACTTACTACCATAGTGAAATCGAAATGGTACCTCACTAGTATTACACCTCACTCTGAGCCTTTTATACGTTCTGTGTAGTGGCTTGATAAGCACTGAGGAGCGAAACGTTGCCACAATTAAATGGTCACATTGTTAGCACTTATGCTGCCCTTTAATCTGCCTCATTCCCCGAGAAACATGCAAATAATCTGCCATAAACATACATCAAAGCCCTCCCCACTTTTTACTTGCTTCCCCACTTACATCCACCCACAAAAAAACTAAGAAAAGACCAACTCCCCCCCCAACAAACCTATATAACCCCGCCATCCAGACTCTCACCACGCCCAAAGATGAACTAAATTTTTACCACATGATAGGCAGTTTCTACTCACAACAGTATTTAACATGTTGCCTCTCTCACCAAACCCCTTTTTATGCTACACTTGTCTTAGTATGCAACACACCCCCATGAGAAAACGGGATACCATCTCCCTGACCTTGCTGGTCTCCTAAGCTTCCTGTAAAATCCCCCCATATGACCCTCCAGTATACATGGATGTATAATGCGGACCCCCTGCAATACACCCCGTCCCCACACCAAACCCACACTGTGTTACTTCAAATTTAACCTGCTCACTGTCTACAAGAATCTTATGTACATCTTCACTCTTTCTCAAAATCATGCCACACCACCTGTTTCTAGATCCCCTCTTCACCCTATGACACCCTAACACCCTTCCCCCCCACCCTTAGTATACCTTGCTTAATATATAATGCCATTACCTTGGCCTACTAAGGCCTACAAACCTTGTCACCCGTTTACACCTCGTCATGACCCACCTCTTGACCAACCAGGCCTCCCAAACCCCCACCTCAAACCTCAACACCAGCTCTGTATTTCCTGTAGTATCCCTGCACCCTCAAAGGGTACACCTCCTCCACACCCAGTACTTACTATATCACCTACGAGTTAATTACCAAGCCCTCTGCGGTAACCGCCTTTTCACTAACCCTCACCTTTTTAATTTGCCTAATAACACCCTACTCGTGACTGTTCCGAGTTAATCCTCCTACATTCCAGCACTGCTTATTCCATATCCCACACCACCTAATTCTGTCACAAAAACCGTTCCATCCCATCTGCCCCCAATCTCCCACCAACCAAGGTTTGTACCTCCAATAACCTAGGGACTTTGCTAAATTAACTACCATTACTGAAACCATTCCAAAAATCCTTATCACCTCTCCCACCCTTCTTAAAGCCTCCCCACTCGTTAACATCACAGTTGTGTCATCCAATAACCTACTATTCCCCCATGCTTCCACCCCCTACCCCGACAAGTTCCTCCTCCACAAAGGGGGGGCCTCAATGAAAAGGATGTTGCACACACATGCATAGATCAATGAGTCAGCGGGGCTACCCTGCCTTAATCCCTGTTCCATCATCACCTCCCCCCCCGGAGCTTTCCATTAACCTGCACCTCATGACAGCCACCTCATTAGAGTGTGCACCCACCTCGCCTTCCTCCCTCCAATAATCCAATTTCTACATATCAGTGTTCGCATCGTTAATTGGGGCCGTGCGGACCACACTGCGCAGTAGGCTCCACTTCACCGGTTTTTGCAACCAGTTTTCACTGTTCCAAACATGGCGGATTTTACACGGCAGGAGGATTAACACAGGTCTGCATTAAGATGTTAAAGGGGTTCTCTGAGCCTGCTACGATGAACGGTAACCTCTTCTGCAATTATTAGGGGATCTATATGACATCACTAACGAGGATCTGTATGGTGTGGCCCTTAACGGGATGAAAAGAGTATTTGTGAAATTTCTGAGGGCTGGTTTCTACAGCAGTTGTGGTGGTAGGGTACCAGGAACGCGAATGTGCCCAACTCCACGACGGATGTGTGTATGCATGACGTGTCTACTTACTTATAATGGGTTGGGAGAGAATGTACCTTTGAGGCAACCAAGTTTGGTAAGAGGACGTTTCCAGCAATTTACAGAGTCATTCATGGAGGCTAGAGGAGGGGAATTGCGGATGGAACCATATGAGGGCCTCAAGGAAGGTGTCATACACATATCAAGAAGATCATTAAAGGAAGGCCTATACCCTTCGTATGTGATTGTTGACAGGCAACAGTACTCAAGGTATTATGTGTCGTAGGCGTGGACACAAGGAGCCCCCCCATGTCGTCTTTGCAACTCTTATGAACAATATAACGGCGCAATGTGCACGTAGAGTTGCCCATGGGGTGTCAGCCCCGGTGGAGGAGGTCCAGCAGACGAGTGTGGTGGCGACGGCGAAACTGGACTCCTCTATGGAAGGGGTGGAGGTGGAGAAGGAGGGAGAAACAGATGGGGAGTGTGTCACACTCCAGGGTGGAGGATGGAGATCCTACTTCCAAGGCCTGTGGTGGTGAGGATGTGGCGGAGGTCGTCACAGGAGGTGTACTTGGAGTCTGTGCTCCAGGAGAAATTTGGAAGAGACTTTGGTAGAGAGAGGGACATGGTGGTCGGAACCAGTGATAGGCCGCGATTGCAAGGGCTGAGTGAGAAGGGGTAGGAACAGGGATTTAGTGGAAAGGATGCACTTGTGAGTGGCAGAGGTTACACAGGGAGGATGTACCTGAGGAAGAGATTGGTCTTGGGATGCAGTCTAGGAAGCGGCCAGCGGAGGTTGACTGAATTAGGACGACGTTTTAAAACCTGGCAAAATTCATGTAAGAAGGCATGGGCAGAGGCGGTATGAAAATCCCTACAGGGGGGGTAGTACAGGGTAAATCTGGGGGAGGGGAGGGACAGGGGGGGGGTGAAGGGTCTTATTAAAAGTGTAGTAAGGAAAGTAGTGAGCAGCTTGAAGGGAAGTGTGAGCAAGCCACAGAGGACAGGGGGTAAGCCGCTTCTTGACCATTAAGGTGGTGTAACGATAAAATGCTAATGGCCTAAAGACTGAAGTAAAAAGGGTATGGTTGGAGTGGTTTCCTCAAAAGGTATGACGTGGATGTTTGTTTTTTACAGGAGCATAAACATAAGGTCAGGTAGTGAGTTGCGATTGAGAGGATATTTGTGGTTGTAAGCTTGGCAATGTTGTAATAACGCGGAGGAGCTGCTGTTTTAGTAAAGGAGACCAGTCCATTGCGAGTCATGGGGTGGGAGAGGGGGGTGGGGGGAGGGGGAGGGGGGAGAGTAGTTCGGTGGATGGGTGGTGGGGGGAGAGCAGGGTCATGTTTTGTGGGGAGTTTTATTGCCGCGTTTGGTAACGTGAGGATAAAAAACAGACTTTGTTTGGGACGTATGTTTTAGTATCTCAGGGTTTTACCTGCTATCGCGTATAATTGGAGGTGATTGGAATTGTTGATTAGGCATGCAGACGTCATTCCTAGGGGGGTCGGGGTGCGAGTTGGGTTCTTACGGGGATACATTGCGTGTGTCGGGGTCGTGATGTGTCGGCAGGGGGGGGGGGTATCAGGGTGAGCACCTATTGTCCAGGGGAGTTTTGAGGCTGGTTGGATAGGATTTATGGAGGCTGGGGATAGGAGTGGAGAGGGTTAGAACAGTAGACGTGGTTTATCTGGACCACAGAGCAGTGTGGGTGATCCTTCGGGTGGATTGTATTCCGAGAATATATCAGAGTTATTGGAAATTAATGTGAGGCTTTTACAGAGGAAGATCAAGTTTGGTTCTTTCAGACATGGTGGAAGGGTTTGGGGGGCTTAGGGATGTGGAGGTGATTGCTAAGTATTGGTGGGAGTTGCAGGCAAAGGTGCAGATTGAAGGGATTTTTTAAGAGAGGGGTGCAGGGAACGGGCACGCTGGAGTTTGGATTGCAGAATTCATTTAGTGGGTCCAGTTGAGGGGGAGGGGGGGGGTATGTTGTTATGGGGGGGTAGGGAAGGTGTGGGAGGAGTTATGGGGGAATTAGAAGTGGTTTAGTGGAGATGCATAATGAACGTTTTGTGCAATCAGGGTCAGGGCAGGATTGGAGGACGTACTAAAAGGTGATAAAGCCTACCGGGAATGTACTCCGAAAATTCAAGGACAGACAGTTGAGGAATACCGTGGCACATATTTGCGTGGAGGGAGGGGAGGGTTATGTGCAGGAGGGTCTCTCATTGACTCAGATTGTATTAGGGTAGGTTATGATTTTTGGTTTCGGAGAAATGGAAGAGGCAATGGGGAGGGGTGGTTGGCGTTAGAAACATTTAGAGCTATAGGGTTTATCAGGTTTGGGGCCAGGGGGGTCGGGGATATGTTGGTGAGGGAGGCATTCGGGGGGCAGAGGTGGGGGAGGTGGTGATGGGTTGAGTCTGGGGAAGGCAACGCGTATGATAGGTTATCAAGATTTTTACAGAGCACAATTTTTTTGGAGGATCTGAGGGTGTGCCTAGTGGCGGTACTGAATTTTATGTTGAAACGTGGTGAATGCGCAAACACAGAGAACTGGGGTTGTTGTTTTTGTGCAAAGAAGGGGGGGGAGGAGAAGGGTATGGGAGAGGATTATCGTCCGTTGTCGTTAATGTGTTACGGATTACATATTTTTTGACGATAGGTATTGGGCAACAGTAAAGTAGGTAATTGGGAAAGCATACATGGTGGGGCATGTTATGGGTTTCGGATGGACGGACTATGAAGATGAGCCACCAGGGGGATAAGGGATTTTTATAGAGATCTGCCAGGGAGGGGGGCGTCCTGGTCTTGGAGTGGGCTCAGGCCTATGATGCGTGAAGAGGGATTTTTTGTTGGGGGCTGTTTGGAGTAATTTGGTTTTGGAGGGGGGGTTGTGAGGTGGAGTGCACTCTATATGTGGGGGCTACATGAGGGTGCAGGTTAATGGAAAACGCTTAGGGGGCGGGGCTCGAGACGTGATGATGGTAACAGGGAATTAATTGCAGGTTGGCCCTGTCGCACATTTGCTCTTTGCAGGTTGGCAACATCCTTTTCTATGAGGTGTGGAGGGAGGTATTGCAGGGGGTAGGGGGGAAAGCATGGGGGGATAGTAGGTTATGTGGTTGACCACAACTGTGTTAGTTATGAGTGGGGAGGCTTTAAGAGGTGAGGAGGTGATAAGGAGTTTGGGAATGTTTCAGAATGGTAGTTAGTTTGCATAGTCTAGGTTGATAAATTTGACACTTGTGCAAACTCTTGGGGCATCTTTATTGAGGAATCGTTACATCCACACAGTGGCTTCATCAGCCATATCAAAGGAGAATCTGAGAATCATGGAGGAGAATGAGGTAATCAGTCCCTCAACCTGAGTCGATGTGGTCAGTCCATCAATCTGAATAGAATACGGCATACGTGCTGAGAAGGAGCTTATAAACGTTGGTAGGAGAGGTGCTGCAGTATTGGTCGTGTATATTTGTTCTGTGTTGATAGATAGGTCGTGCCCCAAGAATTAGGCAAGCGAAGATTTCATTGTATTAAGATCCCAGAGTTGCATCTTCTTGGGATCTTAATACTTGGGAAATCTTCGAATTGCCTAATTTGGGGGCACGACCTACTGCAACACTGAACAGTTTATGGCCTTGTGCTTCGCTCTTCCCTGTCGAGAAGCCTCTATGAGAAGCGAATGTTCCATCCTTATCCGATCGCCGTGATGCCCATTGCCCTGCGATACTATGTTCGCTCTCATGATCTCCGCACAAAAATCCTCCATTTATAGAATGGTCACGGATTTTGTAGACATTCTTTATTAGTTCGCGCCTGTTTACTCCGTCCCTTCTCTCTTCGCCTTCATTCGCTCTTGTCTTCTCTTAATACTACCACCTTTCTATGTACATGTTAGCATCTTACTTTTCCCTACCCCTGGGAAGTTCCAGCTGTTCGAGTCTGTCCTTTCTCCCTCCATTGCTCGATAAGCACCAATGTTACGGTCGCTGCCCGCTCTCTTTTCTTGACCCTTTCACTCTCATTCTCATGCCATGCTGTGTACACAGATGGCTCTAGTCTTCTGACGGCGTAGGATTCGCAGACATTGTTTTCCGGGACAGCGTGGTACATAGAGCATTTACTATCTTTGGATAGTATTTTTAGGCTGAATTTATGCCATCATTACAGCCTTATCCGTATTGCATCTTGCCTGTGTCAATATTGTCGTTGTCTCAGACTCCTTAAGCTTTACAGGCGATACAAATATTTGAGACACCTCACCACTTAGTCCTCCGTATCCATATCTTTGGCTACGCCGCATCTTTACAAGCATATAGAGATTGTTTTTTGTTGGGTCCCTGGTATGTTGACGTACAGGGCAAGAACAGGCAGACACTGCTGCGCGGTCAGCAGTACTGACTACCTGTTTCTTCATAGAGGTTTTTCCCATTTACGGACTATTTATCTGCATATCTTCCCTCCTTCACACCAGTTGGCAACAAAACGTTGGTCTACTAGGCTCGGGAACACTTCAATCTATTATCGAGTATAGGTCTACTGGCCGTCTTCTTGATCACAGTGGCGAGGTTGGGAGGACTACTCTCTCCCGTCTTCGCACTTGGCCATTATCTCGTCGTCGCATGGGATATCTCATGGAGAGGCGTCTGGCTCTCTCTGAGAGAATTGCCAAGCTCCATTTTTCAGTCAGCACATTCTTTTTGGATGCCCACTTTATCAACGAGCACGCAGAATTTACCTCTGTGTCGTCTTCGACGCCGATGCTCTCTCTTTACTTCCTTCTCGCTGATGGACCCACCTTTCATCCGGACTCTCTCATTGACTTTTTGACAACAACTGACTTACTCTACAATATTCTGATACCTTCAGCCCTTTCTACTTCATATCTCTACTAACCCTCTGCCCCTGTACTATTCCGACTTGCCCCGCTGTTTGCTGTAACTGATGTTCATCCCTCCTCCCTTTGCCTCTAATACCCTCGCTTCCTTCCCTTACCTGGCAGCGCTGTTTTGCCCTTGTGGCTTAGCGTTCTTTTTGATTATAATATAAGAATTTATTAGTTAATGGTTCACATGTCTTTGTTTATGTGGTATGTATTGACTAAATGTATAATGTGTATGGTGTTTTTTTAATATAATAATATAAAAAAATAAAATTCTCCAAACAGGCCCCACAAAAAGTCCTCTTTCACACATCATAGGCCTGTGCCCAATCCAAAGCCTTTGGACGCCATCCCGGCAGTTCTCGATAAATTCCCTTATACCACTGTGCCATTCTTCATAGTCCGTCCCGGTATCATACTGTCCTCATGTTATGCTTTTCACCAATTATCCTTCTTTAACCGGGTTACCCTAGTCCAGTCTCAATATAATTGTGTAATTGTACTACAATTTAACGACAATCGGGAATAACGAATAATTCTCCCAACCAAGTCTCCTCACCACCTTCTTTGGCAACCAATAACTCAACAACCCCAGTTTCTTGGGTTTTGCGCTATTCCTACCTCGTTTAAACATATTCAGTTCAGAACGCCACATAGGCACTCCCTCAGATTTCCCAATGTCTCTGTTAAAAATCATTAGATAACCATCTTTTCCGCCGATGCATTGCTTCCTGACCTCAACCCATTCACCACCTCCCCCACTCCTGCCATCTGTAATGACCTCCCTCCAACATTTCCTCGATCCCCCCTGCCACCAAAACTGATGATCCCTTTAGCACTAATGTTTATAACCCAACCACCCCTTCCCCTTCTCTTCCAATTTTCCGTTAAACCAATAATAGTATACCTTTACTGTACAATCTGTGTCAGAGAGAGGACCTTCTGTCCCTGCACATACCTCTTCCCCCCCCCTCCACGAAATATGTTGCAACGGTATTCCTAAGATGTCTGTACTGGAATTTTACGGAGTACATACTCCGGTTGGCTTATCACCTTTTAGTATGTCCCTCCCAATCCATGCCTGACCATGAGTGCATCAAAAAGTTCATTATGCAATCTCCACTAATCCACTTCTAAGTTCCCCAATATACTCCTTCCGCACCTTCCCTCCCCCCCCCCTCATTAACAATCATTAAACTGGCCCTCTAAATAATTCTTGCATTCCAACCCTCCAGAACGATGCCCGTTCCCTGCCCCTGTCTTAAAAAAATCCCGGCAATCTGCACCTTTGCCTGCAAATCCCCACCACAATCAGCAATTCCACCGTCCTCATCCCTAGTCCCTAAAAACTTTTCCTCCATGTCTGAATGGACCAACATTGATCTTCTCTTGTAATAATGCCCTCACATTTTATTTTCCAAATAATCTGTTATATTCTCGGATTTACCATCCTCACGAAGGTCAGCCAATCACTGCTATGGGACGTCAGCAGTTAATCCACGTCTACTGTTCTAACCTCTCTCCATCCGTATCCCCTGCCTCACATAAATCCTTTATCCAACCTCTTGCATCATAAACTCCCCTCCCCTGTTGTACAATAGGTGTGCTCGACCTGATACCACCCCCTGCCGACCAATCTTCGACCCCTAAATCACGCAAAGCATCCGTTAGACACCCAAACACGCACCCCCGCCCCCCCCCCCCATCCCCCCTAGGTATTACGTTGCATGCCTAATCACACAGATTCCAATCACCTCATTTATCGCAATAGCAGGTAAACCCCTGAGATAGTATAACAATAAGTCCCGAACAAGGGCGTCTGTTTTTATCCTCTCACGTTACCCTATCGCGGGGCATATAAAACTGCCCCACAAAACATACCCTGTCCTCCACCCCACCACCCCATCACCCGAACAACCCTCCCCCTCCCCCCCTCTCCACCCCATGACTCGCATTGGACTGGTCTCCTTTACTAAAAAGCAGCCACTTCCTCCTTTAAAAGCATTGTTATATTTTTTTTTTACCATGCTTACAAAACAACGTATATCCCTCTCAATCGCAACTCACTACCTGACTTATGGTTATGCTCTGTAGGAAAACAAAATCACGTCTTACCTTTGAGGAACCACGCACAACCATACCCTTTTTATTCAGTCTTTGAGGCCATTTGCATTTATTGTTTTCACACCTGAATGGTCAAGGAAAGGCGGCTTACCCTGTGCCTCTGTGGCTTGCTCACACTTCCCTCCATGCTGTCACTACTTTTCCTTTCTACTTTTTTCTAATAAGACCCTACCCCCCTGTCCCCCCCCCGATTTTCCCTGTACTCCCCCCCCCCTGTAGGGGATTTTTTCGTACAGCCTCTGCCCAATGCTGTCTTACCTGGTTTTGCCAGGTGTTTATACGTCGTCTAATTCAGTCAACCCCGCTGGCGCTTCCTATGAGCAGCCTCCCAAAGCAATCTCTTCCTCAGGTACATCCTCCCTGTGTACCTCTGCCACCAGACGTGTATCCTGTCCAATATTCACTGTTACTCCCTTCTCCACTCCAGCCCTTGCTAATCGCGGCCTATCACTGGGCCGTCCATCCATGTCCTCGCCTACCTAAGCTCCTCCAAGAATTCCTGGAGCACAGGACTCCAAGGCACCTCTGGGGCGACTCCGCCAGTTTCTTCCACCACACAGGAAATGGAGGTGGATCTCCATCCTTAACCGGGAGTGTGACACCACGTCCCCATCTGTTCTCCCTCTTTTCCACATCCTCACTCCATGAGGAGTCCAGTTTTCGAACGTCGCCTACACACTCGTCTGCTGGATCTACATGCACATTGCGCGCTACATGTTCATAAGAGTGGCTAAGACGACCAGTCCTACTTTGTCCCGCATATGATACTATACCTGAGTTCTGTTGCTCTGTCATTATCACATTCGAGGTAATTGGTTCTTTAAAGTTCATCTTGGATGTTGTAGGAACCTTACTGGAGGCCCTCTTGGTTCCATCCGCCCATACCCCTCCTCTAGCATCATGAATGACTCCGTAGTTGCTGTAAAACGTCCTCTTTACCAAACTTGTCGCCTCAAGGGTACATTTTCACCCGGACACACGTGTAGTAAGTAGGAACGCATTATACACACATCACCCATCGTCGAGTTGAGGGCATATTCGGGTTCCTGGTACTCTCCACCAACTGCTGTAGAAACTGGCCCTCAGAAACTTCACAAAATACTCTTTTTCATTCCGTTAAGGGCACACTTCTGTCTCGTTAGGGATACCATATAGACCTATTAATTGCCGGAGGATGTGTCGTTCATCGTAGCAGGGCTCAGAGGAACCCCTTACAGCTCAAAGCAGACTGTTGTGTATCCTTTCTGCGGTGTAATCGCCATGTTTGATCGTGAAAACTGCGCAGAAACCAGGTGAGTGGGAGTACTGTGCCAGCCCGTCGCAGGCCAATTAGCGATGCGACAATGATTCCCAACATTTATGTCGAAAGAGAGGTGGGTTTTTAACAGGCAGAACCACCCTTCAGGGAAGCGGCACTCATTGTCACCTAACAGGTTGGAATTATAGTATACCTTATTGGTCTTGAGTGGCAGGTGCTCTTGTAACATACTACAGCGGGTCAAGTATGATATTAGGCTAATTCGTCTGAAAAAATCTTCTCTGTCCCTTTCCCTATTTCTAGAACTGTACATAACGCACTTGGTTCGTGGGATACCTGGATGAGGTGTGTTGAGAAACAAGATGGAGTTAAAGAATTACAAACGTTCATTTACATGAATTTACTTATTTAGTCATTATTAGTATTAAGTGTCTCTCTGGTTCTTGAGAAACTACATCTTCACGTTCTAGTACTGTGTTTTTCCTTAGAATGATGTGATGACTTACGATTCCTGCTGTGCTCAATATGCGCAAAACTTTGTTTAGTGGAACTTTCATGTAAATGCTTAGGAGAGTAACCATGTTCACACTTACTTGATTTTGTGTTTATTAATCTCCCAGGGCATGTTTTTTCACACTGCCAAAACTGCCTGCGGACATGGACTTAGCTGTCAGCTATGTTCATGTCGCAGCTGTGCATCATTGTATTGAGGACTGCATGTTACTCTAGTTTTACTTCGATTGGCAGTAGTGGTCTAAGTACATTGTACATGAAAGTTTATATACAAAGACATTCTCATATAATCGAGTTCATTGCCCACTCATTAGTATTTTTTTTTTTTTATTTAAAACTTACAACAAATACAAGAATGTATAAGAGTTTAATAAAGAAGAACTATACTGGATATTAACAAAATCCTCTATCACACAATCCCAGTACTTAAAATAACACTATAGCTGATAGCCATATTACCACCAGTTACACATCCAACAACATGTCCTACAAAACCCCTCCTTTTACAATAATTAATAATGCCAGTGCAGACAAAAATATTTACATACACCGTTCTAAGAAATACCTTAAGTAACCTAACAATTAGGGTTATACCCCTTCCTCATTAAACCTTAATGGGAATTTACCAGAAGTTGGTGATGCATGAACAAAACAAAACACAAAAATATAAAAGTACATACGAAAACAGATATGGACATTACATTGCTATACACACACACCTGTATAAGCGGAAGAATATACACCCACAATATTTAATATCAATAATAATAATGCATCAACCATGAACTTCAAACTGTCATAACAACATTGTATAACATGGAGTTTACACGTAAAATATAAGAGAATACATTACATGCTACCTCATCTTTAAAACTAGGTTATGTAAATATTTAATATAATCCAAGACTAGAATTATCACATTGAAACATGTCAAATTGGTTCTCCCCACACAAGGACGGGGCGAGAAACCCCCTCAATGAAGACTATACAGGCACTCCCCTACAACTAACTAAATCCTAGCTTAAGATAATGACTGGACATAAGATCATAATCTCCCTATCTGAAACACAAAGTATACATCCTTGACATAGTAATATTCACTACATGAATGTGTGTAAAAGTATTACAATCCTTCTTCTATATAGGAGTACAGCTTTAAAGGAAAGTACTTTATTATTATTATAATCAAAAAGAAGCGCTAAGCGTTATATAAGGCTCCATCCTGTCACTTCATCTCCATATTGTTTCATTCTATGGAACAATGCTCTTCTCCAGACTGAGGGACTGACCACCTCAAAACTTTAAGGGTGATGGACTGATTACATCGTCTTCAAGTATCTTCTGCTTCTATCAACTTTTCTGTACTCGACTGAAGAAGCCTACTGTGTAGGCGAAACGTTTCGAAATGAAGATACTTAACTGTTGCATATGTGTCTTACCTTATGTTCTTATACGTCGTACCTCACACTCTCACCCTTTTTCACCAGGACAAATACTCCTTTCTCCAACAAGATATACCATAAAGAAAGAAATTCATAGGCTTTAAAAAGAAAATATCAGTTTAAATACAAGTTACATGAATACGTATTAACTATACAAGAAATCACATTCTTCCTTTTTTGCTCTTTCACCCAATTTGAACATTTTTAGTTCTTTTTCCTAAACTGGCTTATACTGAGACTTTAGTACATTTTTCTCAACCATCAGAATACATAGTACCCCACTCAACACCATACTTCCCTCCCTCTCCTCTCCTGCACCAGGATAAAGACTTCGTTCTCGACCATGTACCCTCGATAATGCACAGTACAGCCTTCTCTTCCTCGAAGATACAGTATCTAACCCATCATGACGATATACAAACCCAGCCATCACAATGATTAAACAAACCATACCACTTGAGGGGATAGAACCCGCGATCAGAGAGTCTCAAATCTTTAGACCATCGCCTTAGCCACTGGGTCAGCTAGCCACATTAATTAAGATTCATCCAACTGGGCATATATATTTGTTTGCAATCATGTCATTACGATTTCGCGAGTCATCATAATGATTCGCAGTACTCTACAGATCACCCATTCCATATTTCCCATATTTCCATTGTGTCGGTATTTCATACCATTTATTTCATCTATATCCATCTGTAGTAAGGTGACCAAAACTGAGAGGAATAATAATAATAATAATAATATCTTTATTTCTACAAGTACATGTACAGGGTATACAGTCCTAGCTGATATCACTGACATGCTACTACATAGAAAGCCGCTTGTTATGCAGATCATTTCGGGGAAATTTTGTCCCAGGAAGGGACCACACCAGTCGACTAAGAGCCAGGTACCCATTGGGTGAACATGGACAACTTGTGTAAGGAAACACGCCCAAAGTTTTCACCCTCGCCGGGAATCGAACCCGGGCACTCACCATGCGAAGTGAGAGTTTTTTGCCACCAGGCCACTAGTGATGTATAGACCAGTAAAATAACTCTTGAACTTCTGTAACTTATACTTCTTAAAATAAATCGAGGGTTATTCTCATTCCCAAAGACTAGGACCTTACACTTGTACTCTTTCAACTTCATCTGCCACTTTTCAGACCAAGACATTAATCTGTCCAAATCCTCCTGGAATTCATTGGTATCCTCCTCAGAATTAATCATACGCCCCATTTTTGTATCATCAGCAGATTTGCCCATGTCACTTGTAATTCCTTCATCAAGATCATTAATGTAAATTATGAACAACAATTCGCCTAAAACTGATCCTTGTAGGACTCCACTAGCAACTAATCCCCATTTAGATTTGACTCCATTAATGCAAACTCTGCTTTCTATTGGTAAGCCATGCCTCTGTCCATGCTAGAACTTTACCTCCTATACCATGAGATGTCACTTTCCTTAAGAGTCTTTTGTGAGGTACTCTATCGAAAGCTTTACTAAAATCCAAATAAACAACATCATATTCTTTACCATTATCTACTGCCTCAAATGCTTTATTAAAGAATGCCAGTAAATTTGTCAGCAGGAACGACCTTTCATGAATCCATGTTGAAATTCATTAATCAAATTATGCTCATCAAGATGACGTCTAATAATATCAGATATAATTGTTTCCAATAATTTGCCTTATCCCCTGATTTAAATATAGGAACTACATTAGCCATCTTCCACATCTCTGACACAATACCAGTTTGATGGAAGCATTAAACACGCTCGTTTATGGCTGACTAAGTTCCATTTTGCATTCTTTAAGTACCCTGGAAAACAACTCGTCAGGTCCCGGGGACTTATTTTGTTTCAGTTTATCTATCTATTTGATAACCATGTCCCTCATGACAGTAATATTAGTTAATTTAATTTTGGGGGGAACTAAATAATTGTTAATTACTATACACTTGAAAGAACCCTTTTGGATTAGTCTTTGATTCATTAGCAATCTTAATTTCATAGTCACGTTTAGCCTTTCGAATCCTCTTTTTTACTTCTCTTTTAAACTGAACATATTGGTCAGTAAGGTTTACCTCTCCTCTTTCGATGCACCTATAAATTCTTCTTTTCTCTCCAAATAGATGCGTTAACCTGCTGTTAACCCATTTGGGATCGTTATTATTTGACCTAATTTCTCTCTGAGGAATGTATATACTCTGTGCAAGTTGTGCATTATTAAGAAAAAATCGTTACCCCAGTCGAGATTAGACAGGTGTTCCCTAAGTCCATTATAATCGGCAGAACGAAAATCGTGGACTTTTACCATATCCTTAGTCTCGTACTTCCAGGAAATACTAACAGTAATGAATCTGTGATCACTTGTGCTAAGCTCTTCAGTGATCTCCAGATTATGAGTATTTCTTTATTTGACAAGACTAGATCGAGCAAATTATTACCTCTGTTAGGCTCTGCTACACACTGTTTCAGGAAACAATCCTGAATTTCTTCCATAAAGTCACTGGACTCCAGATTATCTGTCAAAGAAGTCCAGTCAATCTGACTAAAGTTAAAATCCCCTATCATTACGTTAGTTTGTCTAGACATCCTAACAATTTCGTTCAAAAGAAGTTTCCCTCTATCGTTATCCAAGCCTGTAGGTCGGTATATTACCTAGAATTAATTTTTTTTACCAAGAAATTCTACCCAGATTCTGTTACTAATCCATCCACTTTTGTACCTGTTTAATGCAAAATTTATATTTTCTCATACATATAATGCAACTCCTCCCCTTTTCCCGTTATATATATATCTACATGGAACACCTTAAATCCTTTAAAATGGCACTCGGCAATTATCCCTCGACTCTTTAAATTATACCATATTTCAGTTATTCCAACGACATCAAAGTTCCCAGCACATGCTACCAAACGTAATTCATTTAATGTTATTTATGGCACTTCGACAATTAGCATAAAATACATTAATATGTTTTTTTTTCTTCTGCACCTTTTTCCTATTCACCTTTGCTTTTACACAGTTTCTCTTCATATTATTACCCAGTGTTACTCGATGACTGTTATTATAATTTAAGACTCATAATTTCAAAGCTTAAGTCAATATTTCCACACACATTATTTTCCATTCCAAAATCCATACCTCTGTCTAATCAAAGTTTAAAGTCCTAACATCACCCTCAACTGAATTAGCGAGAAAACCCACACCTGCCCTGGATAAATGAACCCCATCACTGGCATACACGTCATTTCTACCGTAGAAGTGGCCCCAGTTATCAATGAAAGGTACTGCATTATCCTTACAGTGTTTGTCCAGCCAACAATTAATACCAGTTGCTATGGACTACCATTCATTTCCAACACCCCTTCTTGGCAAAATACCGCATATAACAGGGTGCCCTCCCTTCTTCCTAATTATGTCTATTCTAACTAAATCCTCACTTCTATGCTTACCTACATCATTGCCTCCAGCACTGAGACAGATAATAGGATTGATCCCATTTCTATTCATGATGATGTCAAGCTGGCTAACAGTATCATCCATCTCAGCCCCAGGAAAGCAAACCCTCTGTCTCCTACTCCTGTCTTTCAAGCAGAAAGCCCTATCCATATACCTAATCTGACTGTCCCCAAAAAGCACAATGTTCTTAACTTCCCTGTTGTTCTTTATTGTGGTGTTCTCAGAAATCAACTCACATTAGTCAGGTAGCATGGACAATGAAATCGAAGTTTCCACAGTAGTCCCCTGGTTCTTTGTCATATCTACCTCTCTATCCATCCTCTTGATCCTTAGCTTCGTTCCATGATGTGTGGCAACTATCTAGGTTCCATCCATGACTTGAGGATTCACAACCGGAGGATTACTATGAATCTTCATGTTTTCTTCATTCATTAGCTGTTTCTCTAGCTTAGCCATCCTCAGCTCCTCCTTAAGCTGCAGGTGTCGAGAGGGTTCGTGGAGATATGATGGTTGGCGTTAAACACAGTCGTTGGATGGTAACACATATATTAGCAGAGTGTGAGAGGGGAGAGGCCCAACCTGCCTGTGTTGCCTATAGACCTAAGTGTGGAGAACTGAGGACGAGGCCTGGAGCACAGCGTTCTCATACAGCATCACATGATGCCACACAAGCTAGTCACTGAGCCTAGCAAGGGGGGTCAACTATTTAAAACATACGGATGGTACTAACTATACTCAATATAAGATCTTCCTGGAGCAGGAATCGAATCACACCAGACCACATGGGATCTGTTCTTTGAGCATTCGTTACATCCTCGGCAATAAATGGAGGGTCTGCAGTTACTATACTAACATGTTGCAATAAAGCATCTGTGACTACATTTGACTTTCCAGGTAAGTGTTCAAAGGTAGGACTCAACTCTTGGATAGTCAAGGTCCATCTGGCTAACCTTCCAGCAGGTTGTTGGTTCTGGAATAAAGGTATCAGTGAAGCATGGTCTGTCAAGACATGAACAGGGTACTGATAAATAATGTCTCGGAAGTGCTTTAAGGACCATACTTTTGCTAAACCTTCTTGCTCTGTTACTATATAATTATGTTCAGCCATCGTAAGGACTCAGCTAGCAAATGCAACTGCATTGTACTTGCCATCAGTCTTCTGAGCTTGTACGGCACCTATGCAAATTGAACTAGTATCAGTTGTCAGAGAGATGGGCTTAGAAAAATCTGGAAATTTCAAAACTGGAGCAGATGTTAGCTTTTCATTTAGAGTTTGAAATGTTCTTTCTTGACAGAAGGTCCAAACAAAAGGAGCATCTTTCTTAAACAACTCAGTTAGAGGAGCTGCTATGGAAGAAAAATTGGCAATGAAAGATCTATAAAAGCCTGCTAGACCCACAAAGGATCTTACAGCATCAGCAGTTTTGGGAGATGCAAAATTTAGTACTGCAGTTACTTTACTTTGGTCAGTCATAACCCCTCTAAGAGTGACTACGTGACCAAGAAACTTAATTTCTTATCTGAAAAATTTACATTTAGACAGTTTGATCTTTAAATTGGCTTCTTCAAGCTTACCAAGTACTACATCAAGTCATTTCAAATGTGTATCCACTTCCTTAGACATGACGATTACGTCATCTAAGTACACCATAAGTGCTTTACCTATGAGACTTCTAAAGATATTTGTCCTGAGCTTAGAGAATGTGATAGGGGAAGATCGTAACCCAAAGGCCATACAGAGGAAGTGATAATGACCTGTAGGAGTGGAGAATGCAGTTAACTCTTGGCTGTCCTCGTGAAGAGTGACTTGCCAAAACCCTTGCAACAAGTCCAGGGTCGAAAAGACTTTGTTATCTCCAATATTATAGAAAAGATCACCAAGTGCAGGAAGTGGGAAGCGATCTGGAATAGTTTTCGCATTTAACTTCCTAAAGTCAATCACTGAACGCCAAGTACCATCCTTCTTAGGTACTAGGATCAAGGGCGCATTCCAAGATGAATTGCTAGGTGCAATAACTCCATCATCAAGCATCTGATTGATCAATTCTTCTGCGACAGCAACTGGGAATGAGGCATTCTGTACGCAGGTATATAGATAGGTCTAGTACCAGGTTCAAGTGGGATACGATGGGACAGTAAGTTCGTTATACCCATCTTCTCACCTGGTGAGGCAATGGCCTTACGATGTTTGTTCAGCAGAGTCAACAAACGCTTGACCTCATCTGGGAAGTCAGTGGGAGCTGAATCTTTCTCCTCAACTGGTGGAATGGATTGATCCATTGAAGAGGATGAGGTCTTCCCTGTTGAAATAGCACCAACCCACTGGTCAGGTGGCAAGTCATCCTGTACTTGAACAGGGTAAGGATAGTGAACCAGGTCAACAAGATTGGTATTTGCTCTGTGACGAACACTGTGACCAGAAGTGCTAGCAAGGAATAAATGGATCTTACTATTTCTTACAACATGTAAAGATGACTCAACAAACAAACTGTCAACTAGGACATTATCACCATCTGGAACACCAGGAACAACAACAGACACTCTAGTGAGGGCACTAGCCGTGACAGAGATGTCTTTCTGCAGACGGCAAGTGACATCAACAAGAGATGGCATTACTAATTTCAAGTAATCATATTCCGACAAGGCGTCCCCTGTGGAGAAACTACTACTTGAACTAGCAGACATTGCAGGGATAGGCTGAGCACTCAAGGCAGTCTGAGCATCCTCGGACACCTGAGGCAACTGTACACTATGTTGCATGTCTGAAGGTGTAGGTTGAACGCAGATGCTAGTGACAGAGTTACCAGTACCTAACCGCTTGGGTACACTACTGGAAAATGCATTGGCTTGTAAGGAATTAATCCGAACGTCATACTCTGCGGCAGTATGGCAGATCTCGGATCTATGCTGGTAACCTAAAATGGAACAATCAAATCATCAATTTGGGCATGCCATCGGTAAGGGTCGAACACAATATGTAAGTCTCTCATGGAAGCAAATCCCAGTAGAAGATCACCAGGGAAAGTAATCTGGTCGACCCCAAGGAAAGAAGCAGTAAAGTCTCTACCTTGGATAGAAAAGGTAAGGGAAGTCTGACCTCGGACACTCAGAAGGGAACCAGCTATTCCACTAAGGGAGGTTACAGTAGTTGGTTCTATGAGGAGGACACGTCATAACTGCTTATCTTTAAACAAACTAGACCTGATAATATTAACTTGTATACCAGAGTCCATGAACCCATGAACGGGTGCATTTTGAACAGATGTTTGCACTATAGGGCCTATTGTTGCATTGGGAGTAATGTGCAAATAAAAAGGTGGAGTGTCATCAGAAAAACTTTGCTCCACTTCATCCCCAAAATCATCTACATCAGAGACATGTGAAGCAAAATCATTTACAGGATTGTCATTCTCGAGACTGCTTAAGGCTTCAAAGGAATTGTGAATGGGGATGGTGTACTCATTATCACATACTGTCACCATGGGACGGGTTGACTGGGGCACTCGGATTCCCCCGAATTGGAAGAATGAGGTTGGTTCTGGTTAGTCTGAGAACCCTGACCTCTATCTCCTCTCCTGGCCCTGCGGTTGGAACGGCCATGGAAGGATCTAGTGTACTGAAGGTTGTAGAGAGCATTGCACTTGGATGTGTCATGACCATGAATTCTATGATAAGTACAGTAAGGCAGATTGGACTGGTACCCATCAGCATTACGATGCCTCTTAGGGTGGCTATCAGGACAATTTACCACAATATGGCCGCGGTAACCACAATTATAGCAGGTTTTTTGGCTATGGGTACTGTACATACTACGCGCGCTACGGGAATGATGACTCTTGACACTAGCTTTGGATGACGGTCGCTAGTGATTTCGATCAGGAGTTTTGGTTGTAGCACAAACGGAGGTACGGGATTAGTCAAAGTGGCTGACGTAGGCCTTCGATAGGGGAAGGTTCCCTCAGGACATAAGTCCCGCACATGGATGAGGGCTGCAAGCAGTCCCATTGCGGCAGTTAGAGGACTGGAGTTATACACATACATTAGGATATGAGGTTATTTAGCCGAAGAGCAAACTCATCTAATGATTCCTCTGGCCTCGGCTCTGTGCACACTAGTTCCTTAAGGACAACGAATGGATCAGTCACTCTCACTGGGTCAAGATAGTTATGCATTAATTGCTCAAAATCTTTCCACATGGTGAGACCCTGAAAGTCCTTCATCCGGATAAATTTAAAGGCATTCACGGCGGCTAAACTCTCCTTTCCGATACTGATGATACAACTCTCAGATGGAGGGCTATCCACTGAGGCACTTGCTCTAGCACGAACAGCAGTAAACCAAGCTTCCAGGTTATCTGGATCCCCGTTGAACAAAGTCATAGCATCATAAGGGTCACAACTAAAATTGTGAAGACTCGAAGTCTGAGTTTCTCTATCGTTTGGCGCATTATTGCCTGGACTAGCAGGATGTACTGAGGCAGTGCTCGAAAGGACTTGAGACATGCTTGCAAAGTGTGAAACAAGAATTTAAAAGAACAAAACAAAAAAAAAATTCTAACTGGGGAACACAGAACACAGTAAGCTTAAATGGGAAGAAAATACTTAATTATTGCGCATAAGTAAAGAAAATTGACGATTCACACTGTAGAGCAAGGAAAACTCACACACAAAAAAATACTCAACTGGATAAGCAACACTTTGAAAATCAAGAGAAATTATACTTTACTCAGATCAAATTCACTCAAATTTACTTTAATTTGAATTATTTAATGGCACAGTGATCTTTACTCTCAATTCAATAAGGAAATTCAACAATAAATGATAAATCACTCAAAAATTATAAAAAAATAAATCAATAAATCTTGTGCAAAATTAAAATAGACTGGAAAGCAATGCTATAAAAAAATAAAGTGACGCACAAAGAATAAAATATTATGCACAGAACACAAGAAATGTAAAACTGAAATCACAGAATATTGCACTGAAATAAACTGTAGCACTATTGCAATGAACAATTACTAATCAAAAGGTACTGCACAACACAACACTATATAAAAAAATCTGAAAGTAAGAATTAATGGCAGCACAATACCTGCACAAGAATCATTGCAGAATGAGTCAAAACTGCAGTAAAAAAAATTGCACACAAAAGAAATGCAGTTTACAAAAACAATAAAAAAAAGTTATCAAGGGATGAACTGATTGAACACTTTAACTCTTAATTGAAGCTTAAGCAACACTTACTGAACAATCAAAAGAATGATTTACTTTAAGAGAAAAGAAGTTAAAAATTGCACTAAGAGTGAATTTGTTCAATGAAATATGAAAAATAATAAAGGCAAAAATGCAAAACAGAGAAAGGTTAACACTTACAATAATGCAGGAACAAAACACATCAATATATGCACAATATTATGAGATTTTTTTTGCAATAAGGTCTTGTGTAGTCAAAAATTGGAAAATAATTCTCTTGCTTCAACAAAATAATGGCACTATTGTCTGTGGAGATAGAACAAATTAGACACTGGCTAAATGAAAAGAATTAACACAAAATAATGATCAACACACAAAGTAAAATGAGTAAAGAAATTAATACAAAAACAGCAAGAATACACAAATGCTAAGAGAAAATAAAATAATTGAGACAACACTGAGTTGTGATGCAGAATATAAGATAACAAGTTAGTGAACTACTTCACTGTATAAATTACTAGGCAAGGAACACAGTACTGTGAACACAAGATAACTGTAAAGTGTAAACACAAGTTTATACTTCTTATATAGTGCACACAACAGGGAAAAATGGAAAAGTACTTAATTCAAGTATATAAAAAAAGAATACAATACAACAGACGTAAAATAAAGTACGAAAATTAAACACTGAAGAAAGAGAAAAAAATATTGCAAACAGGATTTAATGAACACTGAGTCTAATCAAGAGTCACTGAAAAGAAATGTCACTAAGGAATCACTGAAAAAATTATCTCAACACTTGCAAATGTCTATAAACGTTGATGGTGTAGAGGAAGCAGGAGGGTGGTGGTGGTGGAGAAGGGTGATTGTTGCTGGCGTGGCTCTCCACTACTCTCAAACACATTGACATCTCGAAGAATTTTCACTTAAATCGACGATAAATGCACACAGGAGGCTTTCACGTTGGCACACAGGGATGAAGGAACAATCTTGCGTCTTGACCCCCATGTGGTCAGTAAAATAAGGTGCTAGGACCCGTTATAAGGGTAAAAAAAAACAGTGTGGGTGGTTGAGGCAGCAACACCACGTGGTGGCTGGGCCTATGGAATTAGTGGCACAACCAACATGCTCTGGGTACACACGCACTAGGCACAAGAATATTCTAAGCAGGCTGGCTTAAAAACCCATAAAATACCACAACACCACAGAGATGTTACAAGCACTCAGAATGGCTTGGAATTTGGTGCAAAAGCAATGGTGAAGGTTGGAACTCAATGGCTTGCTTGAGTACTGGGTTAGTCACCTGGGTTAGTTGACTGGCTTGCTTGGCTTAACCCTTCACACAGACTGGCTTGAGAACTTGTAATGATGAGCACAGCAGGGGTAGAAAGCTGGCTTAGCAGGCAAGGCTGGTACTTAAGACAGGCTGGATGGAGTAGGCTGCTTGACTCCCCCCCACAGACTGGCTTGGCGGCTTGGCTTAATTTGCAAACCGAGTCAACCCCTAGGAAGTAATGCAAATAAGCAGAGAAACACTAAGTCACAAGGACTGGCCAGTAAGCAGGAAGCAAACAGGCTGGTGAACGCTTGCTCGGGTAGCTGGCTGTGAGGTCGGCCTGTTGCGACACAAAATGTCCATCGGCTGGTAGAAATTAATCTCCATACATCTGCATAAATATCAAATTTACACACTCACCGTTGGCACCATTTGTCGAGAGGGTTCGTGGAGATATGATGGTTGGAGTTAAACACAGTCGTTGGATGGTAACACATATAATAGCAGAGTGTGAGAGGGGAGAGGCCCAACCTGCCTGTGTTGCCTGTAGACCTAAGCGTGGAGAACTGAGGATGAGGCTGGGAGCGCAGCACTCTCATACGGCATCATGTGACATCACGCAAGCTAGTCACTGAGCCTAGCAAGGGTCAACTATGTAAAACATATGGATGGTACTATGATACTCAGATAACATATACATGTACAGGGGATCAGCAACTATGCTGACACAGGTAGAGGACATCTTGGTTCAGTCTCACAAAAAGCACACTAAACAACTTCACTGAGCAAGGTACACTATGAGGCCTAGTCACAGACCCGGTGGTGTGAGATTTGACCCCTGAAACCCTCTCCAGTTATTCCCCTCTGAACAAAGAAATACAATACCCCACCACCATACAGATACAAGCTACCTCACTCATTGCCATGCTAAACTTTGCACCAGACTACAACGTACCTGGATACACAGTACCTAACCCACTATCATACTTCCCATTCTAGCAAGATGCATTCTCTTGTCCCACCAGGATATAAAATTCTCCACTACCTCAATATACAGCACTCCACCTGGGTACAGAGAACCCCACCCACCACCTAAATATACAGTACCTCACTCACCACTTGGATACAGCCTATTTAATAAGGTTTGATTAACTGTGAGGTCTGGTCATGAACCAGACCTAATTTGCCCGAAATGCTCTGCATAACAAGTGGCTATGTCATTGATGTCAGCTAGGCCTGTATACTTTGTACATGTACTTGTAGAAATAAAGATGTTGTTGTTGTTGTTGTTATGATACTCTATGTCATCAAACTCATCCCCATCCATTACCATGCTCAGCACTACCTACTATTATGCGCTACCGAACTCACCACTGTTTTACTGCCCATTAAAATTCAAACTTTATTCACTATAACTCCCTGCTCACTAGGATATACACTTCCTTCGACCGCGTCACTGTTCTGCGCACTAGAATATTAACTCCACTGTGGAAATTTATTTGGTCCCTAAAGTTCCACAGGACAGATATGGCATACAAAGGGGGTCCCAGCATGGCCGTTATGGAACGGCTGAGCTGGGTGGCCCTTAAACCCACCCAAACAAAAGTGTTCTCTCCCAGATTGTCGAATGTGGATGGAAGGAATTATTTAATTTATAGATTTACCTTTCAGGGAAGAAGTAGGTAGTTTACTGTTAGTACACTAATATTAGGATTATTGAGACAACTGTAGATAATAATAATGTAGACCTAAGACCTTAACATAGGTAGTATTAGGCTGATAATGTAGGCAAACACTAGGATAAGTTAGCTAGGGAGAACTGGCAGCCCTAGTTTGAACTACGAGGCGCGGGTCTCAAAGACACAATAGCATCCTTCTGTAGACAGACACCAACTGGACAAGACGTGCCGTGATCAGCAGACGGCGCCCCCCACGTGTCTTCACATTTGAGACCTGGGGAAATCTGGTAGAGGCACGTCGATGTACCGTAGATGACCTCCTCTGTCAGACCCATACAGTAAGACAAAACCTCCACTTTCTCTTAGGATTTCTGGCTAGTGTCTGGGGAAAAATTGTGAGTGAGTTGAACTGTGGGCCTGTATGCAGCTGGCAGTGCATGCCCAGTATGTACCAGTCCTGTTCCTAGAAGCTATGTCCGTGTCTGCATAGTTGTACTAGGGGATACACACCCCCTTGGATATAGGAATTTCTGAGGTGCAGGCAGGTCACTAATAACAATTGAATATTGCATGAATTGATGCTCCCGGTTGCATGTGGTTTCTGAGGGAAAGTCCAGAGGGGCTAAGGCTAAGCTTAGGGAAGTTGAAGATCAGGATATATGCTGCAACACCAAGTAAGTTAGTCCTTTATACGTGCATGCAGGCGAGTTTCTTGCAACATCAATCATTTGTGAAAATCTGTCCTATAAGCCACTTGTGAGGCTGAGGTACCAACCTCAGAGCTCGGTGTCAAAAGAGTTTCCCAGAGTAGGCGACTCACTTGGAGGCAGTCCAGACAAGTTTTCACACCCACTCTGTTAGGTTAGATTAGGTACAATTCGTCAGAAAACAAAACAAGATGACCCGCTACTGGAGATTTTGGTCATCTGACCCAGACTTTCCAATGGCTTCATGGGCCACTCTTTGAAATATTAAGATTATTGATCTTTTGTGATGCACTGCCCAAGACATACCCTTCCTTACCAACAACCACGAAATACTGTTCACAAGGATACTCACTACTACTCCCATCACTATGCTATACCGACCACCAGGATATATATTATCACGATCACCAGTACTTTGATAAGGTATGTTGTACCTGGCTATGCTAGGTACCAGTGTAAGTTCAGTTAATAAAGCAATCAAGAAAAGGAAGAATGAGGAATAATATATACACTTAATGTTAGTTTTGTGTTAACCAGGTCTCCCGGTGCTTCAGCGCCTGATCAACAAAGCTGGTACCACTGGTCAGGCAGAGTCCAGTGTACGAACCACAGCCTGACTGATCGGGTGCTGACTTTAGGTATCTGCCCAGTTCCCTCTTGAAGGCAGCCAGGGGTCTATTCAAATCAAATCAAATCAAGTTTATTTTCTATAAGGGTTACAATGTGGGGTTTACAGGATTTGGATATTGTGTGGTTTACATGTTATAAAATACTAATTGCAGAGGAGGCCACTAGGACACCTAGCATGGCTAGGCATTTCGGGCAGACTTAGATTAATTCTTAACATTAAATCCTTAGAGATTATGGTATTAAGGCTAAGTGACTACATTATAATTTGTGAGTTTAGCAATGTGAATGCTTTTGTTTTAGCACAATACAAAGTGTCTATATTGGAGTATCATAGGCAAACTTATGACTAGTTAGGATTCATTATTTTATGACTAAGAATAGTATTTCTTTGTTTATAGTCAGTGGGTGAGTGAGTGTAATAGTGAACCACCAGGTGGTTATCATGTAGTTAGTTGTCGATATGTATCAGGGAGATAAGATGTTTACTAACTGTAGTTTTGAAGGGATGAGTGTGTCTGCAGTTCTAGAGTTTCCAGGTAGGGTGTTCCAGATTTTAGGTCCTTTGAAATACATTGAATTTTTGTAAAGGTTTAGTCGAACACAGGGAATGTCATAGAGATGTTTGTGTCTGGTGTTATGCCTGTAGATCCTGTCACAACTATCAAGAAAGCGTTTTGGGTCAAGGTTAATATTGGAATTTAAGGTCCTGTAGATACAGATTACAAAGTAGTAAGTGTGGATGTTCTGAACAGGGAGTAAGTTTAGATCTATGAAGAGTGGGGGGGGGGTGTTGCCAGAGATGGGATTTAGTGATTATTCTTACTGCAGCTTTTTGTTGGGTTATTATTGACTTTAGGTGTGTTGCTGCAGTTGAACCCCAAGCACAGATAGCATAGGTGAGGTATGGATATATAAGTGAATGGTATAGTGTGAGAAGGGCAGTTTGTAGCACGTATTATCGTATCTTGGAGAGGATCCCCACCGTTTTGGATACTTTTTTTGTTATGTGTTGGATATGGGTGCTTAAATTTAGGTTGTTGTCAAGGTATAGGCCAAGAAATTTTGCCCTCACTATGTCTGGCAATTAGAGTGTTGTCGATCTTAATGTTAAGCTGCGCAACACCTGCTCTGCTACAAAACATAATATTGTAGGTTTTGTCAGTGTTAAGTGTAAGTTTATTGGCTGTCATCCAAGTCGATATTTTGAGCAGCTCCTCGTTAACAATGGTGTTGAGGGTGGCAAGATTAGGGTGGGAGATGACATAAGTCGTGTCGTCTGCAAAGAGAATGGGTTTCAGGTGTTGGGATATGTTTGGAAGATCATTGATGTAAATGAGGAAGAGCAGGGGTCCAAGGACACTTCCCTGCGGAACTCCAGTATCAAGTGGCCATACTGATAAGGCTGTCTCTTTAATGGTGACATATTGATACCTATTAGAAAGGTAGGACTTGAAATATGCAAGCGCATGGCCTCTTATACCATAGTGGTCAAGTTTGTGGAGTAGGACGCCGTGGTCATCTGTGTCAAATGCTTTTCTTAAGTCAATAAAAATGCCTAGCAGATATTCCTTATGTTCCAATGCTGTGTAAAGCAGGTCTAGCATTTTTATAATTGCATCATTAGCGCTTTTATTTTTCCTGAATCCAAATTGGCAGGGGTTGAGTATGTTTTGTGACGTTATAAATGAATATAGTCTCATGTGCACGAGTTTCTCGAAGATTTTGGATAGCAATGGTAAGTTTGATATTGGCATATAGTTGTTTACATCTGTAGGGTCACCACCTTTATGTATTGGTGTAACCCTTGCTGTCCTGAGTAGTGTCGGGAAAGTGTTAGCTTCTAGTGACTTGTTAAAAAGTAATGTAATAGCATGCGAAAGGACATGGGCCGCTCACTTGTACAATAATGGTGGGACGTGAGACAGATTCCCCGAGTCATTTTTAAGTGACTTTATGATTGCAGTGACTTCCGTGGGCTCAGTTGGTACAAGATAGAAGGGATTTGGGAAATTCCCATCTAGGTAGTCCCCGGCACGGGCATTGGTACGTGGGATTTTACTGGAGAGATTAGATCCTATGTTTGAGAAGAAGTCGTTTATCTTGTTAACTGTATCAGTGGGATGCAGTGGTGTTTCATGAGGTTTAGTTAGGACAATATTCTTGCTTTTTTCAGTTTGTGGGTCCCCAGAATCTGGGAAATTGTTTTCCAGGTCTTTTTTATATCTCCTCTTGTGTCAGTGAATCTGCTAGAGTAGTACAGTTGTTTGGCTTTATTTATTATTTGGTGAGAACTGATGAATAGTGTTTAAGAATATCTTTGTGTATTAAGCCCTGTCTATACTGCTTTTCATATTGGTGTTTCTTATCAATGGATTTCAGAATGCTGCTGGTTAGCCATGGGCAACCGAGCCGTTTATTCGTGAGATGTTTCGTTTTTATGGGTCAATGTTTGTTGTATAGTCTAAGTATTTTGTTAAGAAAAATGTCTGTCCAAGCGTCAATACCATTGGCATTGGAGAATTCGGTAGGCCAGTCAACAGTCTTAAGGTCTGCTGTGAAATTCCTTATTGAGGCCTTGTCATGGAGTCTAAATGAAACTTTGTTGTATTCGAGTGGTGGCTTACTAATGTTTGTTAAGAGGAAGGTTGGGTAGTTGTCAGTAGTGCTGTCTGTGATTACCCCTGATTTAAGGTGGGCTAGTATATTGGTCCATATGTGGTCTATTATGGCTGCACTTGTCTCAGTCAGCCTGGTTGGTTTAGGTATTGTAGGTATGAGAAGTGTGTTGTTCATATTGTTGATGAAATCAGTTACAGTCTGATCATCTGGTAGGCCAAGGTTGATATTGAAGTCTCCAGCTAAGAGAAGGTGGTGCTTGTTCATTTGTCTGTTTGTTATTAGTGCATTGAGATTCTCACTGAAGTTTGGGATATTTGTGTGGGATATCCGGTAAATGGCACCGATTGTTATAGGCGTCTTGAGGTTTTTTACAGTAAAATTAGCAAAAACGTATTCCCCATATTCATCACTAAAGCAATTGGTTCTAATACAAGATATATGGCTAGAGTAATAGATTGCAGTACCACCCCCAACTTGGGATGGTCTGCAGTTGTGGATTGCTGTGTATCCTGGTAGTGGGTAGATATCAAGTGTGTCCTGCTTAAGCCAGGTCTCAGTAAGAATAATGCAGGAGAAGGATGTCTTTAGTGACTCAAGGAGTGCCAGGAGGTCATCATAGTTTAAGATTGAGACACTTATGCAACATATGGGAATCTTTATTCAGGAAACGTTTCACCACACAGTGGCTTCATCAGTCCAATACAAAGTAAAAAGGCGTAAGGAGAGCAGGAGTTTGAGGTAATCATTCCCTCAGCCTGGAGTCGATGTGTTCAGTCCATCAATCTTGTAGAATGTACAGCATAGGGCCATAGACGTGGCTTATATACTGTAATGAGGTGAGGCGAAGCAGGAGGAGGTGGGGTCATAGTGGTACCATCCACTAGTCGAAGTAGGTCTTCGTCCAAAGGTTGGACAAATGTTGAAGAATTCTTTGTAACAAGATCCCATGATGCTGCAGTGTCTGACATTTGTGATGAATGGTTTGAAAAACCGACAAGTTGAAGATTGAGACACTTATGCAACATATAGGAATCTTTATTCAGGAAACGTTTCGCCACACAGTGGCTTCATCAGGCTGAGGGACTGATTACCTCAAACTCCTCCTCTCCTTACGCCTTTTTACTTTGTATTGGACTGATGAAGCCACTGTGTGGCGAAACGTTTCCTGAATAAAGATTCCCATACGTTGCATAAGAGTCTCAATCTTCAACTTGTCGGTTTTTCAAACCATTCATCACAACTGTCAGACACTGTAGCATCATGGGATCTTGTTACAAAGAATTCTTCAGCACTTGTCCAACCTTTGGACGAAGATCTACTTCGACTAGTGGATGGTACCACTATGACCCCGCCTCCTCCTGCTTTGCCTCACCTCACTACAGTATATAAGCCACGTCAACGGCCCTATGCTATACATTTACAAGATTGATGGACTGAACACATCGACTCCAGGCTGAGAGACTGATTACCTCAAACTCCTCCTCTCCTTAAGCATTTTTACTTTGTATTGGACTGATGAAGCCACTGTGTGGCGAAACGTTTCCTGAATAAAGATTCCCATATGTTGCATAAGTGTCTCAATCTTCAACTTGTCGGTTTTTCAAACCATTCAACACAGGTCATCATAGTGTTTGCTTAAGGACCTGATGTTGTAGTTAAGAACTGATAGACTTTGAGCAGTGTTCAGGATAGTGCTGGCTTGTGATGCTGTGTAATAAAGGCAGTTACTTTCCAATACGTTTTGATTGTGTGTTAGATTATGGAGGTTAAGATCAGGGTCAACGTCATCATTCATCTTTTAGGTTTAAATAGTGGTTATTTATATCCTGTATTATGTGGCGAGTTCTAATATTGATTTCTGTAGTGGTGGGAGGTTTGGATAAGTATATAGCTAAAGCACTTTGGTCATGTAGAGTATAGTCATTAATAAACATAATGAAGTTGATACTGTCTATGTGTTGTGCTAGAATGAGATAAAGTACAACTAAGTATAAACTAATACTATAAAAAAATTACAAATAGCACCAGACTCACTCTTATAATTGCACTAAGGTCTAATATAATGAATTTGGTGTTGTCTATGTATTGAGCTAGAATAAGCTAAAGTACATCTAGGTATAAACTTATAATATAAAAATACAAAATAAAATGGTACTTGCAATTGCACTAGGGTCTGATAAAGTTGTTAACAAGATCAAGAGTATAACTAGATTTAAATTGACAAAATAAAATTCACAAATTAAAATACCAAAAGAATAATAAATAAAAAATAAAAATGGCAATGACTTGGTTATAATATGATAGTAAGATGGTAGACAGGTACACAGGTACACAGATACACAGGTACACAGGTACACAGGTACACAGGTACAGATACACAGGTACAAAGGATAATATAAAGGTTGGAGTTGAATATACAAACTTGAAAATTTGGCAACAAAATGTTATGAAAAGTATAAAATAATGATTAATGTACAAAAGTAAAATTGACTGGTAGTAAATATGGTGTTTAAAAAAATTTTAGTTAGTAATAATGATTACAAAAAAGATTAATTAATAAAAATAAAATGAAAAAGTAATGTTTATTTCAAGTATTAAATTTTAAGAACAGTTATTTGGATTCAACATTGCACTGGTACTTATACTAGAGGTTATTTGGCAGTACAAGGTATTTAAGAGTACTCTAAGATAGTAAACGTGGTAAAAACTGGTTTTGGGTAATTAACAAGTAAATGGAAATTTAAAATGATGTCAAAAATGTTAAGAGTAAATTGTATGAAGTAAAAATGGTAATTAATTATTAATTTTGTAAAAATATTTTTTAATAGTTTTTAAAAAAATATGAGGAGTTTGGGACAAAAAAAGTATAAAATTCGAAATATTTAAGCAAAAAAAGTAAAAAAGAAAAATTCAAAAGGTGACTTATGCTTATAGTAAAATCACAAATGAGGTGGTTGATTATTTTTTTTTTTTTTTTTTTTTTTTCATAGATAAAAATTTCACATAAAAAACTCAGGTAAAAAATATATGGGTAAAAATATATGTACAAGATAGAGGCAGTGAAAAATAATCACTGTGACTACACATTTATGAGAAGACAATATAATGACAGAACTGGCTGTGCACTCAAATAAAAACACCGTTTGAAAGTCTGTGCTTCACTTGAAAAGGTGGTATAATACATATCAATATATTATATAAAATATACACACCACACATTTTAATAATACATAAAATATTTATACTATACATATACATAACGTATACAATCATTAAAATATACTACATTACAAACACACACTCATACAAATCAACCCCCCCCGTAAAGTTTCACTCCCCCCCCCCATGAAACGTCCACTTTTCCTTAATACACAGTGACAAATCTCTTAAACATACAATTTGAAAAAAAAATTAAAAACTTTATGAAATTATTAAAACACAAAACCGCCAGCTAAAAAAGGTGACACTATAAAAACCAAAGGGAAAGTCTGAACCGGGCTCACACCACCCTAGAAAAACCCCCTACCCTCATATACCTATGGTAATAATTAATATCGTGAAACTTCAAACCCCCCCCCCCCTGCCTAGTAACTGTGTCTGCCATCACCCCTAAACCAAACCCCCGTCCCCTTTATAGTAATTAGCGTCTTATAATATTTCCCAAAAAAAACCCCGCTACCACTAAACCTACCAAATAATAAAAAAATTTAAAAAATTCCCACGCGATTAAATTTTCAACTGTCGGAGATAATCTATAATCACACCCACAGAGAAAGGGCAACATTTGACATCTAAATAATATGCATGTGTACACATGAATCTTTGGCAGAGATTACTTTCACTCCTACCCCCCCCCCCAAGTGAAAATGACCGTTTCACCTGGTATACACAGATCAAAATCATTCACTTGAAAAATTAAAAAATGAAAATGTGAAAAAAACATCTTAACAATATATAACAAAAAAAACCCCCGGCAAAACTACAATATTAAATACCAAACGTTCCAAAGTTAAAAAACAGGTATGAAAACTCATTATTATGACAAGTTCATTGTCATTATAGGTGACAATTTTAAATTTCAGGTTTAAAAAATGCTTATATACTAACATGCTTTTTACATCCTTACAAAACATGAAGGAATCCTTAGATAAATTATAATCATCGGTGTTCACAATAACACCAAGACATTACATTGAATACCACATTGAATATCACCTCAACATCCTTCCTCACACAATTCCACACACACTCACACATTCCCAAACACACACACTCACACAATCGACCTCTGCAACACCCCCCCCCCTGGGAAGGCCAGCCCGTTCATTCCCCTGACAGCTTATAAAGATGAAGATTGAGACACTTATGCAGCATATGGGAATCTTTATTCAGGAAACGTTTCGCCACACAGTGGCTTCATCAGTCCAATACAAAGAGGAAGGCGTAAGGAGAGGATGAGAATGAGGTAATCAGTCCCTCAACCTGGAGTCGATGTGTTCAGTCCATCAATCTTGTAGAATGTACAGCATAGGGCCGTAGACGTGGCTTATATACTGTAGTGAGGTGACGTGAAGCAGATGGAGGGGGGGTCATAGTGGTACCATCCCCCTAGTCGAAGTAGGCTTCGTCCAAAGGTTGAAACAAGTGTTGAAGAATTCTTTTTAAAAAAGACCCCATGATGCTGCCGTGTCTGACAGTTGTGATGAACGGTTTGAAAAACCGACAAGTATATAAGTATATAAGCCACGTCTACGGCCCCATGCTGTTTCATTTACAAGATTGATGGGCCCGAACACATCGACTCCAGGTTGAGGGACTGATTACCTCATTCTCATCCTCTCCTTCGCCTTCCTCTTTGTATTGGACTGATGAAGCCACTGTGTGGCGAAACGTTTCCTGAATAAAGATTCCCATATGCTGCATAAGTGTCTCAATCTTCAACTTGTCGGTTTTTCAAACCGTTCATCACAACTGTCAGGGCACGGCAGATCATGGGGTCTTGTTACAAAGAATTCTTCAACACTTGTTCAACCTTTGGACGAAGACTACTTCGACTAGTGGATGGTACCACTATGACCCCGCCTCCATCTGCTTCACGTCACCATCACTACAGTATATAAGCCACGTCTACGGCCCTATGCTGTACATTCTACAAGATTGATGGGGCTGACACATCGACTCCAGGTTGAGGGACTGATTTCCCTCATTCCATCCTCCCTACCCTCCTCCTTTTGTATTTGGACAGATAGAAGCCACTGTGTGGCGAAACGTTTCCTGAATAAAGATTCCCATATGCTGCATAAGTGTCTCAATCTTCAACTTGTCGGTTTTTCAAACCGTTCATTCATATCACAACTGTCATACACCGGCCAGCATCATGGGGTCTTGTTACAAAGAATTCTTCAACACTTTCAACTTTGGACGAAGACCTACTTCGACTAGTGGATGGTACCACTATGACCCCGCCTCCAAACTCTTCACGTCACCCTCACTACAGTATATAAGCCCACGTCTATAACGGCCCCTATGCCTGTAAATTCTACAAGATTGAGAGACTGAACACAATCGACTCCAGGTACTGAGGGACAGATTACCTCATTCTCATCCTCTCGCTTACGCCCTTCCTCTTTGTATGGACTGATGAAGCCACTTGTGGCGAAACGTTTCCTGAATAAAGATTCCATATGCTGCATAAGTGTCCTCATTCTTCAAACTTGGTCGTTTTTCAAACCGTTCAACACAACTGTCCAGACACGCAGCATCATGGGGGTCTTGTTACAAAGAATTCTTCAACACTTGGTTCAACCCTTTGGTCGAAGAACTATCTGACTAGTGGATGGTACCACTATGACCCCGCCTCCATCTGCTTCACGTCACCCACTACAGTATATTAGTGCCACGTCTAACGGGCCCTATGCGTACATCTACAAGATTGATGGACTGAACACATCGACTCCAGGTTTAGGACTAGATTTAACCTCATTCTCATCCTCTCCTTACTCCTTCCTCTTTGTAATTGGACTGGATGAAACCACTGTGTGTCGAAAAAAAAAGAAAAAAACGTTTTCCTGAAAAAAAAGATTCCCAAGCTGCCATAAGTAGTCTCATCTTTCAACTTGTCGGTTTTTAAACCGTTTCATCAAAACTGTCATACACGGCAGCACATTGGGGTCTTGTTACAAAAGAATTCTTCAACACTTGTTCAACCTTTGGACGAAGACTACTTCGACTAGTGGATGGTACCACTATGACCCCCGCCTCCATCTGCTTCACGTCACCTCACTACAGTATATAAGCACGTCAAACGCCCTATGCTGACTTCTACAGATTGATGGACTGAACACTCGACTCCAGTTGAGGGACTGATTACCTCATTCTCATCCTCTCCTTTACGCATTCCTCTTTGTATTGGACTGATGAACCAACTGTGTGGCAGAAACGTTTCTGAATAAAATTCCCATATGCTGCATAAGTGACCTCAAATCTTTCAACTTGTCGGTTTTTCAAACCGTTTTCATCACAACTGTCAACACGCAGCATCATGGGGTCTTGTTTACAAAAGAATTCTTCAACACTTGTTCACCTTTGGACAAGACCTACTTCGACTAGTGGATGGTACCACTATGACCCCGCCTCCATCTGCTTCACGTCACCTCACTACAGTATATAAGCCACGTCTACGGCCCTATGCTGTACATTCTATCAATATTGATGGACTGAACACATCGACTCCAGGTTTGAGGGACTGATTTCCCATTCTCATTCCTCTCCTTACGGCCTTCCTCTTTGTTTTGGACTGATGAAGACCCACTGTGTGCGAAACGTTTCCTGAATAAAGATTCCGCGATATGCTGCATAAGTTGTTCTCAACAATCTCACTTGTCGTTTTTCAAACCGTTCCATCACACTAATAAAAAGACCATAAACCCTCAAAAGAAAGTCCCCTGTACCCTCCCGAGAAATTCCCTCTCCCACCTTCTAACCATATATTTCCCTGTTGCGACACTTTTTCTAAAATAATAGGATGCTGCTAGGCCATCCTACGTCCTCCGCCCCTTTGTCCTCTCATTGCCCATGATATTACACAAAATCAACCATTAGTTAAGCACACCCTTTGAACCTTTTCCCCACCCCACCTACATCTAAACTAAGAGCTCTCAAAACCGACAACACTTTCCCCCCCACATAACCGGATTACTTTTCCCTAACCATTCCCGCACAATCCCTAGGCTTTCACAAAATAAACTACATGAAAAGCTGATTCATCTACCCCCAAACCTACACATCCCACCCTCCCTTATTCGCCTATTTCGTAAACAACCCCAGACCAAAAACGGGAGCAATATTTCCGTGAAGTAAACCTATACATTACCTCCCTCACGCGTGGCCGGATGCGTAACCCTTTTAATCGCCCCAAATGTCTTCCCATGCGTACATCGGGTACACTCCTTCCGTTGCCACTACCACCCTAGGCCATATCTTCCTCTCCATGGACCCTACCCGCATGTTTCTCGGCTCTCTGAACCATCATCAATAGACGCAACACGCCTCCACCATCTCTCAAATCTTGTCCCTTCCACCATCTCCGTAGATCTCCCTGCAGCATCCCCAACCCCCACTCCCATTCCCCCCGAGCCCTTAGCAACCCATGTTTTCACATTAACACACTTCAACCTTCTTCCAAATGGATTAACCCCCAGCCCTCCCAAGCCACCGAAGTGTTATCCCACCTCTCTTTTCAACCAAATCGCATCCTGAACCCCAGATCAAACGGAAAACTCTGCTCAAACAATCTCCGGACTCCCCATACACCAAAGGGTACAAAAGCCTGCCACATGCCATAATTTTACTGTACAAAAAGCTCATTGAACGCATCAATGACCCTCTGGTGTAGCGTAAGATGTTCGAGGCCTCAATCCTGAACAATCTTCCCAATACCCTATCTACTACACCTTTGAATATTCTCCCTCCCATCCTGAGGCATTACCCATATACACAACTCCACAAATTTATCACCCGGTCCACGACACTCCACCTCACCCCCCCCCCTCACCCCGCCCACCTGCCCATCCCACTCACCCAATATCATAAGCTTTGATTGAGATGCACATTCACTGCCATCCTGTTGCCATCCCAAAAACATCTATAACTCTCCCAGACCCTCCAATCCCTCACTCCTACACTCACTAGGACAGTTGTGCCTCAACGTAAACCATGATACTGGGGACTCCCACCTCGTTGCCTTCCCTTACCCCCACCTGTATGCACATTTTTCCTGCCCTATAAAACGGGTTCTGTAAACATGCAGAATAATATTTGTGACAACGGGCAACCTTGCTCAATCCCACTGCCCATTTTCACATGCAACCCACCCTCCCATTTATCTGTACACACATCCCATCTCCCCTATATAAAGTCCGTGCCCAATTCACAATGTCCTGCCCGAACCCTGGCCACTCTCCATGCTTCTCCACTAGCCCTCCCTCACGACACTGTCATATGCCGTTCTCCAATCCAACGCCAATACCCACGTTCCCCCTCTGTGGACCTCAAATAAAACCTTCTAATAAACCCCATGCCCCTCATACATTGATCTCCCCCGGAAATCCCCATATTGACCCCTCACTATTACCTTTCCATGACCTTTTTTATACGATTGCCCAAATTTTTGCAAAAGTTTGTAGTCTGCACACATGAGGATATCATCCGGTAACTCTCACAGTGCACTGAACTTTCACCCTTTGCACACAAAACTACTAGTGCGTCGCCCTGCAAAGGTCCCAACGCACACCTCTCTTTTATGATATTAAAATAATTGCACCAAAAAAGATCTTTTAATTACTCCCCAATGCTGTATGTAAAACTCTGCAGGCACCCATTATCCGCCGTGCCTTACCTACCCCCTGCTCATACTCATTAAAGCTGTCCACACCTCGTCCTCCACAATAGGCCCCTGTAAACTGTTCCCCCTTGTCGTCCTGTTCCAGCACACTCCGCACCCATACCCCCAGTACTCTCTTAAAGCCCCCTCTCTCACAACCCACACTCCTCATATGTGGCACTAAGCCAAGAATCAACATACCCTCGCCATACCCCCCGTTGTCACCGTCTTTGTCCCTCCCTATACCCCTCGATGTCCTCAAGAACTCTCAAACCCACCATACAATTTTCCATTGCAACTGCGCCGGGCCCCTGCCCTCGCAGGACAACACGCCGATGGCTATCACCCCACATGACCCTCCTCCAACCCCCCTAAAAACACCTTGCCGCATCAAAACCTCGCATTTTGCATCTTCCCTTAGCGTTCTTCACTCCTTGTATGTCACACAGGGGCTCCCATCCCCCCCCTTCTCTCTACATATACTCCCTTAACTGCCCCTCAAGATACCTAATAAGCCATAAGCCAACTGATTCTCGTGCCTTCCCTGTCGACATAGAACTCTCGAATCCTCGTCTTCGCCGACACACATCCCACCATCTCAACACATCCCCATTGACTTCCATCCCTTCCATAAGCCTTTCCACCATTGTGCAAATAGACCCTCCCCTCAACATCTTGAAGCAACCGAACATTCAATTTTCCAATAACTCTAATACCTGACGGCCGACCCTCCCAACCCAAATCCACCAAAACACCTCTATGATCAGAAAAAAAGACATTCCAAAACCCTTACACCACTACTCCGCATCCAAGAGCTTTCCTTGGTCACGTATAATCCTGTCCAACCGTGCAGCATACCCCTGCCTCACAAAGGTGTGCTGCACCTCCACGGCCGCCCCCCCCTCTACATCCACCAACCCCATCCCCTGTTAACAGTCCCTCAGAAACGCCAGAACAATATCCTTGCTCCCCTAGGTTCCACATCCTTGCGGAGTATAACGCAATTCCAGTCCCCCTCCCACCACAGAATGCTGGAAGCGACCTTAAGTGATACCTCTACACTTCACGTACAAACTCAATATTCTCTTCACTCGCCTGTCCCCACTCGCCGGACCATAAACACACACAAAAGACTCTTATCTTCTTCCCCAATGTCCCATCCACTTCTTATAAAAACCCTCCCTCAACCCCCTCCTTCACAATGATTCCAAGTAAACGGCTAGCCTCCCCACCCAAAATGCCACTCCTCCTTCAACATCGTTGAGTGTGGCCGCATAACAGTATAATATAACCCCTCAATCATCAACATACAACCCGGCTGTGGTTGTGCTCATTGCACAAACACAACATCTACACCATACCTAATGAGCATCTCATGAAACAATTCACACTTCCTAAGAATTTTTCAGACCATTAACATTTATAGAGAGATACTCTTGAATTTTGGTCAAGGAAGGTTTCCTTCACGGGCGTAATGCACCACTTTATCCCCCTTCTCCACCTTTAATAACGCCCTTGCTCTTCAATCACCATTCTGTGATCTGCTTTCACAGGGCCCCTTGCCCTTCTGGACCCCCCAGTCCCATGCTCAACCCCCACTTCAGCCCAACCTTTTTGCCCGAACGCTGTGCCGGAGTGAGCACATCCCACATCTCCACGATCCGAGGCACTGGGCCGCTCTCTTTCCGCGACACTCGAGCCTTTTCTTCCCGCTCCTCCTGGAAGCCATCCCCGTGCACTTCGCCACCACTGTGCCAATTTTGGCAACCCCAGGCCTCAATCCTGGGTCGCTGAACATGCCTCCCCCCCTCTCACCACCTGGAACCCCAGCAGCATCCAGGGCGACCCCACAAGCCCCTCAACTGTGACCTCTCCCGGGGTCCCTAACAGGTCGTGGAGGACTGAATCAATGGTAGCCTCCACGGCCTTGTCCCACACCCAGTGACCACCAACAATCTTGGTCGCCGGTGCCTGCCGGGGGGGGGGGGGGGGGGGGGGTGGAATGCATGGCTCTCTCGGAAGAGTTACACACTCTTCCTCCTCTCAAGGCCTCCTCGACCTCCACACTCCAAGCCTTGTTCAAGGACACCGACTCAGGTCGAGTGCCAAATCCAACGTCCCAAGTCCTCCTGATGCCTTCCTTATGCTGGCTCCTTCGCCTGTGGTACCCCTTTGCTTAACACACTGCGCACAATGTGAATCATCATGCACCACATAATCGGACAGGTACGTTGTTGCCCTGCGTAAGTCACCATTACCTGGTCCTGAATCTCCTGGAAAATATGGAAGAATAGGATGCCTCAATGTCATTTTTTTAAGGAAAAACTTCCTTCAGCATCCCCAGAATATGATCCTCCTTCGCATTTCCCCAATGTCGCCCTATGAACATCCCAAACTTCTCGAAGAACGCCGTAAGGGTCTGCCTCATTATCCTCAAAGGGTTCATTTTTTTATCTCACCCACGTATAATTGGCGGACACATCTATGTAGCCTTACCGTCACCTTGCAAAAAAAAAAGGGATTTATTCACTGGTACACAGAATCTTGGAACCTGGCGACTATGTCCTCATATACACTTGCATTGAGAAATTTCACAAAAAATCTATATGCCCCGTTCAAGGCTACACCATACAGCTCTTCGTTGGCAATGCCCGTATGTTCCCTGATGATGGCAGGTAATAAAACTTGAGCTGAGTGGGCATGCACATCCCCCGCACCACTTCAATGCCACAGTGTTTACTCCTTCTTCTTGCTTGCCGGCTGCGCCATTTTGAGAAAACCAGTTGTCCACCGGCTGACAGCAGAGGGCAGACTCAGCTCACTCACGTACCGCTCGTCCCAAAGGTTGAGCGACGAATGATTGATTATTTAATTACTAAGAGATTGTACTATGAAATTTGAACAATAATGGAGCAAAACTTACATTTATTTTGTCTGCTTTAGTAAGGCGCAAATTTTTATTGTTATTAAGTGTATCATAAGACTTAAAGAATCTTAACAATAAAAATTTGCACCTTACTAAAGCAGACAAAATAAATGCAATTACTAGTAATTATGAAAGAAAGTGATTACCAAGAAAAAATGAATAATCTCTTAGATGATACTGAAACCTATTCTAAACTTAGAAAAAATCTCCTAGAAACCGTAACCCATCAATTTCAAAAAACATAAACCCAACTGAAAGGCAAAGATAATTAGTCAAACAATTACTCCACTAATCCATCTTTACCTTACATGTATGGACTAATAAAAAACCACACTAACCAGGGAATCCAGTTAGACCAATTATAGCTCCATAGGGTCAGTTCATATAAATTATCCAAATGACTTGTTGACATTTTGAGATCAATATTGTGTGGCAATTTTCTAACTTTTAAATGTTAAAAACAACCTAGATTTAGTTGATAAATTAATCTCCTTGACTGACTTAAATGATTTAACATGTTAGTTTGATGTTACTTCCTTGTTTTACGAAAGTCCCTGTTGTTGATTTATTAAGTTTCTATCTGAAGAAACTCGTTAATTATAATTACCATGCCAGTTTCTTACTATGCCATAAACTTATTAAACTCTGCATTGTGATGCATACTTTTCTATTTAATGATAAAGATTTACACTCAGAAGTTTGGGATGGGCAAGGAATCCTCTTTCAACTGTTCTTAGTATCCTAACATGGAATTTTTTTGAAACAAGGCGGCTTAACACAATCCTCCCAAAATAGAGCTAAATGGGTTCAGATATGTTGATGATGATTTTGTGTCTTATGCCCACAAATGTAGATATACACCAATTTCCTTGGCAAATAATAGCTAAGCCCATTCTATAAAATTTTACTGTTTGAAATTTGAGGAAAATAACTCATTGTGCCTTTCTAGATTTTTTAATTATTAAGGGTAATAATGAATTCAAATTTAAAATTTACAGAAAACCTACAAATAACTGTTTTCCTATGCCACTATTATTCTTTCCATCAAGAAGAGTTAAACTGTCTGATTTCTCATCATGTTTTGAGAGCTTTAACGAATCTGTAGTCCTGAGTTCATAGATGAGGAAATATCCAAATTTATGAAATAGGTAATGATTTGAAATACAATACCTCAAGAAATGTAAATGACAATGTTTTAAAGTTGCTAGAAAATCTTTTCACAATCCAAAAAGGGACAACAGACCTTATTCAAACTAAAAATATTTGGTTCTTCCTTACCATAAATCTTTGTGATATGCCTTCTCTTCTTAAAGAATTCATTTAAAATATTCAAGTTGTATTTAAAAATCTTGATAGAGTAAAAAAACTTTTTGATAAAGGAATTCCCCCCAAAATGCTGATGATGTGATTATAAGATTCCTTGTAAAAATTTTGCGATAAAGTTTTATTACTGTCAAACTGGTAAAAATCACGAACTAAGATTAAAACAACATAAATATAGCATTCGAATCTGGTACAAGATTCCAATGCCCCTATTTATTCATGAAGAGATTTTAACCATCCAATTGATTTTCAAAAAGTTGAGAAAGTTGTATCAAGCAAGTCCATGGTTGACAGGAATATAATTGAATCTTGTTTCATAAAAAACAGTTTTGACAATAATATGAATATTTCCTTAGGTTTATATAAATTAGATCCATTTATAATAAATAGAATTGGGGAAAAATTTAATAATACATTGGACAAACAATAACTTTTTAAATTTCTTATTTCTTGGGTAGAATAGTTTGTTGGTGGGTTGTGTGAAGGACCTGTCTAGTTCGGCTGGCGGGCCTGCTGTCTCGCGTCAGGTGTTGTGGGATCTGGAAATAAGTCACTCTGTCTGACTTTTTTGGGTTATCCTAAGTTCTCTAAACATATGCTAATATGTATGATAATTCTATGAAACTGTAATTGCGTATACCTTAATAAACTTACTTACTTACTACTTACTTACTTATAGTGAGGTGTGGACTACCCCTTTATATACTCTCCATTGGTGCTTTACTTTCATTGTTCCATGATAATGTGAGTAGTCACGAAAGCGCTTGGAGTTTCTCTATTCTTTCACAGTGGTTGTTTTGCATATTCTAAAATCACCTGTTTACTGTGACCTTAATCATATATATTTATATATATATATATATATATATATATATATATAATATATATATAATAAATATATATATATATATGTCTATCGTTGCCGAATAGGCAGGAACTTGCGATCTTGGCTTAAAACAACGCTCATCTTGCCATATAGGACAAGCGAAAAGATTGTGTATGCATAATTCTCGCGAAAATCATTCTGAACCAACGAAAAATATATATTTCACTGTGTTTGTTTAATAATAAATTATTGTAAACAACTCTATAATATATTTAGTTGGTTTAGTGCTAAAAATAAATTGTTCTTGTTATAATAAGGTTAGGTAAGTTTCTAAGATCCTTTTCCGTGCAACATTAAAATATATATATATATATATATATATATATATATATATATATTATATATATATATATATATATATATATATATATATATATATATATAATATATATATATATATATAAATATATAAAATATATATAAATATAAATATATATATATATATATATATATATAAATATATATATATATATATATATATATATATATATATATATATATAATATGATATATATATATATATATAATATATATATATATATATATATATTCTTACATAGTTGTGTGTGTTGTGTGTGTGTGTGTGTTGTGTGTGTGTGTGTGTGTGTGTAGCGTAGTGCGAATAGGCAAAATTTGCGATCTTTGCACCTTAAATACAACGACTTATGTTGCCATTATAGGACAAGTAAAAAATTTGTGTATGCAATAATTTCGTCCAAAATCATTCTGAAACTAACGAAAAAAATGTATTTCACTGCGTTTGTTTTTCTTTTTTTTTGTTTTTTTTTTTTTTTTTTTTTTTAGTATTAAATTATTGTAAACAATCTAAAAAATATTTGGATTTTGGGTTAGGCCTAAAATAAATTGCCCTTTGTTATAACAAGGTTGGTAAGTATTTCTAAAGATCCTTTTCGGTGCAACATTAAAAATGAATCACATTAACATAATGAAAAAAATATGGCTTTAAACGTATAAGACAAAATTTCAGAAAGGACTTAATTTAAATGAGATATTGCTAATTGACCCAGTTTTAAAATATTCGGCAACGACATAATATATATATATATATATATATATATAATATATATATATATATATATTTATATATTCTAATTATTTTTTATTATCACTCTGGCCGATTCCCACCAAGCAGAGGTGGCCCGAAAAAGAAAAAACTTTTCACCAACATTCACATCCATCACTGTCTTGCCAGAAGGGGCTTTACACTACAGTTTTTAAACTGCAACATTAACACCCCCCCCCCTTCCTTCAGAGTGCAGGCACTGACATTCCATCTCCAGGACCTCAAGTCCGGCCTGCCGGTTTACCTGAAACCCCTTCAAAATGCTACTTTGCTCACAACTCCATCAGCACGTCAAGATTTAAAAAACCTTTGTCTCCATTCACTCCTATCAAACACGCTCTCGCACGCCTACTGGAAGTCCAAGCCCCTCGCTACACAAAACTCCTTAACCCCCTCCTCCAACCTTTCCTAAGGCCGACCCCCTAACCCTCGCCTTCCTTCCCTACAGAACTGATACACTCTTGAAGTCATTCCTGTTTTCGCTCCATGCTCTCTACATGTCCGAACCCACCTCAACAACCCTTCCTCAGCCCTCTGACAACAGTTTTTGTATCCCACACCTCCTCCTACTTCCAAACTACGAATTCTCCTGCATTATATTCATCACACACATTGCCCTCCAGACATGACATCTCAACTGTCCAGCCTTCTCCTCGCTGCAACATTCATCACCCATGCTTCACACACCTTATATAAGAGTGTTGGTAAAACTATACTCTCATAACATTCCCCCTCTTTGCCTCCACGGACAAAGTTCTTCTTGTCTCCACAGACTCTTAAGTGCAACCACTCACCCTTTTCTTCCCCTCATCAATTCTAAGATTCACCTCATCCTTCATAGACCCATTCGCTGACACACGTCCACCTCCCAAATATCTGAATAACATTCACCTCCTCCATACTACCCTCCCTCCAATCCGATATCAATCTTTCATCACCTAATATTTTTTGTTTCCTCATTCCTTCTCTTTCCGTATTCATTTTTAATTTTCTTCTTTTGCACACCCTCCCAAAATTCATCCACCAATCTTGCAATTCTCTTCAGAATCCCCCAAGGCACAGTGTCATCAGAAAAGGGGAAAAACTGGGACAACTCCCACTTTATGTTGTTCTTTATTTTTAATTACCCCTTTTTGGTCAAGACCCTCCATTCTTCTCTTACAACCCACTTAAATATATTAAACAACCACGGTGACTAAACCATCCTTGTCTAGGCCTATTTTTACTGGGAAAATTTTTCCCTCTTTCCTAGTACTCTAACTTGAGCCTCATTCCTGTAAAAACTCTATTCTTTCTGAATACCTCCTACACCATACACCCGCAACATCGCCCCCATTGCCCCTCAAACCCCACTGTATAACGCCTTTTCCCAATCCATAAATGCCCAAAAACCCTTTACCTTAATCTAATACTGTTCATTAAGTTTCATGTAAAACCTCGTCCACACCCCCCTACCTTTCCTAAAGCCCCCTTTCACGCTATCCTATTTTCAGTTTACTTTTATTCTTTCAATAATAACTCTCCATACACTTTACCAGGTATACTCAAACAGACTTACCCCCTATTTTTTTTGCACTCTCTTTTGTCCCCTTTGCCTTTTCAAAAAACTAGCACGCTCTCCCCAAATCCCGGGTCCCTTTACCCTCTTCCATACATTTATTAAAAAATTTGCACCAACCACTCCAAAATTTATCCCACCTGTTTTTAAAAAATTTTCAACTCTCCATTTAATAACTCTCCTCTCCTTTTTTAAATGAAAATCCATTTGTTCTTAGGCTTCCCTTTAAACTTTTTAAATTCCTCCAAAATTTTTTTCTTTTTTTCAACAAAATTTGTTGATAACATCTAACCCACTCTCTATTTGCTCTCTTTTACATTGCTTCCCACTATCTTAGCCTTTCTTTTTTCCATAACTTTTCCCTCCTTCACCCTTTACTTTGTAAAAATTCTCCAATGAAACTTTTTCTCCCTTACTACTTCTTTACTCTTTTTTCCCAAAAAAAACGCTCCTCCCCTCTCGCCCCATTTTCCCTTTAAAACCCAAAAACTTCTCTGAACACTCTAACACAATTTTTAAACCTCCCCCTACCCTTCGCCCCCATTGCCATGCCTCATTACCCATCTATCCTCCAATACCTTTTTATATTTTTCCCTAACTGCCCCTTTTTTATTTATAAACCCCTTTGTATCCCATCTACCTTTTACTCCGTGTACTACAACTAGAAAGTGATTGATATTCTGGGCCCCCCTCTATAAACATGACACCTTTAAGTCCCCAACGTTTTTTATCTCCAATACAAATCCAACAAACTACTGTCATTGCCCTAATCAATCTTGAATTTTTTAAACCTTTTTTTCTTAAAATATGTATTCCTAAAAGTAAACCCTTTTATAAAAAGTTCAAAAAGGGCCCCCATTATCATTTACACCGGGCCCCCCCCAAAACTTACCTACCACCCCTCCAAAAAGTTTTCCTACTTTCATTGGGCCCCCTACCAAAATTTACTCTCTCACTTGGTTCAAAAGGCTCCTATACTTCACTAACATCTCCCAAAATTCTTCCTCTGCATTTTTTTTCTCCAGGGATCCCACGCTTTTATGACCCCTTCTCGACCCAACCTTTATTTAACCCACATAATTCTTCTTTTACACTTTTATATTCTCTTTTCCCCTTCCATAACTGATCATTCAACATTGCTGTTACCCCTTCCTTTACTTAACTTCCAGATACTCCAGTTTAAACCCCTTTATTTCCCCCCACCCAAACTCCCCCACCCCTTAAGCTTTGTTTCCTTAGGGCCCGGACATCCCAATTCTTTTCATTCATAACACAGCAATCATTTGTTTTTTTTCTCCGCCAAAATCCACCCCCATTCAAGCATCCCCGTTTATAAAGTTTTTCTTTTTCTTTTTTAGTAAATTCTAAGGGAAGGGTTACTATCCATTGTTCCCGGCATTTTAGTCGCCCCATACGACACCATGGCTTCGGAGGAAAGTTCTTTTTCCACTTCCCCATGGACAAAAGAAAAATTAAAAAAGAACAAGAGCTTTGTAAAAAAGGAGAAAAAACCCGAGTAGATATGTATATATGCATGTGATGTTGTGAAGTGTGACCAAAGGTAGTTGGAGTAGGGAAGATTCCCCGATCTATCGTGTTTTTTGAGACAGAAAAAGACCCGCAATCTACCCTATGCAAAACAGTTCAGGGTTTTTGTTTCACAGTCATCTGGGAAGGTAGTACTTCCCTGGGGGGGTTGCTGTTACCCAAAACCCACTACCTTATATATTATATATATATATATATATATATATATTATAATAAAATATTATATAATAAATATATATATTATTATATAATATGTCATGCCAATAGGTAAAAATTGGTTATTTAAAAAAATTATTTAAAATTAAGTTCTTTCTAAAATTTTTTTTTGCGTTCAAAAATATATTTTTTCATTTATGTTTTGTAAAAATTTTTTATTTTTATAACAAAAAAACCTTAGGGAAAAAAACCCCAACCTTTATAGCAAGCGCAATTTTTAAATTTTGCCTAACCAAGTAAATATATTTTATATATAAATTTGTTTTTTAAAAAATATTTTTTTTTATTTACAACAATAATAAAAAAGGGCTGTGGCATCAAAGAGTACATATCCTTTATTTAGGCATTACAACCCCCCATTTAGGGCACTCCCCCAACCAGCGAACCCGGGGGCTAGGGTTGACGGGGACCCCTTTTGTTTCAATCAGTACCCAGGTTCCCCGCCAATGAAAGGGTTTTTTCAATCGCAGAGGCGATTGGGGTACTACGCACCTATCTGCCCTTGTCATTCCCATTCTAGAGCTGGTTGAAGCACGGTCTGCTCTCTAGTGGCTTCTACTCTGCCTTGCTTACCGTGGAGTGCACTAATACCTATTGTTGTACATAGTGTATATAGTGTACATACTTCTGTTCTAAATTGGTGAAGGATAATATAAGTAAAAAGTTTTTCTGCTGTGTTTATTTTGCTCCCTTTACACCCAGGATAACAGGCCTTTGGGACTCCTGGGTTGTAATACAGACACAATGAAATATGTTTTTTTTTTTTTGTTAGGTTTAGAATGATTTTTTGCGAAATTATTGCATAGACAAATTTTCGCTTGCCTTACTGGGCAAGAAGAGCATTTATTTATTTATATATACAGACTTTACAAAAGCCTTCGACAAGTGTGACCATGGCGTAATAGCGCACAAAATGCGTGCTAAAGGAATAACAGGAAAAGTCGGTCGATGGATCTATAATTTCCTCACTAACAGAACACAGAGAGTAGTCGTCAACAGAGTAAAGTCCGAGGCAGCTACGGTGAAAAGCTCTGTTCCACAAGGCACAGTACTCGCTCCCATGTTGTTCCTCATCCTCATATCCGACATAGACAAGGATGTCAGCCACAGCACCGTGTCTTCCTTTGCAGATGACACCCGAATCTGCATGACAGTGTCTTCCCTTGCAGACACTGCAAGGCTCCAGGCGGACATCAACCGAATCTTTCAGTGGGCTGCAGAAAACAATATGAAGTTCAACGATGAGAAATTTCAATTACTCAGATATGGTAAACACGAGGAAATTAAATCTTCATCAGAATACAAAACAAATTCTGGCCACAAAATAGAGCGAAACACCAACGTCAAAGACCTGGGAGTGATCATGTCGGAGGATCTCACCTTCGAGGACCATAACATTGTATCAATCGCATCTGCTAGAAAAATGACAGGATGGATAATGAGAACCTTCAAAACTAGGGAGGCCAAGCCCATGATGACACTCTGATGACATTGATGACACTGGAATATTGCTGCACACTAACAGCACCTTTCAAGGCAGGTGAAATTGCTGACCTAGAAAATGTACAGAGAACCTTCACGGCGCGCATAACAGAGATAAAACACCTCAATTACTGGGAGCGCTTGAGGTTCCTGAACCTGTATTCCCTGGAACGCAGGCGGGAGAGATACATGATTATATACACCTGGAAAATCCTAGAGGGACTAGTACCGAACTTGCACACGAAAATCACTCACTACGAAAGCAAAAGACTTGGCAGACAATGCAACATCCCCCCAATGAAAAGCAGGGGTGTCACTAGCACGTAAAGAGACCATACAATAAGTGTCAGGGGCCCGAGACTGTTCAACTGCCTCCCAGCATACATAAGGGGGATTACCAACAGACCCCTGGCAGTCTTCAAGCTGGCACTGGACAAGCACCTAAAGTCGGTTCCTGACCAGCCGGGCTGTGGCTCGTACGTTGGTTTGCGTGCAGCCAGCAGCAACAGCCTGGTTGATCAGGCTCCGATCCACCAGGAGGCCTGGTCACAGACCGGGCCGCGGGGGCGTTGACCCCCGGAACTCTCTCCAGGTAAACTCCAGGTAATTCATCTCTCAACCTGCGGGCTGGGAGGACGCTTTCTGAGCGTGCTCCTGTATACACCTGGTGGCGGACCTTGTACTACAGAACGCAAGAGGTGGACCGTCATGGTAGAAGAGTAAACACAGTCTGTGTAGAACTTGTCCATGGAACCCTGAGTGGTCCTATGATGCACGTGTTGCTACTGTTCATTATCTGCAATGTCTATGGCATCCCCAACGACGAATTATATGGCATAGCTCTCAATGTTATGTTCAGGATCTTTGTGAAATTCTTGAATGCCGGCTTTTACTTCAGGGTTGTTGATGCTTTTCAAGAAAGAAGTATGACGGTTAATTTGGTTGTGGAAGTTTGTCTGCATGATGTTTCCACGTATATTACCTGGGTCAAGGTGAGAAAGGTGCCTTTCGAGGCAGCAGAGTACGATCTTCGAATGGTTTTTGGTAGATACGGCACGATGCATGCAGCAGCCATGGGCGTGTGGAGGGAGGGCCCATATGAGGGACTCCCTGAGGGCTCCTTCACCCTCAGGATGACGTTAAAGCAGCCGATTCCGGCTTACGTCTATTTGGAGAACTTCAGAACCCAGGTTTTCATTCATTATGTGATCCAACTGAAAACATGCTGGTTATGCAACTCGTATGAACATATGGCTCCTCAGCGTCTTCAGCAACAGGTTGACTGGATCCGGGAACCTTTCCCTGTGGACTCACAATCTGAGACCTTAGCTACTGTGTCTGGTCCCTCGGCTGGACGGAGCACTAAGCTTTGGAGCGAGGAGATGCAACAAGAAGAGATGGAGTTGACGGCGTGTGCCACCCTATTGGTGGTGACTACGAATGTGCCTGAGCTACCTGTGGGGCCCGTGAAGCCTGAGGAGATGACACATGAGAGATTGTTGGAGAACGTGCTGCACAATCTCCTGGGAAGGGTGGAGCATGGTCCTGAGGTGTCATGGGAATACCGTGAGTTGGTGAAGGAGGTTTTGTTAAATGCGGGTGCACAGGAAGAGAATACGATGGCATGAGTGCATGAGGTGGTGGTAGAGGTCCACCAGGAGGCTTCGTCTGACGAAGGCTATGTGTGTGGATAGTGGTTCCCGCAAGAGGCCGGTGGGGACATTGGACATGGAAGAGATCTTAACACCTGGGCAGTGCATAGAGAAGAAATTGTGGACAAACATGGCTGAGGCGCCTATAAAGGAAGGGGTTGTTCCACATGTGCAGCATGCGAGTATGGCACGGGGAGGGGGGGGTGTCACCAGCAATGTAAATGGCCTATGGACGGAGGTTAAGCGTGTATGGTTGGAGGTGGTTTTTGTGACGATTCAATGTGGATGTCTGTTTTTTACAGGAGCACAACTATAGGTTTGGATGTGAGTTAAAGTTAAAAGGCTACCGGATGTATGTTAGTAGTTCCTTAAAGTTTAAAGAAGGGGTTGCTATAGCGGTGAAGGAGTCCAGCCCTGGGCGTCTCTTGGGATGGGATGAGGGGGACATGGGAGGGTGGGGAAAGTGGATGTTGGGGTGGGGTGAGGGTTTGTTTTCTTGGTGTTTACATTCTGGCAGAGAGCAATACTAAAGTTAAAGTGGATTTCGTGAGGAATGTTTTGATGTATCACATCTCAGGGTTTGCCTTTAATTACAGTCATGGGTGGGGATTGGAATTGTGTTATATGCCATAGCGATGTTGAGCTGAGGGGGGCTGGGTACATATTGCCCATCTTACGAAACATGCTGGGGGATGTGAGAGTTTCTGACGTGGTGGGGAGGGGAGTGTGGGGTTTAGCATACATTTGTTTGCAGGGGTTATGCAGCCCATCTGGATCGAATATATGTAAAGCAGGGAATTAGAGTATGTCGGGTGCAATCCATTGACGTGGGGTTTTCAGATCATCATGCAGTTCTGTCTGATTTGGAGTGGGATGGGATGGTCAGGGTTTATCCAGGTTATTGGAAACTGAACGTGCAGCTCCTCGAGGGGGAGAGGTCATCTTTCCAGGATTCGTGGACACCTTTCTGGGAGGCACGGAGTGCAGGTAGGAATGTGTTGGAATGATGGAAATCAAGTGCCAAGCCAGGGATAGCGAGCTATTATAAGTTTCAGGGAAGAAAGGAGGCAAGGTGGAAGTATGGGCTGCAAAACTATTGGAGGGGCAGCTGAATGGCTATTATGTGGGGGGGAGGGGGTAGTACTTACGGCGACACAAAGCAACTCTGAAGTTGAATTGCCGAGATTCGCAATGAGCATTTTGATGCAGTTAGAGTCAGGGCAGGTATGGAGGAGGTGCTCTGGGGCGATAAACCTTCGGGTTGTGTCTTGCAAAAATTTAGGGTGAGGCAGCAGACATCCACTCTCATGCGATTGGAAGTAAGTTCGGGTTTGGGTGGTTACCAGCTGGGTCAGGTGCTCTCCACTATGGACAGCATGAGCTTTTATGCTGATCTTTGGTTTTGGGAAAAGCTCAGGAAGGGGGGGGGGGGGTTCATGTGGGTGGTCTGATGGGGGGATTCGTAATGTTTTAAGTGAAAGGGATAGGGTGGAGCTAGGAGGTAGGATATGTGAGGAAGAGGTGGAGGAGGCAGTTTTCAGAATGAGTACAGGCAAAGACCCTGGAATAGATGGGATATCGAATGTTTTTATAGGGTGATTGGGAAGTATCAAGAAG
>NC_069485.1:17628316-17647779 GCF_026875155.1 Cherax quadricarinatus
AACTTGAAAAACCCCTTTTATGGGTTCAGGACTGGTATAAAATTAATATTATCAGGTCTGTTTGTTTAAGATAAGCGTTATGACGTGTCCTCCTCATAGAACCAACTACTGTAACCTCCCTTAGTGGAGTTAGCTGGTTCCCTTCTGAGTGTCCGAGGTCAGACTTCCCTTACCTTTTCTATCCAAGGTAGAGACTTTACTGCTTCTTTCCTTGGGGTCGACCAGATTACTTTCCCTGGTGATCTTCTACTGGGATTTGCTTCCATGAGAGACTTACATATTGTGCTCGACCCTTACCGATGGCATGCCCAAATTGATGATTTGATTGTTCCATTTTAGGTTACCAGCATAGATCCGAGATCTGCCATACTGCCGCAGAGTATGACGTTCGGATTAATTCCTTACAAGCCAATGCATTTTCCAGTAGTGTACCCAAGCGGTTAGGCACTGGTAACTCTGTCACTCGCATCTGCGTTCAACCTACACCTTCAGACATGCAACATAGTGTACAGTTGCCTCAGGTGTCCGAGGATGCTCAGACTGCCTTGAGTGCTCAGCCTATCCCTGCAATGTCTGCTAGTTCAAGTAGTAGTTTCTCCACAGGGGACGCCTTGTCGGAAAATGATTACTTGAAATTAGTAATGCCATCTCTTGTTGATGTCACTTGCCGTCTGCAGAAAGACATCTCTGTCGCGGCTAGTGCCCTCACTAGAGTGTCTGTTGTTGTTCCTAGTGTTCCAGATGGTGATAATGTCCTAGTTGACAGTTTGTTTGTTGATTCATCTTTACATGTTGTAAGAAATAGTAAGATCCATTTATTCCTTGCTAGCACTTCTGGTCACAGTGTTCGTCACAGAGCAAATACCAATCTTGTTGACCTGGTTCACTATCCTTACCCTGTTCAAGTACAGGATGACTTGCCACCTGACCAGTGGGTTGGTGCTATTTTAACAGGGAAGACCTCATCCACTTCAACGGATCAATCCATTCCACCAGTTGAGGAGAAAGATTTAGCTCCCACTGACTTCCCAGATGAGGTCAAGCGTTTGTTGACTCTGCTGAACAAACATCGTAAGGCCATTGCCTTACCAGGTGAGAAGATGGGTATAACGAACTTACTGTCCCATCGTATCCCACTTGAACCTGGTACTAGACCTATCTATATACCTGCGTACAGAATGCCTCATTCCCAGTTGCTGTTGCAGAAGAATTGATCAATCAGATGCTCGATGATGGAGTTATTGCACCTAGCAATTCATCTTGGAATGCGCCCTTGATCCTAGTACCTAAGAAGGATGGTACTTGGCGTTCAGTGATTGACTTTAGGAAGTTAAATGCGAAAACTATTCCAGATCGCTTCCCACTTCCTGCACTTGGTGATCTTTTCTATAATATTGGAGATAACAAAGTCTTTTCGACCCTGGACTTGTTGCAAGGGTTTTGGCAAGTCACTCTTCACGAGGACAGCCAAGAGTTAACTGCATTCTCCACTCCTACAGGTCATTATCACTTCCTCTGTATGGCCTTTGGGTTACGATCTTCCCCTATCACATTCTCTAAGCTCAGGACAAATATCTTTAGAAGTCTCATAGGTAAAGCACTTATGGTGTACTTAGATGACGTAATCGTCATGTCTGAGGAAGTGGATACACATTTGAAAAGACTTGATGTAGTACTTGGTAAGCTTGAAGAAGCCAATTTAAAGATCAAACTGTCTAAATGTCAATTTTTCAGATCAGAAATTAAGTTTCTTGATCACGTAGTCACTCTTAGAGGGGTTACGACTGACCAAAGTAAAGTAACTGCAGTACTAAATTTTGCATCTCCCAAAACTGCTGATGCTGTAAGATCCTTTGTGGGTCTAGCAGGCTTTTATAGATCTTTCATTGCCAATTTTTCTTCCATAGCAGCTCCTCTAACTGAGTTGCTTAAGAAAGATGCTCCTTTTGTTTGGACCTTCTGTCAAGAAAGAACATTTCAAACTCTAAATGAAAAGCTAACATCTGCTCCAGTTTTGAAATTTCCAGATTTTTCTAAGCCCATCTCTCTGACAACTGATACTAGTTCAATTTGCATAGGTGCCGTACAAGCTCAGAAGACTGATGGCAAGTACAATGCAGTTCCATTTGCTAGCTGAGTCCTTACGATGGCTGAACATAATTATATAGTAACAGAGCAAGAAGGTTTAGCAAAAGTATGGTCCTTAAAGCACTTCCGAGACATTATTTATCAGTACCCTGTTCATGTCTTGATAGACCATGCTTCACTGATACCTTTATTCCAGAACCAACAACCTGCTGGAAGGTTAGCCAGATGGACCTTGACTATCCAAGAGTTGAGTCCTACCTTTGAACACTTACCTGGTAAGTCAAATGTAGTCACAGATGCTTTATTGCAACATGTTAGTATAGTAACTGCAGACCCTCCATTTACTGCCGAGGATGTAACGAATGCTCAAAGAACAGATCCCATGTGGTCTGGTGTGATTCGATTCCTGCTCCAGGAAGATCTTATATTGAGTATAGTTAGTACCATCCGTATGTTTTAAATAGTTGACCCCTTGCTAGGCTCAGTGACTAGCTTGTGTGGCATCACGTGATGCTGTATGAGAACGCTGTGCTCCAGGCCTCGTCCTCAGTTCTCCACACTTAGGTCTACAGGCAACACAGGCAGGTTGGGCCTCTCCCCTCTCACATTCTGCTAATATATGTGTTACCATCCAACGACTGTGTTTAACTCCAACCATCATATCTCCACGAACCCTCTCGACACCTGCAGCTTAAGGAGGAGCTGAGGATGGCTAAGCTAGAGAAACAGCTAATGAATGAAGAAAACATGAAGATTCATAGTAATCCTCCTGTTGTGAATCCTCAAGTCATGGATGGAACCTAGATAGTTGCCACACATCATGGAACGAAGCTAAGGATCAAGAGGATGGATAGAGAGGTAGATATGACAAAGAACCAGGGGACTACTGTGGAAACTTCGATTCCATTGTCCATGCTACCTGACTAATGTGAGTTGATTTCTGAGAACACCACAATAAAGAACAACAGGGAAGTTAAGAACATTGTGCTTTTTGGGGACAGTCAGATTAGGTATATGGACAGGGCTTTCTGCTTGAAAGATAGGAGTAGGAGACAGAGGGTTTGCTTTCCTGGGGCTGAGATGGATGATACTGTTAGCCAGCTTGACATCATCATGAATAGAAATGGGATCAGTCCTATTATCTGTCTCAGTGCTGGAGGCAATGATGTAGGTAAGCATAGAAGTGAGGATTTAGTTAGAATAGACATAATTAGGAAGAAGGGAGGGCACCCTGTTATATGCGGTATTTTGCCAAGAAGGGGTGTTGGAAATGAATGGTTGTCCATAGCAACTGGTATTAATTGGTGGCTGGACAAACACTGCAAGGATAATTCAGTACCTTTCATTGATAACTGGGGCCACTTCTACGGTAGAAATGACGTGTATGCCAGTGATGGGGTTCATTTATCCAGGGCAGGTGTGGGTTTTCTCGCTAATTCAGTTGAGGGTGATGTTAGGACTTTAAACTAGGATTAGACAGAGGTATGGATTTTGGAATGGAAAATAATGAGAGTGGAAATATTGACTTAAGCTTTGAAATTATGAGTCTTAAATTATAATAACAGTCATCGAGTAACACTGGGTAATAATATGAAGAGAAACTGTGTAAAAGCAAAGGTGAATAGGAAAAAGGTGCATAAGAAAAAAAAACATATTAATGTATTTTATGCTAATTGTCGAAGTGCCATAAATAACATTAAATGAATTACGTTTGGTAGCATGTGCTGGGAACTTTGATGTCGTTGGAATAACTGAAATATGGTATAATTTAAAGAGTCGAGGGATAATTGCCGAGTGCCATTTTAAAGGGTTTAAGGTGTTCCATGTAGATATATATATAACGGGAAAAGGGGAGGAGTTGCATTATATGTATGAGAAAATATAAATTTTGCATTAAACAGGTACAAAAGTGGATGGATTAGTAACAGAATCTGGGTAGAATTTCTTGGTAAAAAAAATTAATTCTAGGTGATATACCGACCTCCAGGCTTGGATAACGATAGAGGGAAACTTCTTTTGAACGAAATTGTTAGGATGTCTAGACAAACTAACGTAATGATAGGGGATTTTAACTTTAGTCAGATTGACTGGACTTCTTTGACAGATAATCTGGAGTCCAGTGACTTTATGGAAGAAATTCAGGATTGTTTCTGAAACAGTGTGTAGCAGAGCCTAACAGAGGTAATTAATTTGCTCGATCTAGTCTTGTCAAATAAAGAAATACTCATAATCTGGAGATCACTGAAGAGCTTAGCACAAGTGATCACAGATTCATTACTGTTAGTATTTCCTGGAAGTACGAGACTAAGGATATGGTAAAAGTCCACGATTTTCGTTTCTGCCGATTATAATGGACTTAGGGAACACCTGTCTAATCTCGACTGGGGGGGTAACGATTTTTTCTTAATAATGCACAACTTGCACGAGTATTATACATTTCCTCAGAGAGAAATTAGGTCAAATAATAACGATCCCAAATGGGTTAAACAGCAGGTTAAACGTATCTATTTGGAGAGAGAAAGAAGAAATTTATAGGTGCATCGAAAGAGGAGAGGTTAACCTTACTGACCAATATGTTCAGTTTAAAAGACAAGTAAAAAAGAGGATTCGAAAGGCTAAACGTGACTATGAAATTAAGATTGCTAATGAATCAAAGATTAATCCAAAAGGGTTCTTTCAAGTGTATAGTAATTAACATTTATTTAGTTCCCCAAAAAATTAAATTAACTAATATTACTGTCATGAGGGACATGGTTATCAAATAGATAGATAAACTGAAAACAAAATAAGTCCCGGGACCTGACGAGTTGTTTTCCAGGGTACTTAAGAATGCAAAATGGAACTTAGTCAGCCATATACGAGCGTGTTTAATGCTTCCATCAAACTGGTATTGTGTCAGAGATGTGGAAGATGGCTAATGTAGTTCCTATATTTAAATCAGGGGATAAGGCAAATTATTGGAAACAATTATATCTGATATTATTAGACGTCATCTTGATGAGCATAATTTGATTAATGAATTTCAACATGGATTCATGAAAGGTCGTTCCTGCTGACAAATTTACTGGCATTCTTTAATAAAGCATTTGAGGCAGTAGATAATGGTAAAGAATATGTTGTTTATTTGGATTTTAGTAAAGCTTTCGTAGAGTACTCACAAAAGACTCTTAAGGAAAGTGACATCTCATGGTATAGGAGGTAAAGTTCTAGCATGGACAAAAGGCATGGCTTACCAATAGAAAGCAGAGTTTGCATTAATGGAGTCAAATCTAAATGGGGATTAGTTGCTAGTGGAGTCCTACAAGGATCAGTTTTAGGCGAATTGTTTGTTCATAATTTACATTAATGATCTTGATGAAGGAATTACAAGTGACATGGGCAAATCTGCTGCTGATACAAAAATGGGGCGTATGATTAATTCTGAGGAGGATACCAATGAATTCCAGGAGGATTTGGACAGATTAATGTCTTGGTCTGAAAAGTGGCAGATGAAGTTGAAAGAGTACAAGTGTAAGGTCCTAGTCTTTGGGAATGAGAATAACCCTCGATTTATTTTTAAGAAGTATAAGTTACAGAAGTTCAAGAGTTATTTTATGGTCTATCCCTCACTGGGGGCCTGGTGGAAAAAAACTCTCACTTCGCTTTGGTGGGGCCCGGGTTCGATTCCGGGGGAGGGTAAAAAACTTTTGGGCGTTTTTCCCTTAAAACCCCAAGTTGCCCTTGTTCCCCCCAAATGGGACCTGGCTTTTTGTGGGATTTTTTTGGGGTTTTCCCTTCTGGGAAAAAAATTTCCCCCAAAATTATCGCATAACAGCGGCTTTTCTATGTAGTAGCATGTCAGTGATATCAGCTGGGCGTTCCCCCTGTACATGTTTTGTAAAAATTTAAAGATATTATTTTTTTTATTATTATTCCTCTCTTTTTGGTCCTTACTACAGATGGTTAGATGAAAAAAATTTGGTATAAAATACCGACACAAGGGAAAATTTGGGGAAATTAGGAATGGGTGATCTGAAAGATTTACTGCGAATCTTTTTGATGACTCCCCGAAACCCTTTAATGACATGATTGCAAAAAAAAATATATTTTCCCCCATTGGGATGAATCTTAATTAATGTGGCTGGGCGGGCCCCAGGGGCCCTTAAGGCGATGGTCTAAAGATTTGAGACTTGATCGGGGGTTCAATCCCCTCAAGGGGTTTATGGTTTTTTTTAATCTTTGTGAGGGCGGGGTTTGTTTTATCGTATGATGGGTTAGTTCGTATTTCGGGAAAGAAAAGGCTGTACGGTGCATTATCGAGGGGACATGGGGCGAGAAAAGAAGTCTTTATCCTGGGTGAAAGGGGAGGAGAGGGAGGGGAAAAATTGGGGTTGAGTGGGGTACTATGTATTTGAGGTTGGGGGAAAAAAGTACTAAAATCTCAGTATAAGCCAGTTTGTTAGGTAAGACACATATGCAAAAGTTTTGGTAAACTTTATTTCGAAAAGTTTCGCCTACAAGTAGGGTTTTTCAGTCGGTACAGAAAAAATTTATAGAAACAGATGGGTTTTTGGGGCTGATTCCCTGTCTTCAAATATCTTCTGCTTCTATCAACTTTTCGTTTCTTTGACTGAAGAAGCCTTTTGTGTAGGCCAAACGGGTTTTGAAAAAAAGATACCTAACTGTTTCATTGTGTCTTTCCTAACAAACCCGTCGGTTTTTTATTCCATTTTTTTAAAGTTCAATAAGCCAGTTTTTGGAAAAAAAACTAAAAAAAATTTTAAATTGGGGGGAAAAAGCAAAAAAAGGAAGAATGTGATTTCTTGTATAGTTAATACGTTTTCATTAAAATTGTATTTAAAAAGAAAATTTTCTTTTTTTAAAACTTAGGAAATTTTTTCTTTATGGTATATCTTGTTTAAAAAAGGAAAAATTTTTTGTCCTGGGTGAAAAAGGGGGAGAGTGTGAGGTTACGACGTTTTAAGAAAATTTAAAAACATAAGAAAGGGGATCACTGCCCGCAGGTCCTTTACAATCCAAACCCGGCCATATTTAAAAACAAAAAAGCGTATAATGGGTCCTTTTTTGACTCGTTTCGCCCACCAGTGGGCTTTTTAAGTCACAAAAAGAATTCCTGGGGGGGAAGGGAAAGCGAGTATTTATAGTCCGGGTGAGGTCGGTGTGAAGAATGTGCATCTGATGATTTTAAACCCAGTTGGGGTTTTAGGTCTAAAAAAAAATTGGGGTAGCTTGGAAAAAGGGGACTGGACAAATTTGTGAGCAGACCTTTACAGTGTTCTTATGTGGGGGGTAGCGATGAAGGGTTTCTTGGGAAATGGGGTTTAGCTATGTTCTGGGAAACCACTTTTCTGGGTTTTTAAAATTGTCGGATTAGAAATAAGTGATGTTTTCCCGCGGCACTCAGAAACTGCAGCAACGGTTCCTTGAGAAGAATGCCCCTATAATTTAAAAGTATTTTCCCCAAAATCCATTTCCCGTCACTTCATCGAGACTGCAGACGGCGAGCACTAAACATCTTCAACACCCCCCGAGAAGACACTGCCCAAGGGAAAAGATTTTACTTTTCCTTCCCACCCCAAATCCATTGCCAAAATGTTTCCCATCTTTGCCAAAAAAATCATTTCCCAAGTATCTACCTCCACAACCACGACCATCAAGGACATCACCAGTAGTAGGCAGGACAAGCCTCCATCCTCTGCAGGGGTATACATAATCCCTTGTAATGACTGCAACAAGTTATACGTGGGCGAAACATCAAGGGACCTCCAAACACGTATTTCAGAAACACCAATACGCAAGCAGGTCTGACGACACAAGGAATGCCTGCGTACAACACCGTAATTCACACAACCACTTGATAAACTACAGAAACTCAAGACTTATCGCCACAGAAGACAACACTCAATACCGAAGAATCCTGGAATCATCACTTATTTCTATATCCGACAACTTCAACCAGAATAGTGGCTTCTATAACATAGCTGAACCACTTGCCAAGAAACTTCTTCATCGCTATCCCACATAAGAACACTGTAGAAGGTCTGCTCACAAACTTGTCCAGTCTCCTTTCCAAGCTACCCAAGTTTTTAGACTCTACAACCCAACTCGGTACATCATCAGATGCAGCATTCTTCACCTGACCTCAGCCGGACTATAAATACTCGCGTTCCTTCCACCCCAGGTAGTTCTGTTTGTGACTTGAAAAAGCCCACTGTGTGGGCGAAACGTAGTCAATAAAGGATCACATTATACTGCATTTGTGTTTATATTGCCAAGAAATAAGGTCTGATAACTCTATCCACTCATTTGCAAGTCCCACTCAAATCCAACCCCTCCCACTCATGTACTTATCCAACCTAAATTTGAAACTACCCAAAGTCCCAGCCTCAATAACCCAACTAGGTATTTTGTTCCACTCATCAACTACCCTATTTCCAAACCAATACTTTCCTATGTCCTTTCTAAATCTAAACTTGTCTAATTTAAATCCATTACTGCGGGTTCTCTCTTGGAGAGATATCGTAATAAAGTTGGTAGAATTACCGACAATATGTAAAGTAAAAGGACATAAGTGCAACTAATGTGACATTTATTGTGGCAACGTTTCGCTCTCCAGGTGCTTTATCAAGCCACTACACAGAACGTATATAAAGGCTCAGAGTGAGGTGTAATACTAGTGAGGTACCATTTCGATGTTCACTAGTGGTAGTAGTAGTAGTAGTAGTGGTAGTGACAAAAGTAATACAATATGGTAGAGCAATTAATTCGTACATGAGTAAAAGGATATAAAAGCTATTACTTGGGTAACATAAAAATAGGTTGGACAAATATAGACTGGAATGAGGCAGCTTGTTTCAGTGTTCACTCTCTGTGCTTTGTGTAGTATAACAGGAGAGACTATGTGATGGCAGGGTTTACTGTTTTCAGGAGGATTCTTGCTAAGACTTCGGAGATGGTGAAGCTGCCGTTGTTTTGTTTAATTGTATTCGAAACAGCGATCAGTGCTGATTCGAGGCACATGCGCCTGCGGAAATTAGAGATATCCTCAAGACCTTATTAATATCCCCTTTATTAATACCTATCTTCCACTTATACACTTCGATCATGTCTCCCCTCATTCTTCGTCTAACAAGTACTTGAATGTAACTTAAGAGTCTTCAATCATTCTTCATAAGGAAGATTTCTAATGCTATGTATTAACTTAGTCATTCTATGCTGAATGTTTTCCAACGAATTTATGCCCATTCTGTAATATGGAGACCAAAACAACCTCTGGACTTCTGTTGCTTACACTTCTTGATATAAATCCCAATAATCTATTTGCCCTATTACGTACGCTTAGGCACTGCTGTCTTGGTTTAATTAAGGTTACTGCTCACCATAACCCCCAAGTCCTTTTCACAATCTGTATGGCTAAGCTCTACATTATTTAACTTACAAGTGCTAGGGTTATGGACACTCCCGAGCTTCAGAGCCTTGCATTTATCTACATTGAACTGCATCTGCCACTTTTCTGACCAAGAATAGAGTTTGTTTAAATCCTCCTGAAGTTCCCTAACGTCTACGTTTGAATCAATTATCCTACCTATCTTTGTGTCATCGGCGAATCTGCTCATTTCACTAGTAATTCCCTCATCAAGATCATTGATATATGTTACAAACAACAACGGGCCCAAGACTGATCCCTGTGGAACCCCACTTGATACCGATCCCCTCGGTTTTAACCCATTTATGGACATGCTTCTGTCTGTGAGCCAGACTCAATCCACGAGAGCACTTTTTCCCCCAATCCAGAGCTGCCACTTTCCTTAACAGTCTTTTGGTGCTAAACTCTATCAAAAGCCTTTTCTAAAATCTAAGTAAATATCAAATTCTTTATCGTGATCAAAAGCCTCAAAATTTTAATGAAAAAAAAGTTAAAAAATTAGTTAGACAAGAGGGGCCTTTGTGAATCCAATGAGTATCATTAATCAAGCTTTCTTATCGAATGGCTTCTTAAATCTAGTATAATGATTTGGAAAATTTCCTAAAATTTGGGGTCGGTTATTGGGCGGAATTTTGGGACAGTAACGATTGTCCATGCTTAAAAAGGGGGGGGAAAAATTTTAATTACCCAAATTGCACATAACAATACACACTTTTTGTAGAGAAAAATTAAAAATATTTCCTGGTTCACAAAGTTCCATTTTTTCTTCCTTTTTAAAACCCTTTAAAAAAAACCACAGGACCCCCCCGGGGACTTATTTTTTCTTTAGTTGTCTATCTGCTTTACAACCCCTTTCCATTTATGTGATGTTCATAATTTATCTTCTTCGGCCCACTTGAAATTAATTGGGAATATTGTTAGCGTTTCCCGTGTAAAAAGCGAGAGAAAATAATTTTTTAAAATCTGCATTTCATTCTCTTTGCAGTAAATGCCAGGTTATTTTTAAGGGGGCTTTTTTTTCCCAAATTTTTTTTCTAAGACCGGAAAAAAAATTTTTGGGTTAGTTTTCGAATCCCAGCAGTTTAATTTCAATTCCCTTTTAGCTTTTTTTATCCCCTTTTTTTAAAGTCCCTTTAATGTCAATATAAGATTCATAAGTGCCCCCACCTCTTTTGTACGCCTTTTTAAAAATTCCCCTTTTTTCCTTAGAGATATTCCAAACCTTTTATTCATCCATTTTGGGTCATTTCTATTTAATCTAATTTCTTTATACGGGATAAACGTTCTTTGAGCAGCATGTACAGTGTTCAGAAAACTGTCATATTGATAGCTCTCTTCGTTACCCCAGTCAACAGATGATAAGTGTTCTCTAAGCCCATCGTAATCTGCTAAGCGAAAATCTGGGACTGTTAGTGAGTTATCCCTATTATCATACTTCCATTCAATGCTAAATGTAATTGATTTGTGGTCGCTAGCACCCAGTTCCTCTGAAATTTCTAAATTATTAACAAGAGATTCATTGTTTGCCAGAACTGAGTCAAGCAGATTATTTCCCCTTGTAGGTTCTGTCACAAACTGCTTCAAAAAAAAATCCTGAACTACTTCTAAGAAGTCGTATGATTATAAATTCCCAGTCAAGAAATTCCAATCAATATGACTAAAGTTAAAGTCTCCTAGAATTACTACGTTATCGTGCCTTGTGGCCTTAACAATTTCCTCCCATAGTAGTCTCCCTTGGTCCCTATCTAAGTTTGGGGGACGGTATATCACTCCTAAAATCAATTTTTCATATCCCTCTGAAAATTCTATCCAAACACACTCTGTATGTGTTTCTTCAGACTTAATACCCGTTTTTGTGCAACAATTCAAGCGATCTCGGACATACACTGCCTCCCCACCCCCCTTCCCGATACTTCTATCTTTTTTTTTTATTATATTTATTTAAAATCATACAAATAGACAATAGACAAAAGGAAAAACCATAAAGATGACAATATATGAACAATAACTGAAAAAACTTTACATTAGATATTTAAACAATAACGAATAACATAACAATATAACAAATATGACCACTATAACCTTCATATAAAATCAGATACCGAAGCTTAAAACTGTCCTATACTAGCTACATGTGGATAAATTAACTTTCGTAAAAAACATGCAAACCTATATTAACTCTTCCTCAAATTAATCATCCTTGCTCTTAATTTACACTAGAATAATAAAATACAAGTATATTTTCATTATTTCGTTACGGATAGGCCCAGGGGACGGCAAGATGTAGGAGTAGCCTTGTTGCTGCTTGCTGCGGCTGCGGCCGCAGCATCTCTAGGCTCCACATCTTTATGACGTATCACGCAATTCCAATCTCCGCCTATTATTGCTACATTCGGTAAACCACGTAAAAAATAGACCAGTACGTCCTGAACAAATTTAGTTTTAATACTCAAGTCACCCTCAGCCGGGCCATATACACATACTAAACTTATGGGAACCCTACCCCAGGTTCCATCCACTCTAATTACCCTCCCCTCCCCCCTTCACTACGCCTTACTATAAACGGGCTAGTTTCCTTTACCAAAATGGCAGCCCCACCTTTCAAACGTGTCGCATGTTCCATTTACACATTATAACCACTCATATCCAACTCATAATCAGGCCTAAAATTATGTTCCTGTAAGAATACCACATCCACACCAAGTCGCACCAAATACTCATTAAACCACTTAAGCTTCCTCTCAGCTCTCAACCCGTTAATATTTATAGTAAAACACTTGAATTCAACAAATGGGTTTTCCTTTTGTCCCTGGCATTGACTTTTCCCCAGTTCGTTTTGCAACACCTCTGTCCCTCCCCCCTTTATTGAGAATCACCTTTGCAATCCCTTGATCCTTGGGTTCACCATTCCCTCTCTGCTGTACCTCCACCCAAGACTTTTTCCCAGGGCGTTGGGCAGGAGTGAGCACATCATCAGAATCCGATGATGCTGCAGTCCTCTTTCGTGTCCCGCCCTCCACTTGAATTTTGACATCTGAAGCACCGTCCTGATGCACCTCCACCTCTACTGCATGCACCGTCAATCCTTTAGACTCTCTCGTCGACAAACCGTCATCTCCTGCCATACCATCATTCACAGCCGTCCCCAGAACCTGGGTCTTCCACCTGATCTAGGACCGATTCCTCTAACAAGACATCCAACGCCTTTACCAAAGACGCCGCCACTTCTTCACCCATATTAGGTAGTCTCTCCTCAAAAACCTGATGTATGTCGAAAGACTGAGATTCTCCTTGTAGCGTTACAACTGGCGATTCGAGCTCCTTTTCTTTGTCCACCTCCTCACTCCATGACAACCGTTGTTGGGGCGGCGTAGCAAGAGACTGTTCTCGCTCATCGCCTACCTCGCCCACTGGCTGCTGTTGCCGTTGCTGTTGTGCCGGGTACCCACTTCGTTTCCCACACTGCGCCGCAATGTGGTCATATGACCCACATAGCCGACACGTACGTTGTTGCCCCGCATACGTTACATAGACTTGAGTCCGTAATTCCTTCAACACAACATATGAAGGAATAGGGTGTCGAAGAGTCATTTTAACAGTATATGTACCTTCCAGCGCACCTGCATACGGTCCAGTTGCCCATCTCCCTGCTGTGGCTACGTGAACCGTCCCATAGGTACGCAGTTCACTGCTAATATCAAAATCAGTCGCCTCAAAAGGCACATTCCTGATTTTCACCCAAGTGTAGTGTCCAGATACATCATGGAGTCGCACCGACACAGCTGTATTAACCGGTATGATGGTCTCCTGATACTTGTCGACCACCGCCTCGTAGACTCGTGCAGACGTCATTTTAACGAAGATTCTTGTCGTTCCATTGAGTGCGACACCACTTATCTCCTCATTTGCTATACCATAGGTATCGCGAATAATCGCTGGTAACAATAAATCCATGTTGGATCCCGTGACAGCCCCACGGATCGTCTCAATGCAGACAGTGTTGATTCTTCTTCTGCTATTCAGCGCCATGTTGGAGAAAATAAATTTTCCACCAACCAACGCTAGGGGCAGCTCAATCATTTAAACTGCGCAAAAACAAACTCAAACAGGAGCGTCTGCGCAGCTCGTCCACACAGCTCGGAAGCGATGAGGACAATTTCTATCTAACAGTTTTTGGTGGGGTACTGTTTATAGAGTTGGGAAGAAAACGCGCAATCTAGAGGGAACTGATGCTTGATAATGAGTGATGGACTGTATATCACTGTGGTGTATGAGGTAGGTACAGTTTATGATTGAGGAGAGGGACGTGTATTCTGGCGATAAGGAAAAGTAATGTGTATCTAGAGTGGGATGGGAGTGTGTCCTAGAGAGATGAGAAGCACTGTAGTGAGTGGGATACTGTGTGTACTTTTTGTGGGCAGATCACTGTGAATTACTGTGTGCTGGATACTGTTTATCCGGTTGTTGTTTAGAAAACTAATATTCTGAAGGTGAAGGGAACGTTAGTTCTGGTGGGAAAGAAAGCACGATGGAAGGTGGGGTTCTGAGTATGCTAGGGTGTTGGGAAACTCGTTATAAAGGGGAAGGGAGATATACCCCCTCCTGTTGGGGAAGATAAGGAGTGTAATGGATTCTTGGAACAGAGGTGCCTACGTGACCCCTTAACCACTACTGCCAATCGAAGTAAAACAAGAGTAACTTGCAGGTCCTCAATCAATGATGCACTGCGGACATGAACATAGCTGACAGCTATGCTCATGTCCGCAGGCTGGTTGGCTGTGTGCAAAAAATGCCCTGGGAGATTAATAAACTCAGAAATCAGGTAAGGTGAACATGGGTTACTCTCCTGAGCAGTTTACATGAAAGTTCCACTAAACAAGTTTTCGCATATTGAGCACAGCAGGAATCGGTAAGCATCTCATCATTTTCTTTGGAAAAACACAGTAACTAGAAGTGAAATGGTAGTTTCTCAAGAAGCCAGAGAGACACTTAATACTATTAATGACTAATTAAGTTAATTCTTGTAAATGAACGTTGTAATTCTTTAACTCCATCTTGTTCTCAACACACCATCAGTCAGGTATCCCAAGAACCAAGTGCGTTTGTTATCAGTTCTAGAAATAGGGAAAGGGACAGAGAAGATTTTTTCAGACGAATTAGACCTAATTTCATACTGGACCCGCTTAGTAGTTAACAAGAGCACCTGCCACTCAAGACCAATAAGGTATACTATAATTCACCTGTTAGGTGACAATGAGTGCCGCTTTCCCTGAAGGGTGTCTGCCTGGTTAAAAACCCACATCTCTTTCGACATAAATGTTGGGAATCATTGTTCGCATCGCTATTGGGCCGTGCGGACGGGCTGCACAGTAGCTCCCACTTCACCTGGTTTCTGCGCAGTTTTCACTGATCAAACATGGCGGATTACACCGGCAGAAGGATTAACACAGTCTGCTTTGAGCTGTTAAGGGGTTCTCTGAGCCCTGCTACGATGAACGTACTTCTTCCTGCAATTATTAGGGATCTATATGGTATCCCTAACGAGGAACTGTATGGTGTGGCCCTTAACGGGATGAAAAGAGTATTTGTGAAGTTTCTGAGGGCCAGTTTCTACAGCAGTGTGGTGGAGGAGTACCAGGAACGCCGAATATGCCTCAACTCGACGATGGATGTGTGTATGAATGACGTGTCTACTTACTACACGTGGGTACGGGTGAGAAATGTACCCTTTGAGGCGACCAAGTTTGGTATAGAGGACGTTTTCAGCAACTACGGAGTCATTCATGAGGCTAGAGGAGGGGTATGGCGGGATGGACCATATGAGGGCCTCCCAGAAGGTTCCTACAACATCAAGATGACATTAAAGAAGCCTATACCTTCGTATGTGATATTGACAGGCAACAGAACTCAGGTATATGTGTCTTATGCGGGACAAAGGAGGACGTGTCGTCTTTGCAACTCTTATGAACATGTAGCGGCGCAATGTGCATGTAGAGTCCAGCAGACGAGTGTGGTGGCGACGGCGAAAACTGGGACTCCTCCATGGAGTGAGGAGGTGGAAAAGGAGGGAGAACAGATGGGGACGTGTGTCACACTCCCGGTTTAGGATGGAGATCCTCCTCCAATGCCTGTGGTGGTGGAGAAACTGGCGGAGTCGACACAGGAGGTGTCCTTGGAGTCTGTGCTCCAGGAATTCTTGGAGGAGGCTTTGGTAGGAGAGGACATGGATGGACGGCCCAGTGATAGGCAGCGATTGCAAGGGCTGAGTGAGAAGGGAGTAACAGGGAATAGTGGACAGGATACACTTCTGGTGGCAGAGGTACACAGGGAGGATGTACCTGAGGAAGAGATGGCTTTGGGAGGCAGCTCTAGGAAGCGGCCAGCGGGGTTGACTGAATTAGACGACGTTTTAACACCTGGGCAAAGACCAGGTAAGAAAGCATGGGCAGAGGCGGTACGAAAATCCCCTACAGGGGGGGGGGGAGTACAGGGAAAATCGGGGGGGGGGACAGGGGGGGTAGGGGGTCTTATTAGAAAAAGTAGTAAGGAAAGTGTGAGCAGCTTGAAGGGAAGTGTGAGCAAGCCACAGAGGCACAGGGGTAAGCCGCCTTTCCTTGACCATTCAGGTGTGTAACAATAAATGCTAATGGCCTCAAGACTGAAGTAAAAAGGGTATGGTTGGAGTGGTTCCTCAAAAGGTAAGACGTGGATGTTTGTTTCCTACAGGAGCATAACCATAAGTCAGGTAGTGAGTTGCGATTGAGAGGATATAAGTTGTTTGTAAGCATGGCAATGCTTTTAAAGGGAGGAGTGGCTGTTTTAGTAAAGGAGACCAGTCCATTGCGAGTCATGGGGTGGGAGGAGGGGGGGAGGGGGGAGGGTTGTTCGGGTGGATGGGGTGGTGGGGGGAGAGCAGGGTATGTTTTGTGGGAGTTTATATGCCCGCGATTGGTAACGTGAGGATAAAAACAGACTTTGTTCGGGACGTATTGTTATACTATCTCAGGGGTTTACCTGCTATTGCGATAATTGGAGGTGATTGGAACTGTGTGATTAGGCATGCAGACGTAATACCTAGGGGGGCGGGGTGCGTGTTGGGTGTCTTACGGGATGCTTTGCGTGATTTAGGGGTCGTAGATGTGGTCGGCAGGGGGGGGGGTATCAGGTCGAGCACACCTATGTACAGGGGAGTTATGAGGCAAGGTTGGATAGGATTTATGTGAGGCAGGGGATAGGAGTGGAGAGGGTTAGAACAGTAGACGTGGGTTTATCTGACCACAGAGCAGTGTTGGCTGACCTTCGGGTGGATGGTATTCCGAGAATATATCAGAGTTATTGGAAATTAAATGTGAGGCTTTTACAAGAGGAAGATCAAGGTTGGTCCTTTCAGACATGGTGGAAAGGTTTTGGGAGGCTAGGGATGAGGAGGTGGATTTGCTAGATTGGTGGGAGTTGCAGGCAAAGGTGCAGATTGCAGGATTTTTTAAGAAGAGGGGCAGGGAACGGGCACGCTGGAGGTTTGGATTGCAGAATTATTTAGAGGGCCAGTTGAATGATTGTTATGAGGGGGGGGGGAGGGAAGGTGCGGAAGGAGTTATGGGGGAACTTAGAAGTGGTTTAGTGGAGATGCATAATGAACGTTTTGATGCACTCAGGGTCAGGGCAGGATTGGAGGACATACTAAAAGGTGATAAGCCAACCGGGTATGTACTCCGAAAATTCAAGGACAGACAGCTTAGGAATACCGTGGCACATATTGTCGTGGAGGGGGGGGGAGGGTTATGTGCAGGGACAGGGTCTCTCTGACACAGATTGTATCAGTAGGTATACTGATTATTGGTTTACGGAGAAATGGAAGAGAAGGGGAGGGGTGGTTGGGTTAGAAACATTTAGAGCTATATGGGTTCATCAGGGTTTGGGGCAGGGGGATCGGGAAATGTTGGAGGGAGGCATTACAGAGGCAGAGGTGGGGGAGGTGGTGAATGGGTTGAGTCAGGAGAAGGCATCGGGAATAGATGGTTATCTAATGATTTTTACAGAGCACATTGGGAGAATCTGAGGGAGTGCCTAGTGGCGGTTCTGAATTATATGTTGAAACGTGGTAGGATTGCGCAAACACAGAGAACTGGGGTTGTTGTTTTGGTGCCAAAGAAGGGGGGGGAGGAGAATGGGTTGGGAGATTATCGTCCGTTGTCGTTAATGTGTACAGATTACAAAATTTTTGAGAAGGTATTGGGTAACAGGTTAAAGAAGGTAATTGGGAATAGCATACATGAGGGTCAGTATGGGATACCGGGACGGACTATGAAGAATGGGCACAGTGGGATAAGGGATTTTATAGAGAACTGCCAGGGAGGGGGCGTCCTTGGCTTGGATTGGGCTCAGGCCTATGAGTGTGTGAAGAGGGACTTTTTGTGGGGCTGTTTGGAGAATTTTTTTTTTTTATATTTTATTTAAAAAAAACACAATACACATTATACATTTATGCTATACATACGTCACATAAACAAAGACATGTGAACCATTAAATAATAAATTATTATTATTATAATCAAAAAGAAGCGCTAAGCCACAAGGGCTATACAGCGCTGCAGGGTAGGGAAGGAAGCGAGGGTATTAGATGGCAGAAGGGAGGAGGGATGATCAGCAGGTTACAGAAAACAGCGGGGCAGCGGATAGTACAGGGGCAGAGGGTAGCAAGAGATTGAAGTAGAAAGGGCTGAAGGTATCAGAATTTGTGAAGTAAGTCAGTTGTTGTCAAAAAGTCAATGAGAGAGTCCGGATGAAAGGTGGGTCCATCAGCGAGAAGGGAAGGTAAAGAGAGAGCAGCGGAGCGAAGACGACGACAGAGGTAATTCTGCGTGCTCGTTGATAAAGTGGGCAGTCCAAAAGAATGTGGCTGACTGATAATGGAGCTTGGCAATTCTCTCAGAGAGGAGCAAGACGCCTCTCCATGAGATATCCATGAGTAAGACGAGTATGGCCAATGCGAAGACGGGAGAGAGTAGTCTCCCAACCTCGACACTGGTGATAAGAAGACGGCAGTAACCTATACTCGGTTTAATAGATTGAAGTTTGTTCCGAGCATAGTAGACCAACGTTGTTGCCAACGGGTGTGAAGGTGGGAAGATATTGCAGCAAAATAGTCCGTAAATGGAATACCTCTATAAGAAACTGGTAGGTCATGTACTGCTGACCGCGCAGCAGTGTCTGCCTGTTCATTGCCCTGTACGTCAACATGACCAGGGACCCAACAAAAAACAATATCTTTATGCTTGTAAAGATGCGGCGTAGCCAAAGTTGGATACGGAGGACTAAGGGTGAGGTGTATCAAATTTTTGTATAGCCTGTAAAGCACTAAGGGAGTCTGAGACAACGACAAATGATGACACAGGCATAGATGCAATACGGATAAGTGCTGTAAGGATGGCATATAATTCAGCAGTAAAAATACTAGCCAAAGATAGTAAATGCTCTTGTACAACGCTGTCCGGAAACACTGCTGCGAATCCTACGCCGTCAGAAGACTTAGAGCCATCTGTGTACACAGCAATGGCATGAGAATGAGAGTGAAAGTGGTCAAGAAAAGAGAGCGGGAAGCGACCGTAGACATTTGGGCTTTCGAGCAAGGGAGGGAGAAAGAACAGACTCGAACAGCTGGAACTTCCCAGGGGGTAGGGAAAAAGTGAGATGCTTCATGTACATAGAAAGGTGGTAGTTGAAGAGAAGACAAGAGCGAATGAAGGCGAAGATGAGAAGGGACGGAGTAAACAGGGGCGGCGAACTAATAAAGAATGTCTACTAATATCCGTGACCATTCTATAAATGGAAGGATTGCGGAGATCATGAGAGCGTACATAGTTGCGCAGGCAATGGGCATCACGGCGATCGGATAAGGATGGAACATTCGCTTCTGCATAGAGGCTCTCGACAGGGGAGAGCGAAAAGC
>NC_069485.1:17648279-17671196 GCF_026875155.1 Cherax quadricarinatus
ATTGAGAAAATACAATAACAAGGGGCTTTAGGAAAGTAGGGGGTTGGCCCAGGTGTTTACAGTAAAATATAAGTGAACAGTATTTATATAAGGCTAAAGAGGTCTTTGTGACATTTAGGGATTTGGAAAAGGCGTATGACAGGGTGGATAGGGAGGCAATGTGGCAGGTGTTGCAGGTGTATGGTGTAGGAGGTAGGTTACTGAAAGCAGTGAAGAGTTTTTACGAGGATAGTGAGGCTCAAGTTAGAGAAACATAGGAAAGAGGGAAATTTTTCCCCAGTAAAAGTAGGCCTTAGACAGGGATGTGTGATGTCACCGTGGTTGTTTAATATATTTATAGATGGGGTTGTAATAGAAGTAAATGCGAGGGTCTTGACAAGAGGCGTGGAGTTAAAAGATAAGGAATCACACATAAAGGGGGATTTTTTCACAGTTGCTCTTTGCTGATTACACGTGCCTGGGAGATTCTGAAGAGAAGTTGCAGAGATTGGTGGATGAATTTGGTAGGGTGTGCAAAAGAAGAAAATTAAAAGTGAATACAGGAAAGAGTAAGGTTATGAGGATAACAAAAATATTAGGTGATGAAAGATTGGATATCAGATTGGAGGGAGAGAGTATGGAGGAGGTGAATGTTTTCCCAGATATTTGGGATTGGATGTGCCCAGTGGATGGGTCTATGAAGGATGAGGTGAATCATAGAATTGATGAGGGGAAAAAAGGGGAGTGGTGCACTTAGGAGTCTTGGAGAAAAAAGAACTTTGTCCTTGGGGGCAAAGAGGGGAATGTATGAAGTATATTTTTTACCAACACTCTTAAAATGGGTGTGAAGCATGGGTGATGAATGTTGCAGCGAGCAGAAGGCTGGAGGCAGTGGAGATGTCATGTCTGAGGGCAATTTTGTGGTGTAAAATATAATGCGAGAACTCGTAGTTTGAAAGTTAGGAGGAGGTTGCAGGAAATTACCAAAACTGTTGTCCATGAGGGCTGAGGAAGGGTTGTTGAGGTGGTTCGGACATGTAGAGAGATTGGAGCGAAACAGAATGACTTCAAAGTGTATCGGTCTGTAGGGGAAAGGGAAAGGGCGGGGTAGGGTCGGCCTAGGAAAGGTTGGAGGGAGGGGGTAAAGGAGGTTTTGCGTGCGGGGGGCTTGGACTCCACAGGGCGTGCGTGAGCGGGGTTTGATGGGAGTGAATGGAGACGAATGGTTTTTAATACTTGACGTGCTGTTGGAGTGTGGGGCAAAGTAACATTTTGAAGGAGGTCGGGGAAACCGGCAGGCCGGACTTGAGTCCTGGAGATGGAAGTACAGTGCCTGCACTCTGAAGGAGGGGGGGTTAATGTTGCAGTTTAAAAACTGTGTGTAAAGCACCCTTCGGGCCCAAGACAGTGATGGAGTGAATGATGGTAAAAAGTTTTTCTTTTTCTGGCCACCCTGCCTTGGGGGGAATCGGCCAGTGTGATAATAAATTATTATAAAATTATATATATATATAAAATATTTATATATATATATAATATAGATATATATATAATAATATATATATATATATTTTATATATAAGTAGTAAATGATTTCTACAGAGCGGTCTCTTCTACAGAGCAGTCCTTTTTCCTAAGCGGTCTCTTCTACAGAGCGATCCCCACGGTACGTCCCCCACCGTACGGTCTCCTCTGAGCGGACTCCTTTTCACACCTTTATGCTAATGACCTTGACCCCAACCCACGACCCCCCCCCACGACCCCCCCCACGACCCCCTCCCTCCCACCTACGGACCCCACCCACGACCCCCACCCACGCCCCCACCCACCCCCACCCACGACTCCCCCACCCTCGACCCCCCACCACGACCCCACCCTCGACCACCTCGCCCTAAACCCCCCAGCCACGCCCCCCCACCCTCCCCCCCTCGCGCCGACCAACCCGCCCGCCGCGCCCTCGCGCCTGCCCGCGCCCCTTGCGCCCGTCCGTCGCGCCCCCCCGCGCCTTCTCCTGCGCCTTCTGCAGTGTCGTCCGGATCGCCCCCGCTCCCGGAATTTTTTCCGATTTTTTTCAATTTTTTTTTTAATTTCATTTTCTTATGATCTCCTCAGATCTAGTTTTTTGGATTCCCCCCTCTGGGGGTAAGCATTCAAAATGGACTCCCACTTTCACCCCAAATATTCCTCCTCCATCTCCTTGGATCAAAGTTTTCTCGAAATCAAAGTCTCCATCTCCTTGGATCAAGGTTTTCTCGATAATACAAAGACTCCATCTCCTTGGATCAAAGTTTTTCTCGATATCAACAATACCAGGACTCCATCTCCTTGGATCAAGTTTTGGATTCTCCCCTCTGGGGGTAAGCATTCCAAATGAACTCCTCCTATGGGGCATGGTACTTTCTCTTATTACAGGTCTAAACAAGTGTGACGTCACCCCACCTGTGTTTACTCGGCGGTCAGTGACGTCACGTGATGACCTCACACAGACCAACAGGCTGAATCTTGTCGAGCAGACAATAACTTAAAATGCAGGATAACACTATTTATTATAAAACCAATGCATTTCATATACATCCAACAACAAAAAAATCATTGAAAAAGGTACAATTCATTGACTAAAATCAACATATTTTTCACTTGAAGAAATTCTATGCATTTTTTTTTGTTTTGGATCTTCTTTGTCATCTCCATCTCAGTATTACACACTTCATATGCAACATAGGGAAAACATTTTCACTCTTAACCCAGGATAACCCAAATAATTCCACATTTTTTCGTTAATACCCAAAACAATTCTCAATTTCTTTAACAAAATACAACACAAGTCTAGACATTTTTTCCCGTTTTAACCTATTTCATCAGAAAAAGTCACCACAAACACTTATAACCACTTTTCGATAAATCACTAGTCACAATTTTACATATTACGGATTTAATACGCACACAAACCTCACTTTACTTTGAACACCTTCAAAACACTCTCATAAATCATTGAATACTCACAAAAATACCTTTGAACATTTCCAAACAACACTGAAACACTTCCAAGACAACATTTTGAATACTCCCAAATAAGATTTGAACAGCTCTAATTTATCTACATTACATATTTCATTAAATTACAACTCATCCCCCAAACTCCTCCCTCATTCTCCAGATTTTTACAACAGTATCACAAAAACTAACTCAGACACTTTACTTTGAACAACACCAAAAACACCATCAATTACCTTTGAACACTCCCAAAACATCATTCGAACACCCCCAAATCACCACTGAATACTCCCAGAACACCTTCATAAACACTCTTGCACATCATTTGAACACCTTCAAAAACACCTTTGAATAGTCTCAAACACCATTTGAGTACTACTAATACACCACTGAATACAGTCAAAACACCACCAAAATCACCATAAACTAAGATCAAAATCACAGACTAACACCCTTTTTCACACAAATCCTCTCAAATCATTTAAAACCAAGACGATCCCACCACCTCCAACTAAGATATAACATGAGTGCAAAAAAAAAAAAACATGAACACAATCCAAACCACACACGATCACTCACAACCCACAACTCCCACAACACCCACTTATAACATCTCTTTTTCGGTATCTCTAGTTCGACAACAACGCCACAACCCACAACACCCACATCCCACAACACCCACAAACCACATCATCCACACCACACAACAACAACTCACAACTTATAACCACTTTTTAGTATCCTATTCGACAACAACACCCACAACCCACAACACCCACAACCCACAACACCCACAACCCCAACACCCACAACCCACATCACCCACACCCCACAACACCCACAACACAACCCACAACTAAAAACCACTTTTCAGCATCTCTAGTTCGACAACAACCCCCACAACCCACAACACTCACAACCACAACAACAACCCACTTATAACATCTCTCTTTTTCGGAAATCTCTAGTTTGACAACAACGCCCACAACCACAAAAACCCACATCCCACAACACCCACAACCCATCACCCACACCCAACAACAACAACACAACTTATAACCACTTTTCAGTATCTCTAGTTCGACAACAACACCCACAACCCGCAAAAACCCACAACCCACAACACCCACAAACCCACAAAACCCACAACCCACATCACCCACACCCCACAACACCCACAACAACCACCCCAAAACTTATAACCACTTTTCAGCATCTCTAGTTCGACAACAACACCCACAACCCACAACACTCACAACCAACAACACCCACAACAACAACCCATTATAACAATTTTTTGATATCTCAAAGTTCGACAAAAACACCCACAACCCCCAACACACACAACCCCACATCACCCACAACCCACAATTTTTTCTCGTTTAAACTAATTTCACTTATAACATCTTTTCGGTAACTCTAGTTCGACAGCAACACCCACAACTCACAACATCCACAACCCACAACACCCACAACCCAAAACACACCCACAACCCACAACTTTTTCTCCTTTTAACTATTTTCATCAGAAAAAGTCACAACCCACTTATAACATCTTTTCGGTATCTCTAGTTCGACAACAACACCCACAACACCCACAACCCACAACACCCAAACACCCACATCCCACAACACCCCACAACACCCACAACAACAACCCACTTATAACATCTTTTTTCGATATGTCTAGTTCGACAACAATACCCACAACTCTCATCACTTACCAATTTATTCACAATTTTTCCTCTTTCGATACAAATTTTTCCCCTTCTTTTAATTGAATTTTAAAATGTAATACACATTTCTCCCTACATTACTAAAATTCTAATAAAATCCTCTCCATACCCATCTCCTTGTATCCACATAAATTGATAATATACTCACAACAACTAATCATCTCACTACCCAACTACTGCGACATGTTTCAAACACCCTCCATTCTTTTCCAATGCATCAAAAACTTTTCCCCTTCTATAATTTCTTTTAAAAAAATTCACACATTACCTTTATTTTCAGTAAAATCCCCCCCCCCCAATTTAATTAAATTTCTAATACAACCCTCCCCAAACCCCTCTCCACTCACCCACATTTCTTCACATCCACTCACCAGTCTCCCAACACACCTCTTCAAAACAAACACAAAAATCACATTCACATCCACAAATGCATCTCATCACCCATCTTTAAATCCACTAAAACCACTGTAACCAAGTTATTCACAAAATTCTATGACCACCTAACACACACAGACAACTCAACTTTACTTTGAACACTACCAAAAACACCATCAATTACCATTGAATACTCCAAAAACATCATTTGAACACCTCCCCAAATCATCACTGAATACTCCCAGAACACCTTCAAAAATACTCTTACACATGATTTGAACACCATCAAAAACATCATCAAACCCATTTGAATATCCCAAATACACCACTGAATTCAGTCAAAACACCACCAAAATCACCATAAAAATAAGATCAACATTTACATATGAATATTCCAAAAACATCATCAAACTCCTTTGAATACTACCAAAACACCACTGAATACTGAACAAACTCTACAAAAAATCACCAGAAACTAAGATCAACACCCCAATAACACCCATTTTAAAAGAAATCCCCCCAAATCACTATAACCAAGAGGATCCCACTCACCTCAGACTATTATATAACATGAACGCAAAAAAAAAAAATTCTCATAAATCATTTGAATATTCACAAAAAAACACCTTTGAACATTTCCAAACAACACCGAAACACTTACAGCAGGATCACCACCAACTGAAAACATAACATGTACACACACACACAAAAAAAAACTAAGACATCCATCAACTATCATCAATGACCACTCATTTTTATAAACATTCACACAAAAATTCACAATCACCAACTCCATACAATATCTAATTCACTCCTCTCACTACCACCAACACATACCAGCACAGACAGGGATACCTCCCATGACATCCCCAAATCCATCCTGTGTTTACTTGACGACGTCACTCCCCCCTTTTTCTTTATTTAACTTTAAATTTAGAGGAAGCTACTTGTTTTCAACCTGTTATATCTCCAATATCTAAGATCACCACAATCAAGACTTTACCAAATTCTAAAAACCCCACCACTAAGATCACACATTTTTTGTACACATTCTCTTAAAAAATTCATCATAACGAAGATCACTAAAACTATCTATACTTTTACTAAGATCACGTAACATTTTGTCTTCTCTAACTCTCCCACCAATTTACATTCTCATTCACCTTACACATTTCATTAACCGAAATTACACTCAAACCATCAAACTCCTCCCTCATTCCCAGACTTTACAACATTAGCACACAAAAAAAACTAACTCATACACTTTATAACATGAGACATTACCATAACTAACACACTGACTAGCTTTTAACCAACTCTGAACAACACATAACACCACTGAAAAGTCTTCAAAAAATACTCTGCAGTCATTTAAATGAACACCTTCAAAAACACCTCCGAATACTCCCAAAACACTACTGATTACTATCAAATCACCACTGAATACTACCAAAACACCGTCAAAATCACCAGAAACTAAGTTTAACATCAGCATCTAACACCCTTTTTAAAGAAATCCCCTCAAATCACTATAACCAAGAAACTCCCTCCCAGGGCGCATAAAAAAAAAGCATGAACACAAACCTAATACACAAACACTTAGTACATGACCACCATCAACTGATAACATATCTTGTACACACATATATCTAAGACAACCACCATCAAAAAACGCCCATATTTACTTACCTCAAAAACCACTAATACCTCAGAAAACACTCATTTCTTATAAACAACACTCAAAAAAATCATATTGACAATACTAAGCGCACCCCACCCCACTACCACCAACACACAGATGTCACACCCCACAGGACCGGGGGAGGTCACCTCCAGTGACGTCACAAATCCCATCTGTGTTTACTTGGTGGTCACTCACACCCAACACACCTTGTTTCAACCTTTGTACCCACAATATCTAAGAACACTATAACCAAGACGATTACCCGATTTTATGACCCCAACCACTAAGATCACAGAAATCACTCATTTTTTTTATAAACATTCACACAAAAATCACGATCACCAATTCCATAAACATGTTTACCATCATCTATCAACACCTTCACCAAGATCACCAAAAATCAAAAATCATTTATCTCAAAACTACTATGATCCTGAAAACACTTATTTTTTTTAACATTTGCACAAAAATAAGACATACACAAAAATACCACGACAGTTCCACCAACATCTATAACATAACATGAGCACTATAACAATCTTCACCACCAAAAATAAAAATAATACACAGAAACCCACAACTTACACATTTCAATCGCAAATTTAAGACATGAGACATACACACCAAATCTAAGACATTCACCTCCAACTAAGACATACACATCATAACTAAGACATACACCAAAACCTGTAATTGGCATATTGACAATAAATATAAGACATAAACACAAAAAAATTTACCATGTCATGAGACATTACCAGAACTAAGTCACACACCTCCAACTAATACACAATCACTTTACTTTTTTTTTTTTTTTATTCGCCGGTATTCTCCCGGCCCGGGTCTTTTCCAAGTAGTGGTGACCCGGCCTTGGCTCCCTATCTAGGGAGTGTCTCGAGACTTAAGTCTCCCATGGGAGGAGGTACAAGTACCTCCTCATCTTTGGGACAAAGTGTCCCCAGGCCTAGCCACATTCCCCGCCCTCACGGGGCTCGTAGGAAGAAGCTAGGCCTCTGGTCTGCCATCTACCCCGCCTCAAAGGGGCTCGTGGGGATGGCAGTCTTATGAGTTGCAGATGGTAGCAAGCTCAGACCATTATATCACTTTACTAACTTCATGTTAACTATTCATCAACAAAAAATATTAATACAATTTACCCACCAAATTTATGTCAAAACATAAAATTGTTTTACACATTTTTTTCTCAAACTGAATATTCATACCACATTTATCATTTCTCATCTATGTTACATATCACATTTCTCACCCTCATCATCCCTAAAACATTCTTTCTTATTCATCCGTATATCACCAAGAGATATTTTATCCCGACGACCCATCTCGACGTAGGAGCCAGAGTGTAGTAGATGGTCTTGGAGTGGTGATGGTTGCTCTGGCTCCTACGTCGTGATGGCTCGTCGGGATAAAATATCTCTAGGAGATATACGGATGAATAAGAAAGGATGTTTTAGGGATGATGAGGGTGAGAAATGTGATATGTAACATAGATGAGAAATGATAAATGTGGTATGAATATTCAGTTTGAGAAAAAAAATGTGTAACACAATTTTATATTTTGACATAAATTTGATGGGTAAATTGTATTAATATTTTTTGTTGATGAATAGTTAACATGAACTTAGTAAAGTGATTGTGTATTAGTTGGAGGTGTGTGACTTAGTTTTGGTAATGTCTCATGACATGGTAAATTTTTTTGTGTTTATGTCTTATATTTATTGTCAATATGTCAATTACAGGTTTTGGTGTATGTCTTAGTTATGATGTGTATGTCTTAGTTGAAGGTGAATGTCTTAGATTTGGTGTGTATGTCTCATGTCTTAAATTTGCGAAATTTAAATGTATAAGTTGTGGGTTTCTGTGTATTATTTTTTTTTTTTGGTGGTGAAGATATGTTATAGTGCTCATGTTATGTTATAGATGTTGGTGGAATGTCGTGGGATTTTGTGTATGTCCCTTTTTTTTGTGCGAATGTTTAAAAAATAAGTGTTTTCAGTGATCATAGTATTTTGGAGATGAATGATCTTTGATTTTTGGTGATCTTGGTGAAGAGTGTTGATAGATGATGGTAAACATGATATGGAATTGGTGATCGTGATTTTTTGTGTGAATGTTTATAAAAAAAAAGATGAATTCTGAATCTTATGGTGGGGTCATAAAATATGGTAATCGTCTTGGTTATAGTGTTCTTAGATATTGTGGGTACAACAGGTTGAAACAAGGTGTGGTCAGTCGTCACGTGAGGTCACAGACCCTGAGCTGCCTTGGGGATTAGTGTGGACGGTTACAAAGCATGGCTTGCTTCTGCAGTGTTTTAAAAATTGAGGTTGGAGAGTTGAAGGAGGAGGTCTTGCTTCTCCAGGAGGAGATTAGGAGGCTGAAGGTCCACCTCAATGGGTCTGGGAGAGAGTGTGAGGTGCTGGAGTTGTGGGGAATGAGGCTTCTAGCAGCGAGGTGCAGTCTGTCTCTCGCTGTGAGGAGGCTGTAGTTGGGGAGGCAGCAACGGCTACCAGCAGTGAGGTGCAGCCCAGCACCTGCTACAAGTGGCGAGTAGTTCACAGTAATGGAAGGGGCATCAGAGTAAGGAAAGTTAAGAGTGAAGATCTGAAGGTAGGAAATCGCTTCTCTGTTCTTCAGGATGAATGTACTTCAGTGGCCAGTGAAGGTAAGGGTACTACTGCCCCTGCTAATGGAGGTAAGCGCATTCTTGTGGTTGGTGACTCTCAGGTAAGATACATTGACCGTGCTTTTTGTAATAGGAATAAGAAGATGAGGGATAGAGTGTGCTTCCCTGGAGCTGGTGTTGGGGACATTGTCAACAGGCTGGATAATATCATGTCAGGTAATGGGAGCAAGCCCATTATCTGTCTCAGTGCTGGTGGAAATGATATTGGGAAGGGTAGGAGAGAAGAGCTGCTAGATAAGTACAGGTCAGCTATAGATTTCATTAAGTCTAAGGGAGGGATCCCAATCATATGTAGCATCTTGCCTAGAAGGGGAGTAGGAAATGAATGGTTGTCTAGGGCAATTGGTGTAAATTGCTGGCTAGACAGATACTGCAAGGAACTTGCAATCCCATTCATTGACAACTGGAACAACTTTTATGGCAAACATGATATGTATGCAAGGGATGGGGTACATCTCTCTGGGGCTGGGTGGTAGCACTTGCAGACTCGATTGAGAAGGCCATTGGTGAAATGCCTATGATTTTAAACTGATGGAAGATAGAGGTATGGGTGTGTGTGGGAAACAAGCAGGTTGCAACACTTGGGTTGGAAACAGTAAATGTATAAAAGGCATTCAGCATGAAGTTATAAATAAAGACAATAGATCAGGTCAGCAAACAAAGGGGGACAGCAGAGGGCAGCAAGGGACTAGCTCCCTTAAGGTTTACTATACTAATAGCAGGAGTGTAAGAAATAAGATAGATGAGCTAAGATTAATTGCAAGTGCAGGAGACATAGATATTATTGCTATAACAGAGACCTGGCTCAATCTGAAAGATAGAGAGATGCCCTCTGAATGTCACATACAAGGCTATAAATTATTCCACACTGACAGGGTCAACAGGAAAGGTGGTGGAGTAGCGATGTATGTCAGAGACAATTTAAATTGTTGTGTTAGACAAGATATTAAATTAGAAGCGTCAGCCACTGAATCTGTTTGGTTACAGCTTCTCGAGGGCCGAGAAAAACTAATTTTGGGTGTGATTTACAGGGCCCCAAATCTTGATAGGGAGTGCAGTAAACTTCTATGGGACGAAATTCGTAAGGCATCTACATACGAAAATGTTGTGCTAATGGGAGATTTCAACTATAGACAGATTGACTGGAGCAATTTGACAGGAAATTTAGAGTCAGGTGACTTTCTTGATACGATCCAGGATTGTTTTTTAAAACAGTTTGTGACAGAGCCAACTAGGGGAAATAACCTCCTTGACTTGGTTCTTGCCAGTAGGGAAACACTAATTAATAATCTTGAGGTTAATGATGAGCTTGGGGAAAGTGATCACAAATCACTCAGTTTTAATATATCATGGAATTCCCCTAATAATGGCAATCAAGTCTCCGTCCCTGACTTTCGCTTGGCTGATTTCATAGGACTGAAAAATTACTTAGGTGGGCTGAACTGGAATGACCTGACTAAGGGTCAGGTAGGTGGTGATGGTTGCCGATATGATGCTTTCCAGGGCATAGTTCTAGCTGCTCAGTCAAATTATGTTCCAAATAGGGAAATCAGATCAAACAAAAATGATCCTAAATGGATGAACAATAGATTAAAATATCTGATTGGTCAAAAAGAGAGGCATATATAGGCAAATCAAAAGAGGAGAGGGGCAATTGAGAAATCGATATATTCAGTTAAAGAGAGAAATAAAAAAGGGAATTAGAAAAGCAAAAAGAGATTATGAGGTTAAGTTGCAAGAGAATCGAAAACTAACCCAAAAGGATTCTTTCAGGTATACAGAAGTAAGATCAGGGACAAGATAGGCCCACTCAAAAGTTCCTCGGGTCAGCTCACTGACAGTGATAAGGAAATGTGTAGAATTTTTAACACATACTTCCTCTCAGTTTTTACACAGGAGGATACCAGCGATATTCCAGTAATGATAAATTATGTAGAACAGGACGATAATAAACTGTGTACTATTAGGGTCACAAGTGACATGGTACTTAGGCAAATAGATAAATTAAAACCTAACAAATCCCCAGGCCCTGATGAACTGTATGCAAGGGTTCTAAAGGAATGTAAAGAGGAGCTTAGCACACCTTTGGCTAATCTTTTCAACATATCACTACAAACTGGCATGGTGCCAGATAAGTGGAAAATGGCAAATGTGATACCTATTTTTAAAACAAGTGACAGGTCCTTAGCTTCGAACTATAGACCAATAAGCCTAACCTCCATAGTGGGAAAATTTATGGAATCAATAATTGCCGAGGCAGTTCGTAGCCACCTTGAAAAGCATAAATTAATCAACGAATCTCAGCATGGTTTTACAAAGGGGCGTTCCTGCCTTACGAATTTATTAACTTTTTTCACTAAGGTATTTGAGGAGGTAGATCATGGTAATGAATATGATATTGTGTATATGGACTTCAGTAAGGCTTTTGACAGGGTCCCACATCAGAGACTATTGAGGAAAATTAAAGCACATGGAATAGGAGGAGAAATTTTTTCCTGGATAGAGGCATGGTTGACAAATAGGCAGCAGAGAATTTGCATAAATGGGGAGAAATCAGAGTGGGGAAGTGTCACGAGCGGTGTTCCACAGGGGTCAGTGTTGGGCCCCTGCTGTTCACAATCTACATAAACGACATAGATGAGGGCATAAAGAGCGACATCGGCAAGTTTGCCGATGACACCAAAATAGGCCGTCGAATTCATTCTGACGAGGACATTCGAGCACTCCAGGAAGATTTGAATAGACTGATGCAGTGGTCGGAGAAGTGGCAGATGCAGTTTAATATAGACAAATGCAAAGTTCTAAATGTTGGACAGGACAATAACCATGCCACATATAAACTAAATAATGTAGATCTTAATATTACGGATTGCGAAAAAGATTTAGGAGTTCTGGTTAGCAGTAATCTGAAACCAAGACAACAGTGCATAAGTGTTCGCAATAAAGCTAATAGAATCCTTGGCTTCATATCAAGAAGCATAAATAATAGGAGTCCTCAGGTTGTTCTTCAACTCTATACATCCTTGGTTAGGCCTCATTTAGATTATGCTGCACAGTTTTGGTCACCTTATTACAGAATGGATATAAATTCTCTGGAAAATGTACAAAGGAGGATGACAAAGTTGATCCCATGTATCAGAAACCTTCCCTATGAGGATAGACTAAGGGCCCTGAATCTGCACTCTCTAGAAAGACGTAGAATTAGGGGGGATATGATTGAGGTGTATAAATGGAAGACAGGAATAAATAAAGGGGATGTAAATAGTGTGCTGAAAATATCTAGCCTAGAGAGGACTCGCAGCAATGGTTTTAAGTTGGAAAAATTCAGATTCAGGAAGGATATAGGAAAGTACTGGTTTGGTAATAGAGTTGTGGATGAGTGGAACAAACTCCCAAGTACCGTTATAGAGGCCAGAACGTTGTGTAGCTTTAAAAATAGGTTGGATAAATACATGAGTGGATGTGGGTGGGTGTGAGTTAGACCTGATAGCTTGTGCTACCAGGTCGGTTGCCGTGTTCCTCCCTTAAGTCAATGTGACCTGACCTGACTAGGTCGGGTGCATTGGCTTAAGCCGGTAGGAGACTTGGACCTGCCTCGCATGGGCCAGTAGGCCTTCTGCAGTGTTCCTTCGTTCTTATGTTCTTATGTTCTTATGTGTGATGTGACCACCAACTAAACACAGATGGGAGTGTGACGTCACTGGAGGTGACCTCGCCGGTCCTGTGGGGTGTGACATCGTGTGTTGGTGGTAGTGAGGTGAGTGCGCATAGATATTGTCAAATATGATTTTTTTTGTGAATGTTTATAAGAAATGAGTGTTTTCTGAGGTATTAATGGTTTTTGACGTAAGTAAATATGGGCGTTTGTTGATAGTGGTTGTCTTAGATTTATGTGTGTACAAGATATGTTTTCAGTTGATGGTGATCATGTACTAGGTGTTTGTGTATTAGGTTTGTGTTCATGCTTTTTTTTTTAATGCGCCCATGGGGAGGGAGTTCTTCGTTATAGTGATTTGAGGGGATTTCTATAAAAAGGGTGTTAGATGGTGATGTTAAACTTAGTTTCTGGTGATTTTGACGGTGTTTTGGTAGTATTCAGTGGTGATTTGATCGTAATCAGTAGTGTTTTGGGAGTATTCGGAGGTGTTTTTGAAGGTGTTCAAATGACGTGCAGAGTATTTTTTGAAGATGTTCAGTGGTGATTTGGTGTTGTTCAGAGTTGGTTCAAAGCTAGTCAGTGTGTTAGTTATGGTATTGTCTCATGTTATAAGTGTATGAGATAGTTTTTTGTGTGTGTGCTAATGTTGTAAAGTCTGGAGAATGAGGGAGGAGTTTGGTGGATGAGATGTAATTTCGGTTAATGAAATGTGTAAGTGCGAATGAGAATGTAAATTGGTGGGTGAGTTAGAGAAGACAAAATGTTACGTGATCTTAGTAAAAGTATAGATAGTTTTAGTGATCTTCGTTATGATGATGTTTTAAGAGAATGTGTACAAAAAATGTGTGATCTTAGTGGTGGGGTTATAGAATTTGATAAACGTCTTGATTGTGGTGATCTTAGATATTAGAGATATACCAGGTTGAAACAAGTAGCTTCCTCTCAATAAGTTAAATGAAGTAAAAGTGGGGTGTGACGTCGTCAAGAAAACACAGGATGGAGTGTGATGTCATGGGAGGTATCCCTGTCTGTGCTGGTATGTGTTGGTGGAAGTGAGAGGAGTGTATTAGATATTGTATGGAGTTGGTGATTGTGAATTTTTGTGCGAATGTTTATAAAAATGAGTGGTCATTGATGATAGTTGATGGATGTCTTAGATTTTTTTTTTTTTTTGTGTGTGTACATGTTATGTTTTCAGTTGGTGGTGATCCTGCTGTAAATGTTTCGGTGTTGTTTGGAAATGTTCAAAGGTGTTTTTTTGTGAATATTCAAATGATTTATGAGAACTTTTTTTTTTTTTTTTTTTGCGTTCATGTTATATAATAGTCTGAGGTGAGTGGAATCGTCTTGGTTATAGTGATTTGAGGGGATTTCTATAAAATGGGTGTTAGTTGGTGGTGTTAGCTGGTGATTTTTAGTAGAGTTTCGGCAGTATTCAGTGGTGTTTTGGTAGTATTCAAAGGAGTTTGATGATGTTTTTGGAATATTCATATGTACATGTTGATCTTAGTTTATGGTGATTTTGGTGGTGTTTTGACTGAATTCAGTGTATTTGGGAGTATTCAAATGGGTTTGATGATGTTTTTGATGGTGTTCAAATCATGTGTAAGAGTATTTTTGAAGGTGTTCTGGGAGTATTCAGTGATGATTTGGGGAGGTGTTCAAATGATGTTTTTGGAGTATTCGATGGTAATTGATGGTGTTTTTGGTAGTGTTCAAAGTAAAATGAGTTGTCTGTGTGTGTTAGGTGGTCATAGAATTTTGTGAATAACTTGGTTACAGTGGTTTTAGTGGATTTGAGATGGGTGATGAGATGCATTTGTGGATGTGAAATATTATTTTTGTGTTTGTTTTGAAGAGATGTGTTGGGAGACTGGTGAGTGGATGTGAAGAAATGTGGGTGAGATGGAGAGGGGTTTGGGGGGGGTTGTATTAGAAATTTAATTAAATTTGGGGGGGGGGATTTTACTGAAAATAAAGGTAATTTGTGAATATTTTAAAAGAAATTATAGAAGTGAAAAGTTATGATGCATTGGAAAAGAATGGAGGGTGTAGAAACATGTCGCAGTAGTTGGGTAGTGAGATGATTAGTTGTTGTGAGTATATTATCAATTTATGTGGATACAAGGAGATGGGTATGGAGAGGATTTTATTAGAATTTTAGTAATGTAGGGAGGAATGTGCATTACATTTTAAGATTCAATTAAAAGAAGGGGAAAAATTTGTATCGAAAGAGGAAAAATTGTGAATAAATTGGTAAGTGATGAGAGTTGTGGGTATTGTTGTCGAACTAGACATATCGAAAAAAGATGTTATAAGTGGGTTGTTGTTGTTGGTGTTGTGGGGTGTTGTGGGTTGTGGGTGTTGTGGAGTGTTGTGGATTGTGAGTGTTGTGGGGTGTTGTGGGTTGTGGGTGTTGTGGGTGTTGTTGTCGAAGTAGAGATACCGAAAAGATGTTATAAGTGGGTTGTTGTGACTTTTTCTTATGAAATTAGTTAAAACGAGATAAAGTTGTGGGTTGTGGGTGTTGTGGGTTGTGGGTGTTGTGGGTTGTGGGTTGTGGGTGTTGTTGTCGAACTAGAGATACCGAAAAGATGTTATAAGTGGGTTGTTGTTGTGACTTTTTCTGATGAAATTAGTTAAAACGAGAAAAAATTGTGGGTTGTGGGTGATGTGGGTTGTGTGTGTTGTGGGTTGTGGGTGTTGTTGTCGAACTAGAGATACTGAAAAGTGGTTATAAGTTGTGGGTTGTTGTTGTGGGGTGTGGGTGATGTGGTTTTTGGGTGTTGTGGGATGTGGGTGTTGTCGGTTGTGGGCGTTGTTGTCGAACTAGAGATACCGAAAAAGAGATGTTATAAGTGGGTTGTTGTTGTGGGAGTTGTGGGTTGTGAGTGATCGTGTGTGTTTGGATTGTGTTCATGTTTTTTTTGCACTCATGTTATATCTTAGTTGGAGGTGAGTGGGATCGTCTTGGTTATAGTGATTTGAGAGGATTTGTGTGAAAATGGGTGTTAGTCTGTGATTTTGATCTTAATTTATGGTGATTTTGGTGGTGTTTTGACTGTATTCAGTGGTGTATTAGTAGTACTCAAATGGTGTTTGAGACTATTCAAAGGTGTTTTTGAAGGTGTTCAAATGATGTGCAAGAGTATTTATGAAGGTGTTTTGGGAGTATTCAGTGATGATTTGGGGTGTTCGAATGATGTTTTTGGAGTATTCAAAGGTAATTGATGGTGTTTTTGGTGTTGTTCAAAGTAAAGTGTCTGAGTTAGTTTTTGTGATACTGTTGTAAAAATCTGGAGAATGAGGGAGGAGTTTGGGGGATGAGTTGTAATTTAATGAAATATGTAAGCGTAGATAAATTAGAGCTGTCAAATCTTATTTGGGAGTATTCAAAATGTTGTCTTGGAAGTGTTTCAGTGTTGTTTGGAAATGTTCAAAGGTATTTTTTGAGTATTCAATGATTTATGAGAGTGTTTTGAAGGGGTTCAAAGTAAAGTGAGGTGAGTGTGCGTATTAACTCCGTAATATGTAAAATTGTGACTAGTGAATTTATCGAAAAGTGGTTATAAGTGTTGTGGTGACTTTTTCTGATGAAATAGTTAAAACGAGAAAAATGTCTAGACTTGTGTTGTATTTTGTAAAGAAATTGTGAATTGTTTTGGGTATTAACGAAAAAATGTGGAATTATTTGGGTTATCCTGGGTTAAGAGTGAAAATGTTTTCCCTATGTTGCATATGAAGTGTGTAATACTGAGATGGAGATGACAAAGAAGATCCAGAACAAAAAAAATGCATAGAATTTCTTCAAGTGAAAAATATGTTGATTTTAGTCAATGAATTGTACCTTTTTCAATGATTTTTTTGTTGTTGGATGTATATGAAATGCATTGGTTGTATAATATATAGTGTTATCCTGCATTTTAAGTTATTGTCTGCTCGACAAGATTCAGCCTGTGTGTGCGGTCATCACGTGACGTCACTGACATAGGGGGAAGTCGACAAGATTCAGCCTGTATGTGTGAGGTCATCACGTGACGTCACAGACCACCGAGTGAACACAGGTGGGGTGACGTCACACTTGTTTAGACCTGTAGTAAGAGAAAGCACCATGCCCCATAGGAGGAGTTCATTTGAATGCTTACCCCCAGAGGGGAGAATCCAAAAACTTGATCCAAGGAGATTGAGTCTTGGTATTGTTGATATCGAGAAAAACTCTGATCCAAGGAGATGGAGTCTTTGTATTATCGAGAAAACCTTGATCCAAGGAGATGGAGACTTTGATTTCAAGAAAACCTTGATCCAAGGAGATGGAGGAGGAATATTTGGGGTGAAAGTGGGAGTCCATTTTGAATACTTACCCCCAGAGGGGGGAATCCAAAAAACTTGATCCGTGGAGGTCATAAGAAAATGAAATTAAAAAAAAAAATGGGATGGGGGTGAAAGTGGGAGGGGGAACCTCAAAAATTTGATCCGAGGAGAGCACAAGAAAATGAAATTCAAAAAAAATTTGAAAAAAATCGGAAAAATTTCGGGGAGCGGGGGCGATCCGGACGACACTGCAGAAGGCGCAGGAGAAGGCGCGGGCGGGCGCGACGGACGGGCGCCAGGGGCGAGGGCGGGCGCGAGGGCGCGGCAGGCAGGTGGGTCGGCGCGAGGGCGGGGGCGGGTGGGGGGCGCGGGTGGTGGGGGGACGTGGGGGGGTTGAGGGCGAGGTGGTCGAGGGTGGGGTCATGGGTGGGGGGTCGTGGGTGGAGGTCGTGGGTGGGGTCGTGGGTGGGGGTCGTGGGTGGGGTCGTGGGAGGGGTCGTAGGTGGGGTCGTGGGTGGGGGGAGGGGGTCGTGGGGGGTCGTGGGTGGGGGGAGGGGGGTCGTGGGGGGTCGTGGGTGGGGTCGTGGGTGGGGTCAAGGTCATTAGCATAAAGGTGTGAAAAGGAGTCCCTCAGAGGAGACCGTACCGTGGAGACCGTACCGTGGGGGACGGCTCTGTAGAAGAGACCGCTCAGGAAATGGACCGCTCTGTAGAAATCATCACTACTTATATATATATATATATATATATATATATATATATATATATATATATATATATATATATATATATATATATATATATATATATAGGTAGTAGGTTGGTAGACAGCAACCACCCAGGGGGTACTACCGTCCTGCAAAGTGAGTGTGAAACGAAAGCCTGTAATTGTTTTATATGATTGTAGGATTGCTGGTGGAATAAGTTTACTGAGTATACCAGGAAAAGTGTACGGTAGGGTTATAATTATAAGAATTAGAGGTAAGACAGAATGTAGGATTGCAGATGAGCAAGGAGGCTTCAGAGTGGGTAGGGGATGTGTAGATCAGGTGTTTACATTGAAGCATATATGTGAACAGTATTTAGATAAAGGTTGGGAAGTTTTTATTGCATTTATGGATTTAGAAAAGGCATATGATAGAGTGGATAGGGGAGCAATGTGGCAGATGTTGCAAGTATATGAGATAGGTGGTAAGTTACTAAATGCTGTACAGAGTTTCTATGAGGATAGTGAGGCTCAGGTTAGGGTGTGTAGAAGAGAGGGAGACTACTTCTCAGTAAAAGTAGGTCTTAGACTGGGATGTGTAATGTCACCATGATTGTTTAGTATATTTATAGATGGGGTTGTAAAAGAAGTAAATGCTAGGGTGTTCAGGAGATGGGTGGGATTAAATTATGGGGAATTAAATACAAAATGGGAATTGACACATTTGCTTTTTGCTGATGATACTGTACTTATGGGAGATTCTGAAGAAAAATTGAAAAGGTTAGTGGTTGAGTTCGGGAGAGTGTGTAAAGGTAGAAAGTTGAAAGTGAACATAGAAAAGAGTAAGGTGGCCCAGTGGCCTGGTGGCTAAAGCTCCCGCTACACACACAGAGGGCCCGGGTTCGATTCCCGGCGGGTGGAAACATTTCGACACGTTTCCTTACACCTGTTGTCCTGTTCACCTAGCAGCAAATAGGTACCTGGGTGTTAGTCGACTGGTGTGGGTCGCATCCTGGGGGACAAGATTGAGGACCCCAATGGAAATAAGTTAGACAGTCCTCGATGACGCACTGACTTTCTTGGGTTACCCTGGGTGGCTAACCCTCCGGGGTTAAAAATACGAACGAAATCTTATCTTATCTTAAGGTGACAAGAGTATCAAATGATTTAGATAAAGAAAAATTTGATATCAAATTGGGGAGGAGGAGTATGGAAGAAGTGAATGTTTTCAGATACTTGGGAGTTGACGTGTCGGCAGATGGATTTATGTAGGATGAAGTTAATCATAGAATTGATGAGGGAAAAAAGGTGAATGGTGCATTGAGGTATGTGTGGAGGCAAAAAATGTTATCTATTGAGGCCAAGACGGGAATGTGTGAAAGTATTGTAGTACCAACATTCTTATATGGGTGTGAAGCTTGGGTTGTAAATGCAGCATCGAGGAGGCGGTTGGAGGCAGTGGAGATGTCCTGTCTAAGGACAATGTGTGGTGTAAATATTATGCAGAAAATTCGGAGTGTGGAAATTAGGAGGTGTGGAGTTAATAAAAGTATTAGTCAGACGGCTGAAGAGGGTTTGTAGAGGTGGTTTTCTCATTTAGAGAGAATGGATCAAAGTAGAATGACATGGAGAGCATATAAATCTGTAGGTGAAGGAAGGCAGGGTAGGGGTAGTCCTCAAAAAGGTTGGAAGGAAGGGGTAAGGGAGGTTTTGTGAGTGAGGGGCTTGGACTTCCAGCAGGCGTGCATGAGCGTGTTCGATAGGAGTGAATGGAGACGAATGATACTTGCGACCTGACGATCTGTTGGAGTGTGAGCAGGGTAATATTTAGTGAAGGGATTTAGAGAAACCGGTTATTTTCATATAGCCAGACATGAGTCCTGGAAATGGGAAGTACAATGCTTGCACTCTAAAGGAGGGGTTTGGGATATTAGCAGTTTGGAGGGATATGTTGTGTATCTTTATACGTACATACGTCTAAACTGTTGTATTCTGAGCACCTTTGCAAAAACAGTGATTATGTATGAGTGAGGTGAAAGTGTTGAAAGATGATGAAAGTATTTTCTTGTTGGGATTTTCTTTCTTTTTAGGTCACCCTGCCTCGGTGGGAGAAAGCCGACTTGTTAAAAAAAAAAGTACATAATATATATAAATATATAAAAAATATATATATAAAAAAAAAATCTATATATATAATATAAAATTTATATTTATATATATATATTAAAATTTTATACAGGGAAAGGGCCCCCCTTTCGGCTGGTTAGGGTTTCCCGGCTACCGGCCCCTAAAGTTTAAAAAACCCTTTTTTTTTTTTTAAATTTTGAAAGCATAAAACACCTTTGTTTTAAAAAGTTTTACAAATAACTTTTATTAAGGGTTTGCAATAGAACCCCGGCATCAAAAAACAAAAAAAAAGTTTCAATTTTTCCCCCTTTTTGGCCCCCATTACTTACCTTAAAAAATTTTTAGTCCCTTTTCTAGGGTGAGACAAGTAGTATTTTTTTGTAAAAATCAAGTGTGGTATGTAAAGGTAAATCAAACCAGGCTCCCCTACCAGGACCCCCCCACCCCCCAATAAAAATTCTTGATATTAAGCATCCCAGAGCATAAAAGGGATATACAGTTACTCATTTCTTACCTTAAAAAATAGGGGTGAGATGATTTTTTTTTATTTGTAAAAAATCAAGTGTGGTATGTATGGTAGCCCGCCGGGGTACCATACCAGGCCCCAAACCCCCTACCATAATTTTTCATTAAAATTTTTAAAATCCCAGAGCGAAAAAAAGTATATACAGTTCACTCATTAAATTACCCTAAAAAATTTGTATTTTTTAATGTAGGGGCAGGGGTAAGTAAATTTTTAAAATAAAAAGTTAAAAAGAGAGTGAGGGAAAAAATGAGTTTCATAGGAGGGAAAAGGCACAGAGTTTTTGTAAAAAAACACAGGGCGAAGGTAAGTTTTTTAAAAAAAGTTTTACACGTCCCGGGGTTTTTGTACAAAATTAAAAAATTGGGGTCAGGTTTTCTCTAACAAAGATACGGTTTGGGAAAAAATAAAAAAGAAACCCCTCCCATTCCCCAAAGTGACATTTTATTTTTAGAAGAAATGATGCTCTGAGTGAAAAAGGGAATGGAATAAATCATCTGTCTTTTTTTTTTTGGTTTTTTCCCAGGTTTTTCTACACATATGTTGTTATATAAAAAAAAACTAAAGTAACTTTTATTTGTGTATACCTGAATAAAACTTACATCAAACGAAAGGGAAAAAATTTTCCCACAGTTACCCCCAGTAACACATTTTTTTTTTTCTTAATTTTTGATTAAGAAAAAAATGTTAAATTTTGGCATAAAATTGTACAAATTACCCGGTTCCCCCAAACTCTATTTATGGTTTTTTTATTTATTGTAGGGTGTATTTATAAATTTTTTATGTTATGTATCGTGTTTTTTTATATAATTTTTGAAAAAAAAATAAAAGGGTGGATTATTTAAAAAGTGTATATTAACGTAATATAAAATTTAATGAGACTGGTGATTATTATTATTTTAGCTTTTTCAATATGGCGTCCTTGTGCAATCGTCGCTACCCATTTCATTTTAGTTTTTTATTCTATTGGGGGGTGTTTTTATCACCTTTTTTTTTTATGTATCGTGTTTATTATTAATTTTGTAAAAATATCATAGATGGATTAATGAAAAGTGTATTTAACGTAATAACATTTAAAATGAGACTCGATGATAATATTATCAACTAATATGACGCAGGAGCATAAGACACCTTATTGATTTAAAATGTGTCCTGATGCCGCACAGTATGTAAGTTTATTTAAGTAAGTAACATAAGTATAATTATCAGAGTATATATAAAATATGAAATAACTTTTAAAAACATTTAAAAATTTAGGATTTTCCAGACAAAATGGAGAGACTTAGTGCTTACGAGCTCAAAGAAAAAGTAAAAAAAACAAATTGGGGGGAGGTGACCCTATTAAAAATCAGGGGGGGGGGAGCCGTTTAAAACGTTTTTGGTCATAATTTGAAAATGAACCCCATTAGCGGAATGCCGTAAAGTGAAAACGCCGTAAAGCGGGGGGCCTTCCCGAATTATATATAATATTATAAATTTATATATTTTTATATTTATATAATAAATTTTTCAAAAACCCCCAGCCAATTCCCACTTAGGCGGGGTGGCCGAAAAAGGAAAAAATAAAGTTTCCCTTTTACATTTATAAAAATAGCGGAGAAAAGGTTATAGCCCCTGTCCGGGATTTTGTGCCTCTTCAACACGCTGGCTTACGAGGGAGAAATTTTGTTCCCTTCCCCCTGGAGTAAAAGGGGGAAAAAAAACAAAAATTAAAAACTAGAAAGAAAAAAGAAGAAAAAACCGAGGGTGTGTATATATGTCTTGTACAGTTTGATGTGACTAAGTGTAAGTAAAGTAGCAAGACATACCTACCCTCATGTAAAAAATTAAAGGCTTTCGTTTTACACTCCTTGGGGACGGGTTCCCCCCTGGGTGGTTGCTGTCTACCAAAAACCCTATAATATATAATATTATTATATTATATATATATATTAATATATATTATATAATATATAATTTATAATTTTATATTTTTATATTTTTTTTTTTTTTATCACACCGGCGATTCCCCCCAAGGGGAGGGTGGGCCCCAAAAAAAAAAAAACTTTACCATATTCACTCCATCACTGTCTTCCAGAAGGGGGCTTTCAATACAGTTTTTTAAAAATGCAACATTTAAA
>NC_069485.1:17671696-17736356 GCF_026875155.1 Cherax quadricarinatus
ATTATTTTTTTCTCGGCCCTCGAAAAGCTGTAACCAAACAGATTCAGTGGCTGACGCTTCTAATTTAATATTTTGTCTAACACAACAATTTAAATTGTCTCTGAAAATACTTTCGCTACTCCACCACCTTCCTGTTGACCCTGTCGTGTGGAATAATTTATAGCCTTGTATGTGACATTCAGAGGGCATCTCTCTATCTTTCAGATTGAGCCAGGTCTCTGTTTAGCAATAATATCTATGTCTCCTGCACTTGCAATTAATCTTAGCTCATCTATCTTATTTCTTACACTCCTGCTATTAGTATAGTAAACCTTAAGGGAGCTAGCCCCTTGCTGCCCTCTGCTGTCCCCCTTTTTTTTGCTGACCTGATCTATTGTCTTTATTTATAACTTCATGCTGAAGGCCTTTTATACTTTTACTGTTTCCAACCCAAGTGTTAAAAACCCTGCTTGTTTCCCACACACACCCATCCTCTATCTCCATCAGTTTAAATCATAGGCATTTCACCAATGGCCTTTTTCAATCGAGTCTGGCAAGTGCTACCCCCCACCCCCAGAGAGATGTACCCCTTTCCCTTGCTACATATCATGTTTGCATAAAAGTTTTTTCCAGTTGTCAATGAATGGGATTGCAAGTTCCTTTGCAGTATCTGTCTAGCCAGCAATTTACACCAATTGCCCTAGACAACCTTTCATTTCCTACCTCCCCTTCTAGGCAAGATGCTACATATGATTGGGATCCCTCCCTTAGACTTAATGAAATCTATAGCTGACCTGTACTTATCTAGCAGCTCTTCTCTCCTCCCCTTCCCAATATCATTTCCACCAGCACTGAGACAGATAATGGGCTTGCCCCATTACCTGACATGATATTATCCAGCCTGTTGACAATGTCCCCAACCCCAGCTCCAGGGAAGCACACTCTATCCCTCATCTTCTTATTCCTTTTAAACAAAAAGCACGGTCAATGTATCTTACCTGAGAGTCACCAACCACAAGAATCGCTTACCTCCATTAGCAGGGGCAGTAGTACCCTTACCTTCACTGGCCACTGAAGTAACATTTAAACCTGAAGAACAGAGAAGCGATTTTCCCACCTTCAGATCTTCACTCTTAACTTTCCTTACTCTGATGCGCCTTCCATTACTGTGAACTACTCGCCACTTGTAGCAGGTTGCTGGCTGCACTCACTGCTGGTAGCCGTTGCTGCCTCCCCAACTACAGCCTCCTCACAGCGAGAGACAGACTGCACCTCGCTGCTAGAAGCCTCATTCCCCACAACTCCAGCCACCTCACACTCTCTCCCAGACCCATTGAGGTGGACCTTCAGCCTCCTAATCTCCTCCTGGAGAAGCAAGACCTCCTCCTTCAACTCTCCAACCTCAATTTTTAAAACACTGCAGAAGCAAGCCATGCTTTGTAACCGTCCACACTAATCCCCAAGGCAGCTCAGGGTCTGTGACCTCACGTGACGACTGACCACACCTTGTTTCAACCTGTTGTACCCACAATATCTAAGAACACTATAACCAAGACGATTACCAGATTTTATGACCCCACCACTAAGATCTCAGAAATCACTCATTTTTTTATAAACATTCACACAAAAAATCACGATCACCAATTCCATATCATGTTTACCATCATCTATCAACACTCTTCACCAAGATCACCAAAAATCTAAGATCATTCATCTCAAAACTACTATGATCACTGAAAACACTTATTTTTTAAACATTCGCACAAAAATAAGACATACACAAAAATGCCACGACACTTCCACCAACATCTATAACATAACATGAGCACTATAACATATCTTCACCACCAAAAATAAAAATAATACACAGAAACCCACAACTTATACATTTCAATCGCAAATTTTAAGACATGAAAAACATACAAAACCAAATCTAAACATTCACCTTCAACAAAGACATACACATCATAACTAAGACTACACCAAAACCTGAAAATTGACATATTAAAATTTAAATATAAGCCCAAAAACAAAAAAAAAATTTCCCAAATGTCTTGAGACATTCCCAAACAAATCAACACCCCCCAAACTAATACACAATCACTTTACTAATTTCTTTAACATTCATCAACAAAAAATATTAATAAAATTTTAAACCCCAAAAAATTTTAAATGTAAAAATTTAAAAAATTGGGGGTTACACTTTTTTTTTTCTCAAACTGAATATCCATACCACATTTATTTTTTCTCATCTATTTTTCATATCACTTTTTCTCACCCCCATCATCCCAAAAACCCACCCCCCTTTCTTTTTCATCCGTAATCCCTAGAGAAATTTATCCCGACACCCAAACACGACGTAGGAGCCAAAGAAACCATAAACCAAATCCAAGACCCTTACTACACCCGGGCTCCTAGGGGTCGAGAGGGGGCGTCGGGATAAAAAATCTCTTTTTGAAATAGGGATGAAAAAGAAAAAATTTTTTTTAAAAGGGATGATGAGGGTGAAAAATGGATATTAACATAGATAGAAAGAAAAATTTGGGGTATAATATTCATTTTGAAAAAAAAATGTGTAAAAAAAATTTTTTTTTTTTACAAAAATTTTGGTGGTAAATTGTATTAATTTTTTTTTGTTGTTTGAATATTTTAACATGAAGTTAGTAAAGTGATATAAGGTCTGACTTCCCACCATCGAAACTCATAAGACGGGCCAAACCCCAAACGAGCCCCTTGAGGGGGGGTTAGATGGCAAAACCAAGGCCTAGCTTCTTCCCTAGGGCCCCCGTGGGGGCGGGGAATGGGGCTAGGCCTGGGACATTTTTGCCCCAAAAGATGAGGGGTACTTTACCCCTCCCAGGGGAGATTTTAATTCTCGAGCCACTCCCTAATAGGGAGCCAAGGCCGGGTCCCCACTATTTGGAAAAGGGAACCCGGGGCCCGGGAGAATACCGGCGAAAAAAAAAAAAAAAAAAGTAAAGTAAATTGTGTATTAGTTTGGAGGTTGTGATTTTTTTTTCCGGAAATGCCCTCATACAGGGTAAATTTTTTTGTGTTTATGTTTAATTTATTGTCAATATCCCAAATTTACGGGTTTTTGGGTGTAGGTTTTAAATTTTATGATGTGTATGTCTTATTTGGGGAGGTGAATGCCCTTAGTTTTGGGTTGTGAAATGTCCCATGTTTTAAATTTGCGATTAAAATGGGGTAAGGGGGGTTTCTTGTATTATTTTTTTTTTTTGGTGGTGAAGATATTTTTAAATCCCAAAGTTATTTTATAGATGTTGGTGGAACTGCCCGTGGTTTTTTTGTGTGTCTTATTTTTGTCAAATTTTTAAAAAAATAAGTTTTTTCAGTGATAAATAGTATTTTTTGAGATAATGATTTTTAGTTTTTTGGGTGTTTTTGGTAAAGAGTTTTTGATAGATGATGGTAAACATGTTTGGAATTGGTAAACGTGATTTTTGTGGAATGTTTTAAAAAAAGGTGATTTCTGTGATCTTAGTGGGGGGGTCAAAAAACCCGGAAACGCCTTGGGTTTAATGGGTGTTCTTAGATATTGTGGGTAAAAAGGGTGAAAAAAGGGGTTTTTTGGGGTGTGATTGACCACCAAGTAAACAAAAGAGGGGAGTGTGACGTCACTGGATGACCTCCCCCTTTCCTTGGGGTGTGAAAATCGTGTTTTTGGTGGTATGAGGTGAGTGCCCCTTAAAGATTTTGTCAAATATTTTTTTTTTGATTTGAATGTTATAAAAAATAAAGTTTTTTTTGAGGTTTTAAGTGGTTTTTGAGGTAAGTAAATATGGGCGTTTTTTAAAGGTGGTTGTCTTAGATATATGTGTGTACAAAAAAAGTTATCAGTTGAGGGTGGCATGAAACTAATGTTTGTGTTTTAGGTTTTTTTTCCCAATGCTTTTTTTTTTACCCGGCCCATGGGGGGGGGATTTTCTTGGTTATAGTGATTTAAAGGGGATTTCTAAAAAAAAGGGTGTTAGAGCGATTTTAAAAACTTATTTTCTGGTGTTTTTGGAGGGTGTTTTGGTAGTATTCAGTGGTGATTTGATAGTAATCAGTAGTTTTTTTGGGAGTTTTTTGGGAGGTGTTTTTAAAGGGGGTTTATTTAAATGACGTGCAGAGTTTTTTTTGAAGACTTTCAGTGGTTTTTAAGGGTTTTTGTTCGGAGTTGGTTAAAAAGTTTAGCCCAGTGGGTTATTTAAGGTAATTCTCATTTTAAAATGTATGAGTTAGTTTTTTTGTGTGCAAAAGTTTTAAAGCCCGGGAGAATGAGGGAGGAGTTTTAGGGATGAGATGAAATTTTGGGTTTAAATGAAATATGTAAGGTGAATGAAAAGAAAATTGGTGGAGAGTTAGAGAAGAAAAAATTTTTAAGGGGTAAATTCTTATTTAAAATATAATATTTTTATTTATCTTCGTTATGATGATTTTTAAAGAGAATGTGTAAAAAAAAAATTGTAAACTTAGTGGGGGGGTTATAAAAATTTGGAAAACGTCTTAAATTTGTGGTGATCTTAGAAAAAGGAGATATAACGGGTTGGGAAAACAAGAAAGCCCCTCCAAAAAGGGGGGGGGGGGGGGGGGGGTTAAATGAAAAAAAAGTGGGGAGTGACGTCGTCAAGTAAACACGGATTTGGGGTGTGATGTCAAAAAGGGGGTATTCCCCGTCCCTTTCTGGTATTTGTTGGTGGTAGTGAGAGGAGTTGGGTTTTGATATTGTATGGAGGGTTGGGATTGTGAATTTTTTTGTGAAAGTTTAAAAAAAAAGAGTGGTCATTTTATGAATTTTTGATGGATGTCTTAGTTTTTTTTTTTGTTTTGGTAAAATGTTATGTTTTTTAAATTTTGGGGGGGATCCTGCGTAAGTTTTTTCGGGGGTTGTTTGGAAATGTTCCAAAAGGGGTTTTTTTGTGAAAATTCAAATGATTTATGAAATTTTTTTTTTGCGTTCATGTTATAAAAATAGTCTGAGGTGAGTGGGGTCCTCTTGGTTAAAGTGAATTTTAGGGGATTTTTTTATAAAATTTGGGGTTTGTTGGTGGTTTTTGATCTTATTTCTGGGGATTTTTTTTTAGAGTTTGTTCCCTAAATTTAGTGGGTTTTTTGGAGTATTCAAAGGAGTTTGATGATGTTTTTGGGAAAATTCATATGTAAATGTTGATCTTATTTATGGTGATTTTGGTGGTGTTTTTAAATGAATTCAGTGGGAAATTTTGGGGGGTATTTAAATGGTTTTTATGATGTTTTTTTATGGTTTTTCAAATCAAGTGAAGAGTATTTTTGAAGGGTTCTGGGAGTATTCATGATGATTTGGGGAGGTGTTCAAAATGATTTTTTGGAGATTCAATGGAATTGAAAAATGTTTTTTGGGAGTGTTCAAAATAAAGTGAGGGTTTTCCCCGTGTTGTTAGGTGGTCATAGAAATTTTTTGAATAAATTGGTTTTAAAAGTGGTTTTAGTGGATTTGAGATGGGTTTATGAGATGCATTTGTGGAATGTGAAATGTGAATTTTGTGTTTGTTTTGAAAAGGGGGTTTTGGGGGGACTGGTGAGTGGATGTGAAGAAAAGGGGTGGATGGAGAAGGGGGTTTTGGGGGGGTTGTATTAGAAATTTAATTTTAAAATTGGGGGGGGGGGTTTTAAAAAATAAAGGTAATTTTTGTGAATATTTTTTAAAATTTAAAAAAGAAGTTAAAAAAATTATAAAGATTGGAAAAAAATGGGGGGTGTAGAAACAAAGTCGCAGTAGTTGGGTTTTGGATTAAATTTGTTTTTTGTGAGTTTTATTATCAATTTTTTTGGATACAAAAGGGGATTGGGGATGGAAAAAGGGTTTTATTAAAATTTTTTGTAAAGTAGGGAGAAAAGTGTAATTTCATTTTAAAATTCAATTTAAAAAAAGGGGGAAAAATTTTTATCGAAAGAGGAAAAATTGTTAATAAATTGGGAATTTATGAGAGTTTTTGGGGATTGTTGTCGAACTAGACAAATCGAAAAAAGAATTTTTAAAATGGGTTGTTTTTGTGGGTGTTTTTGGGGGGTTTTTTTTGGGGTGTGGGTGTTTTGGGGTGTTTTTGGGTTGTGGGTTTTTGGTGTTGTTGTCGAACTAGGATACCGAAAAGATGTTATAAGTGGGGGTTTTTTGACTTTTTCTGATGAAAAAAGTTAAAAGGAGAAAAAGTTGTGGGGTTTTGGGTTTTTGTGGGTTTTTGGGGGGTTGTTTGGGTTTTGGGTGTTGGGGAGTTGTGGGGGTTTCTGTCGAACCCAGAGTTACCGGGAAAAAAGTTATAAGGAAAATTTGTTAAAACGGGGAAAAAATTTGGTTGTGGGGATGGGGGTTTGGGGTTTGGGGGTTTTGGGGGTTTGTTTTTCGAACTAGAGATATCAAAAAAATTGTTTTTAAAATTTGGGGTTTTTGTTGTGGGGGGGTTTTTGTTTTTGAGTGTTGTGGGTTTTTGGGTTTTTGTTGTCGAACAGAGATGCCCGAAAAATGGTTAAAGTTTTTGGTGGTTGTTGTGGGTGTTGTGGGGGTGGGTGATGTGGGGTTTGGGGTGTTTGGGGTTTTGGGTGTTTTGGGGTTTTTGGGGGTTGCGGGGTTTTGGGTGTTGTTGCGAACTAGAGATACGAAAAGTGGTTTTTAAAATTGTGAATTGTTGTTGTGGGGGGTGGGTTATGTGGGTTTTTGGTGTTTTGGGATGTGGGTGTTGTGGGGTTTTTGGGCGTTGGGTTTTCCCAAAAAAAAGAGATAAACCCAAAAAGAGAGTTATAAGTGGGTTTTTGTTGTGGGTTTTGAGTGTTTTGGGGTTTTTTGGGGGGTTTTTGTCGAACTAGAGATGCTAAAAATGGTTTTTAAGTTGTGGGGTTTTTTGTTTGGGTGTTGTGGGGTTGGGGGGATGTGGGTTTTGGGGTTTGGGTTGTGGGTGTTGTGGGGTTTTGGGGTTTTTTTTTGTGGGTTGGGGTGGGTTTTTGTCGAACTAGAGATACAAAAAATGGTTATAAAGGGGTTTTGAGTTGTTGTTTTGTTTGGGGTGATGATGTGGTTTAGGGTGTTTTTGGGATGTGGGGGTTTGGGGTTTTGGGTTTTTTGTCGAAAAGAGATACCCCAAAAAGAGTGTTTTTAAAAATTTGGGTTTTTGTGGGGGTTTTGGGTTTGAGTGATCGTGTGTGTTTGGATTGTGTTTTTATTTTTTTTTTTTGCACCAAAGTTATATCTAGTTTTTAGGGGAGTGGGATCGCTGTTTTTTATGAAATTTTTTAGGTTTTTGTGAAAATGGGTGTTTGTCTGTGATTTTATTTAAATTTTTGGTGAATTTTTGGGGGTGTTTTTTCTGTAATCAGTGGTGTATTAGTAGTACTCAAATTTTTGTTTGAGAATTCAAAGGTGTTTTTGAAGGTGTTCAAATGATTGCAAGAGTGTTTTTTGGGAAAAGGGGTTCTGGGGTATTCAGTGGTGATTTGGGGGGGTTTTTGAAAGATGTTTGGGAGTGTTCAAAGGTAATTGATGGGTTTTTTGGGGTTGGGCAAAGTAAAGTGTTTAGTTAGTTTTTTTTTTATACTGTTGTAAAAATCTGGGGAATGAAAGGGGGATTTGGGGGATGATTTTTAATTTTTAAAGAAATATGTTTAAATGTAATAAATAAGAGCTGTCAAAAACTTTTTTTTGGAGTTTAAAATTTAAAAATTTTGTCCCTTTGGGAAAAGGGTTTTATGTTTTTGGAAATGTTCAATGGGTATTTTTGTGATATTCAATGATTTTTGGGGAAAGGGGTTTTTAAGGTGTTTAAAGTAAAGTGAAGGGTTTTTTTGCGAAAAAACCCCCGTAATATGTAAAATTGTGGGCTAGTGAATTTATCGAAAAGTGGGTTTTAAAATGTTTTTGGGGACTTTTTTCCCGATGAAATATTAAAAAAGAGAAAATGTCTAACTTTTTTGTATTTTGTAAAGAAAAAGAGAAATTTTTTTGGGTATTAAAGAAAAAAAAGTGGGAAATTTTTTGGGTTAAAAGGGGGAAGAGTGAAAATGTTTTCCCCCATGTTGCAAAGAAGTGTGTATACTGAGAAAGGAGATACAAAGAAGATCCCCAAAAAAAAAAAAAAATGGGGAAAAAGAATTTCCCTTTAAAATGAAAAAAAATGTTTTATTTTAGGGCAATTTAATTTTAAACCCTTTTTTAATTTTATTTTTTGTTTTTGGATGTATATGAAATGCATTGGTTTTATAATAAAAATGTTAAACCTGCATTTTAAGTTATTGTCTGCCGAAAAAGTTCAGCCTGTTTTGGGGGGTGGAGGTCACACGTGACTCCACTGACCGCCGAGTAAACACAGGGGGGTGCGTCACCTTGTTTAGACCTGTAATAAGAGAAAGTACCATGCCCCTAGGGGGATTTCTTTTGAATGTTTCCCCCCCAGGGGGGGAAAAACCCAAAAACTTTCCAAAGATGGAGTCCTGGTATTGTTGATATCGAGAAAAACTTTGATCCAAGGGGGGGGGAGTCTTTGTTTATCGAAAAAACCTTTGACCCAAAGGGAGATGGAGACTTTGATTTGAGAAAACTTTGACCAAGGAGATGGAGGAGGAATTTTTTGGGGAAAGGGGGCCCATTTGAATGCTTACCCCCAGAGGGGGAATCCAAAAACTAGATCTGAGGAGATCATAAAAAAATAAAATTTAAAAAAAAAAATTTAAAAAAAAATCGGAAAAAATCCGGGAGGGGGGGGCGATCCGGACGACACTGCAGAAGGCGAGGGAAGGCGGGGGGCGCGACGGACGGGGGCAAGGGGGCGGGCGGGGCGAGGGGGCGGCGGGCGGGGGGGTCGCGCGAGGGCGGGGACGGGGGGGGGGGGTGTGGGGGGTTGAGGGGGAGGTGGTCGAGGGGGGGTCGGGGTGGGGGGGCGGGGGGGGGGAGTCGTGGTGGGGGTCGTGGGTGGGGGCGTGGGGGGGGGGTCGTGGGGGGGTCGTAGGTGGGGGGAGGGGGGTGGGGGGGTCGTGGGGGGGGTCGTGGGGGGGCAAGGCATTAGCATAAAAGGTGTGAAAAGGATCCGCTCAGGGAGACCGTACGGTGGAGATGTACCGTGGGGGACGCTCTTAGAAGGGAAACCCCTTAGAAATGGGCTGCTCTTAGAAGAGACCGCTCGAAAAATCATCACATTTTTTATTATATTATTATTAAAAAATAATTTTATATATATATATTATATAATTTTTTATATATAAATATATATAATATTATAAATAATATTTTTTATCACACTGCCATTCCCACCAAAGGAGGGGGGCCCCAAAAAAAAAAAAACTTTCACCTCATTTACTCCACACGTCTTGCCAGAAGGGGCTTTACCTACATTTTTAAAACTAACATTTAAAACCCCCCTCCTTCAGAGTGCAGGCATGTCTTCCCTCTCCCGGGGTCAATCCGGCCGCCCGGTTTTTCCCCGACCTCCCTTATAAAAGTACTTTGCCACACTCCAACAGCACGTCAAATATTAAAAAAACCTTCTCTCCATTTCCTCCTTCAAAAACGCTCAGCACGCCGCTGGAAATCCAAGCCCTGCACGCAAAAACCCCTTTACCCCCCCCCCCCCAACCTTTCCTACCCACCCTACCCCGCCTTCCTTCCACTACAGACCCATACCTCTTGAAGTCATTCTGTTTCGCTCCAAATTTTTCCCACAATGCCGAACCCCCTCAAAAACCCTTCCTCCCCTCTGGACAAAATTTTTTAATCCGCCCTCCTCCTAACTTTCAAACAGAGTTCTGCTTATATTTACCCAACATTGCCCCTAACATGACATCCCACTGCCTCCCGCCTTCTGCTCGCTGAAAATTTATCACCCAGCTTTTAACCCCAAAAAGAGGGTTTGGGAAAACAAACTCTATAATTCCCCCCTTTGCCTCCAAGGACAAAGTTCTTTTTCTCCACAGACTCCTAAGTGCCCATCACCCTTTTTTTCCCCCCATAAAATTTATGATTCACCTCTTTTCCTTCATAGCCCCCACCCACTGACACATCCAACCCCAAATACTGAATACATTTACCTCCTCCCTACTCTCTCCCTCCAATCTGATATCCAAAACTTTTCCTCCCTAAAATTTTTTTATCCCTTAAACCCTTTCTCTTTTTTTTTTTATTCACTTTTAATTTTTTCTTTTTGCACCCCTACCAAATTTCATCCACCAATCTCTGCAACTTCTTTTTCAGAATTCCCCCGAGCACAGTGAATTAGCAAAGAGCAAACTGTGAAAACTCCCCCCCTTTTTAAGTGTTTCCCTTTTCTTTTAACTCACGGGTCTTTCAAGACCCTCCCCATTTACTTCTATTACAACCCCCTTATAAATAAAAATTAAAAAACCCGGTGACAAACACACACCCTGTCTAAGGGGCCCAAATTTTACTGGGAAAAAAATTTCCCTCTTTCCTTGTACTCAATTTTAGCCTCACTATCCCGTAAAAACTCTTCACTGCTTTTTAGTAACCCCACCTCCCCACACCAAAAACCCCCCTTTCAACAAACCCGCCACAAAATTTCCTCCCTATCCACCCTGTCATAGCCCTTTTTTCCCAAAACCCTAAAAGTACAAAGACCCCCTTTAGGCCCTTTTATAAATCTGGTTTCACTTTTATGTTTTTCCCGTTTAAAAACCCGGTCACACACCCCCTAAAATTTTCCTTTAAAACCTCCTTGGGGGTTTAATTTTGCTATCCTATTTCAGTCTTTAAATTTTTTTAAATTTTTCAATAATAACTTTTACCATACCTTTACCAGGTTTTCTCAACAGACTTTCCCCCCATAAATTTGCCCCTCTTTTGTCCCCCTTTTTCCCTTTTTACAAAGGAACTATGCATGCTCTCTGCCAATCCCTAGGTACCTTACCCTCTTCCATACATTTATTAAATAATTGCACCAACCACTCCAAAACTATATCCCACCTGCTTTTAACATTTCTATCTTTATCCCATCAATCCCGGCTGCCTTACCCCCTTTCATTTTACCTACTGCCTCACGAACTTCCCCCACACTCACAACTGGCTCTTCCTCACTCCTACAAGATGTTATTCCTCCTTGCCCTATACACGAAATCACAGCTTCCCTATCTTCATCAACATTTAACAATTCCTCAAAATATTCCCTCCATCTTCCCAATACCTCTAACTCTCCATTTAATAACTCTCCTCTCCTATTTTTAACTGACAAATCCAATATATATATATATATATATATATATATATATATAATATATATAATATATATATATTATATATATATATATATATATATAATATATATATATGTATAAAGCACACCGGCCGATTCCCACCAAGGCAGGGTCACCCGAAAAAGAAAAACTTTCACTATCATTCACTCCATCACTGTCTTGCCAGAAGGGTGCTTTACACTACACTTTTTAAACTGCAACATTAACACCCCTCCTTCAGAGTGCAGGTACTGTACTTCCCATCTCCATTACTCAAGTCCGGCCTGCCGGTTTCCTTGAGTCCCTTCATAAATGTTACTTTGCTCACACTCCAGCAGCACGTCAAGCATTAAAAACCATTTGTCTCCATTCACTCCTATCAAACACGCTCACGCATGCCCGCTGGAAGTCCAAGCCCCTCGCACACAAAACCTCCTTTACCCGCTCCCTCCAACCATTCCTAGGCCGACCCCTACCCCGCCTTCCTTCCACTACAGACTGATACACTCTTGAAGTCATTCTGTTTCGCTCTCTCTCTACATGTCCCAACCACCTCAACAACCCTTCCTCAGCCCTCTGGACAAAAGTTTTGCAATCCCGCACCTCCTCCTAACTTCCAAACTACGAATTCTCTGCATTATATTCACACCACACATTGCCCTCAGACATGACATCTCCCTGCCTCCAGCCTTCTCCTCGCTGCAACATTCATCACCCATGCTTCACATCCATATAAGAGCGTTGGTAAAACTATTCTCTCATGCATTCCCCTCTTTGCCTCAAAGGACAAAGTTCTTTGTCTCCACAGACTCCTAAGTGCAACGCTCACCCTTTTCCCCTCATCAATTCTATGATTCACCTCATCTTTCATAGACCCATCCACTGACACGTCCACTCCCAAATATCTGAATACATTCACCTCCTCCATACTCTCTCGATCCATTCTGATATTCAATCTTTCATCACCTAATCTTTTTGTTATCCTCTTAACCTCATATATATATATATATATATATATATATATATATATATATAATATATATATATATAATATATATATATATATATATAAACACTGATTTCTGGCTGAAGGAGACTCGAACCTACGAACCTTGGAACAAGGTACGTAGTACCTTACCATTCCCACCACACTGGACCAATACCTTGGCGTCCAGCTTGCGCTGGACGTTTGATCCAAGGCAGCCAGCTTTCAGGGAGAAGGCTTACAACTTTTCATCTCATCCCCTGCATGCATCAGCCTTACTAGAGATTTTAAAAATGCAAGAATAAAAAGACACAATAAAATGACTGTAAGGATACACAAATGACCCGCACGTTGAACAATTAAACTTATGACAAAGTTTCGGTCATATTTGAACCATTAACTAGTCGCTTAACAATCTTGTTACTACCATAAAGTTCAAAGCTGAATGGGAATCTAACTCTTTGTGACATTTCCTTGATTTGCAGCTCCATAACTATGCTACAAGCTTGTCTCTCTTTTCGTCGTAGTGACACGTACATCGCTACTTTTATCACAGTGACACGTACATCGCTACTTTTATCGCAGTGACACGTACATCGCTTCTGTCATCGCAGTGACACGTACATCGTTACTTTTTTCGCAGTGACACGTACTTCGCTACTTTTATCGCAGCTACACGTACATTGCTACTTTTATCGCAGTGACACATACATTGCTACTTTTATCGCAGTGACATGTACATCGATACTATTATCGCAGTGACACGTACATCGCTGCTTTGATCGCAGTGACACGTACGTACATTGGTACTGTTATCGCAGTGACACGTACATTACTACTTTTATCGCAGAGACACGTACATCGCTACTGTTATTGCAGTGACACGTACATCGCTACTGTTATCGCTGTGACACGTACATCCCTACTTTTATCGCAGTGACACGTAGATCCCTACTTTTATCGCAGTGACACGTACATCCCTACTTTTATTGCAGTGACACGTACATCTCTACTTTTTTGGCAGTGACACGTACATCGCTACTTTTATGGCAGTGACACGTACATCGCTACTTTTATGGCAGTGACACGTACGTAGCTACTTTTATCGCAGTGGCACGTACATCGCTACTTTTATCGCAGTGACACGTACATCGCTACTTTTATCGCAGTGACTCGTACATCGGTACTTTTATCGCAGTGACCCGTACATCGCTTCTTTTATCGTAGTGACACGTATATCGTTATTTTTATGGCAGTGACACATACATCGCTACTTTTCTTACTAGGTGCTCTCTGTCAAGAAAAGTGTTGGTATTTCTCCTTTCCTCTATGTTCCCGTATTTGTGACCCTCAGTGTCATGGACTGGAAATTTCCACTTATCACGGTTCATTCTCTCGTCTTGTCTAAGTTTCCGTTGTGGTAAACTCTGCCTCTTAGCCAACACTCCGCTCTCTGACTCTTGTGTCATTACCACAACTCCCTACTGCCATCCATGCTACTGGTGCAAATCTTGTATTATTGTTACTACTACTAGTATTACTACCAATACCACTATTTCTGTTATTACACTATCCCATCTTCTCGTTCTACTCGCGGCCCAGCCATCCTCTCGTTCTACTCCTGGCCATGCTCCACCCCTCGTTCTACTACCGGTCCTGCCCCTCTCTCGTTCTACTCCCAGCCCTGCTCCCCCTCTTGCTCTACTCCTGGCCCCGCCATCCTCTCGTTCTACTCCCAGCCCCACTCCCCCTCTTGTTCTACTCCTGGCCCCGCCATCCTCTCGTTCTACTACCGGCCCCGCCCCCTCTCGTTCTACTACCGGCCCCGCCCCCTCTCGTTCTACTCACGGCCCCGCCATCCTCTCGTTCTACTCCCAGCCCCGGCCCCTCTTGTTCTAATCCCGGCCCCGACCCCCTCTCATTCTACTCCCGGCCCCGCCCCTCCACTCGCTCTACTCCCGGCCCCGCCCCCCTCTCGTTCTAGTCCCGGCACCGCCCCCCCTCTCGTTCTACTCCCGGCCCCGCCCCCCTCTCTTTCTAGTCCCGGCACCGCCCCCTCTCGTTCTACTCCCAGCCCCGCTCCTCCTCTTCTTCTACTCCAGGCCCAGCCCCATCTCGTCCTACTACCGGCCCCGCCCCTCCTCTCGTTCTACTCCCGGCACCGCCACTCCTCTCGTTCTACTCCCGGCGCCGCCCCCTCTCGTTCTAATCCCGGTCCTGTCCCCTCTCGTTCTACTCCCGGCCCCGCCTCCCTCTCATTCTACTCCCGTCCCAGCACCACTCTCGTTATACTCCCGGCCCCGCCCCGTCTCGTTCTACTACCGGCCCCGCCCCTCTCGTTCTACTCCCTCCCCCTCCCCCTCTCGTTCTAATCTCGGCCCTGCCCCCTCTCGTTCTACTCGCGGCCCCGCCCCTCCTCTCATTCTACTCCGGGCGCCGCCCCTCTCTCTTTCTAATCCCGGCCCCGCCCCCCTCTCGTTCTACTCCCGGCCCCGCCTCCTCTCGTTCTAATCTCGGCCCTGTCCCTTCTTGTTCTACTCCTGGCCCCGCCATCCTCTCGTTCTACTACCGGCCCCGCCCCCTCTCGTTCTACTACTGGCCCTCCCCCTCTCGTTCTACTCCCGGCCCCGCCCCCTCTCGTTCTAATCCCGGCCCCGATCCCCTTCTCATTCTACTCCCGGCCCCGCCCCCCTCTCGTTCTAGTCCCGGCCCCGCCCCCTCTCGTTCTACTCCCAGCCCAGCCCCCCTCTCGTTCTAGTCCCGGCCCCGCCCCCTCTCGTTCTCCTCCCAGCCCCGCTCCCCCTCTTGTTCTACTCCCGGCCCTGCCCCATCTCGTTCTACTACCGGCCCCGCCCCTCCTATCGTTCTACTCCCGGCCCAGCCATCCTCTCGTTCTACTCCGCCGCCCTCCGTTCTCCCGGCCCCCCCCTCTCGTTCTACTCCCGGGCCCCGCCCCCTCTCTTTTCTAGTCCCGGCTCCGCCCCCTCTCGTTCTACTCCCAGCCCCGCTCCCCCTCTTGTTCTACTCCCGGCCCAGCCCCATCTCGTTCTACTACCGGCCCCGCCCTCCTATCGTTCTACTCCCGGCCCAGCCATCCTCTCGTTCTACTCCCAGCCCCGCTCCCCCTCTTGTTCTACTCCCGGCCCAGCCCCATCTCGTTCTACTACCGGCCCCGCCCCTCCTATCGTTCTATCCCGGCCCAGCCATCCTCTCGTTCTACTCCCAGCCCCGCCCCCTCTCTTTCTAGTCCCGGCTCCGCCCCCTCTCGTTCTACTCCCAGCCCCGCTCCCCCTCTCGTTCTACTCTCGGCCCCGCCAATCCTCTCGTTCTACTCCCGGCGCCGCCCCCTCTCGTTCTAATCCCGGTCCTGCCCCCTCTCGTTTTACTCCCGGCCCCGCCTCCCTCTTATCTACTCCTGTCCCAGCACCCCTCTCGTTATACTCCCGGCCCCGCCCCATCTCATATTTCTACTACCGGCCCCGCCAATCCTCTCGTTCTACTCCCGGCGCCGCCCCTTCTCGTTCTAATCTCGGCCCTGCCCCCTCTAGTTCTACTCCCGGCCCCGCCCCTCCTCTGGTTCTACTCCCGGCGCCGCCCCTCTCTCTTTCTAATCCCGGCCCCGCCCTCCTCTCGTTCTACTCCCGGCCCCGCCCCCTCTCGTTCTAATCTCGGCCCTGCCCCCTCTCGTTCTACTCCCGGTCCCGCCCCTCCTCTCGTTCTACTCCCGGCGCCGCCCCTCTCTCTTTCTAATCCCGGCCCCGCCCCCCTCTCGTTCTTCTCTCGGCCCCCATCTCGTTCTACTCCCGATCCCGCCCCCTTCTCGTTCTACTCCCGGCCCTGGCCCCCTCTCGTTCTACTCCCGGCCCCGCCCCCCTCTCGTTCTACTCCCGGTCCCGACCCCCTCTCGTTCTACTCCCGGCCCCAACCCCTCTCGTTCTACTCCCGGCCCTGCCCCTTTCTCGTTCTCCTCCCGGCCCAGCTCTCCTCTCGTTCCATTCCCGGCCCTGCTCCCTTCTCGTTCTACTCCCGGCCCCGCCCCCTCTCGTTCTACTCCCGGCCCTGCCCCCTTCACGTTCTACTCCCGGCCTCGCCCCCTCTCGTTCTACTCTTGGCCCTGCCCTTTTCTCGTTCTACTTCTGGCTCAGCTCCCCTCTCTTTCTATTCCCGGCCCTGCCCCCTTCACATTCTACTCCCGGTCCCGCCCCCTCTCGTTCTACTCCTGGCCCTGCCCTTTTCTCGTTGTACTCCCGGCCCCAACCCCCTCTACTCCCGGCCCTGCCCCACTCTCGTTCTACTCCCGACCCCGCTTCCCTGTCGTTCTACTCACGGCCCTGTCCTCCGTCTCGTTGTTCTTCCTGCCTTGCACCCCCTCTCATTCTACTCACGGCCGTGCCCCCTTCTCGTTCAATTCCCGGCCCGGCCTCTCTCATTCTTCTCCCGGCCCTCCCCCCTCTCTTGTTATAATCCAGGCCCCGATCCTCCTCTCGTTCTAATCTCGGCCCCGCCCCTTCTATCATTCTACTCCCGGCCCCGCCCCTCCTCTCGTTCTAATCCCGGCCCCGCCCCTCCTCTCGTGCTAATCCCGGCTCCGCCCTCCTCTCGTTCTAATCCCGGCCCCACCCCTCCTCTCGTTCTAATCCCGGCACCGCCACCCCTCTCGTATATATATATATATATATATATATATATATATATATATATATATATATATATATATATATATATATATATATATATATATATATATATATATGCAATAAGATCACAGTAAACAGGTGATTTCAGAATATGCAAAACAGCCACTGTGAAAGAATAGAGAAATTCCAAGCGCGTTCGTGACTACTCACATTATCAAGGAACAATGAAAGTAAAGCATCAAACGAAGGTATATAAAGGGGCCCCACACCTCACTACCAGATCCCACATCAAAGGAACACCTGACACGCGACTCATAAGAAAAGGAACACTGCAGCAGGCCCGCAGGCCCAACTAGACAGGTTCTTCATACAACCCACCAGCAAACTATTCTACCCAAGAAATAAGAATTTTAAAAATTATTATTTTTCCAATGTATTATTAAACTCTTCCCAAATTCTATTAATTATAAATGGATCTAATTTATATAAACCTAAGGAAATATTCATATTATTGTCTGAACAGCTTTTTATGAAACAAGATTCAATTATATTCCTGTCGACCATGGACTTGCTTGATACTACTTTCTCAACTTTTTGAAAATCAATTGGATGGTTAAAATCTCTTACATGAATAAATAGAGCATTGGAATCCTGTCCAGTTCTAATGCTATATTTATGTTGTTTTAATCTTAGTTCGAGATTTTTACCAGTTTGACCGTAATAAATTTTATCGCAAATTTTACAAGGAATCTTATAGACACATCCATCAGCATTTTGGGGGGAATTCTTTATCAAAAGTTTTTTTTTACTGTATCAAGATTTTTGAATACAACTTTAATATTAAAAGTCTTAAGAAGAGAAGGCATATCAACCAAGTTTTCATGGTAAGGGAGAACCAACATATTTTTAGTTGAATAAGGCTGGTTGTCCCTTTTTGGATTGTGAAAAGTATTTCTAGCAACTTCAAAAGATTTATCAATTACATTTCTTGGGTATTTCAAATCATTACCTTTTTCATAAATTTTTGGATATTTCTTCATCTATGAAGAAATATCTAAATATCTAAAAAGTTCATCTATGAACTTTACTGTTGAATTTGAAGAAAATAACTCATTGCCTTTTCTAGATGTTTTAATTATTAAGGGTAATAATGAATTCAAATTTAAAATTTACAGAAAACCTACAAATAACTGTTCCTATGTCCACTATTATTCTTCGCAGCAAGATAGAGTTAAACTATCTGTTTTCTCATCAATGTTTTTGAGAGCTTTACGAATTTATAGCCCAGAATTCAAAGATGAAGAAATATCCAAATTTTATGAAATAGGTAATGATTTGAAATACCCAAGAAATGTAATTGATAAATGTTTTAAAGTTGCTAGAAACACTTTTTATAATCCAAAAAGGGGCAACCAGCCTTATTCAACTAAAAATATGTTGGGTCTCCCTTACCATGAAAACTTGGTTGATATGCCTTCTCTTCTTAAGACTTTTAATATTAAAGTTGTATTCAAAAATCTTGATACAGTAAAAAAACTTTTGATAAAGAATTCCCCCCAAAATGCTGATGGATGTGTCTATAAGATTCATAAGAACATAAGAACATAAGAAAGGAAGAACACTGCAGCAGGCCTGTTGGCCCATACTAGGCAGGTCCTTTACAATTCATCCCATTAAAAAAACATTTGACCAACCCAATTTTCAATGCTACCCTAGAAATAAGCTCTGATGTGCAAGTCCCACTCAAATCCAACCACTCCCACTCATGTACTTATCCAACCTAAATTTGAAACTACCCAAAGTCCTAGCCTCAATAACCCAACTAGGTAGACTGTTCCACTCATCAACTACCCTATTTCCAAACCAATACTTTCCTATGTCCTTTCTAAATCTAAACTTATCTAATTTAAATCCATTACTGCGGGTTCTCTCTTGGAGAGATATCCTCAAGACCTTATTTATATCCCCTTTATTAATACCTATCTTCCACTTATACACTTTGATCAGGTCTCCCCTCATTCTTCGTCTAACAAGTGAATGTAACTTAAGAGTCTTCAATCTTTCTTCATAAGGAAGATTTCTAATGCTATGTATTAATTTAGTCATCCTACGCTGAATGTTTTCTAACGAATTTAAGTCCATTCTGTAATATGGAGACCAGAATTGAGCTGCATAATCAAGGTGAGGACTTACTAATGATGTATAAAGCTGCAGTATGACCTCTGGACTTCTGTTGCTTACACTTCTTGATATAAATCCCAGTAATCTATTTGCCTTATTACGTACGCTTAGACATTGCTGTCTTGGTTTAAGGTTGCTGCTCACCATAACCCCCAAGTCCTTTTCGCAATCTGTATGGCTAAGTTCTACATTATTTAACTTATAAGTGCTAAGGTTATGGACACTCCCAAGCTTCAGAACCTTGCATTTATCTACCTTGATCTGCGTCTGCCACTTTTCTGATCAAGAATAGAGTTTATTTAAATCCTCCTGAAGATCCCTAACATCTACGTTTGAATCAATTATCCTACCTATCTTTGTGTCATCGGCGAATTTGCTCATATCACTAGTAATTCCCTCATCAAGATCATTGATATATTATAAACAACAACGGGCCCAAGACTGATCCCTGTGGAACGCCACTTGTTACAGATCCCCACTCGGATTTAACCCCATTTATGGACACTCTCTGCTTCCTGTCTGTGAGCCATGACTCGATCCACGAGAGCACTTTTCTCCCAATGCCATGAGCTGCCACTTTCTTTAATAGTCTTTGGTGTGGAACTCTATCAAAAGCCTTACTAAAATCTAAGTAAATAATATCAAATTCTTTATCGTGGTCAACAGCCTCAAAAGCTTTACTGAAGAAAGTTAATAAATTAGTTAGACAAGACCGGCCTCTTGTGAATCCATGGTGAGTATCATTAATCAAGCTTTGCTTATCGAGATGGCTTCTTATAATCTCAGCTATAATTGACTCTAGTAATTTGCCTACAATTCAGGTCAGGCTTATTGGGCGGTAATTTGACGGTAACGACTTGTACCCTGTTTTAAAAATAGGAATTACATTAGCCATCTTCCACCTATCAGACACTACACCTGTTTGAAGAGATAAATTAAAAATATTATTTAATGGTTCACAGAGTTCCATTTTGCATTCCTTAAGAACCCTTGAAAAAAACCTCATCAGGACCCGGCGACTAATTTTTCTTCAGTCTGTCTATCTGCTTCACAACCATTTCACTAGTGACTGTGATGTTACATAATTTATCTTATTCTATCCCACTATAAAAATTAATTACTGGAATATTGTTAGTGTCTTCCTGTGTAAAAACTGAGAGAAAATAATTATTTAAAATCGAGCACATTTCATTCTCTTTGTCAGTAAGATGTCCATAGTTATTTTTGGGGGGACCTATCTTATCTCTAACTTTTGCTCTATAGACCTGGAAAAAGCTTTTTGGGTTAGTTTTAGAATCCCTAGCAACTTTAGTTTCATAGTCCCTTTTAGCTTTCTTATCCCCTTTTTAATGTCCCTCTTAATTAATGTCAATATACTGATTCACAAGATGACCCTCACCTCTTTTGATACGCCTATAAATTCCTTTCTTATTCCCTAGTAGATATTTCAGCCTATTATTCATCCATATTGGGTCATTTCTGTTTGATCTAATTTCTTTATACTGGATAAACGTTCTTTGAGCAGCATGTATAGTGTTCAGAAAACTGTCATATTGATAGGTGTCTTCGTAGCCCCAGTCAACAGATGATAAGTGTTCTCTAAGCCCATTGTAATCTGCTAAGCGAAAATCTGGAACTGTTACTGAGTTGTCCCTATTATCATACTTCCATTCTATGCTAAAGGTAATTGATTTGTTATCGCTTGTGCCAAGTTCCTCATTAATTTCTAAATTATTAACAAGGGTTTCCTTGTTCGCCAGAAACAAATCAAGTAGGTTATTTCCCCATGTTGGCTCCGTCACAAACTGCTTCAAAAAACATTCCTTAACAACTTCTAAGAAGTCATTTGATTCTAAATTCCCAGTCAAGAAATTCCAATCAATGTGACTAAAGTTAAAGTCTCCTAGAATTACTACATTACCGTGCCTTGTGGCCTTAACAATTTCCTCCCACAGTAATTTCCCTTGGTCCCTATCTAAGTTTGGGGGACGGTATATCACTCCTAGAATCAATTTTTTATGCCCCTCTGAAAATTCTATCCAGACAGACTCTGTATGTGTTACTTCATACTTAATACCCATTTTTATGCAACAGTTCAGAGTGGTTGTTTTGCATATATTATATATATATATATATATATATATATATATATATATATATATATATATATATATATATATTATATATATATATATATATATATATATATTCTCTCTCTTTTCTCTCAATCTTGTGTCTAATTAGTTAAAGGTTTCAAATTGTATCGAAACGTCGTCATAATTATCATTCTGTTATGTTTGGGTTATATGTATAATGTTCATGTGTCATTACATGAAGTGTTTCCACGTGACAACTACAGAATGTTTTTACTGTTTGGCTCAAGCACTTAAGTTTTTGTGTATCTTGATTGTATTTTTTTATTAATTGTTTACTTTAAATGTACCTGTTTGTCAATTTTAAAGAATTTTATTCATCAGTTAGACTTTAATTAAGGATTACTGAGATTTTATAAATGACTGGAACTGCAAAACAAAATTTAGATTAGATTAGATTTTGCCACCGAAGCAGCTAGTTTATTGTGCACCTTTACCCGTTGTGTGGACGGTAGCGCAAGGGTATACGGATACACAAAAGGCCAAGGAACTAGGCCTCAAAAGGTTTAACAGGAGTACATCTGGTCTTATATCTACAGTTCACTTATCTGTTACAAGCAAATTTAAGAAAACTGCTTGAAATATCTGGTATCTTATATTAATTAATAAGATACCTTGGCATATCATACTGGTTAATATGCCGTCTATCTTTATATTCCGCAATAAATGAACAATTCAGCACAGAGCGTTGAACATAGTCACAATACATACTTACATACTTTTCATTTGTTTTAATCACCTTCTGTGCGTTTGTTAAACTGCCAGAAGTACTTGTAACCAAGCCTAAGCCTGACCACTACAACATCAGTCAGTGTTCACATTGCAAGTTGCTTCATAAACATACTTATCTACGTTCATGTTATCTTAGTGGATTATAGATCTACTCAGACTTCTAACTGCATTCCTATAACAATCATTTTTATTGTTTATTTCTCAACTAATATTATTCCTAATGCTAGACACAGATACCCCAAAGTTATATTCTACATTTTCCTTCATGGTGCTTTTCTTAGTTAACATATCAACTTTATCATGAAGGAGTAATCCAATGTGTGATGGAAGTCATAACAATTTTATATTAATTACCTTTTCCGGGACTTTTGAGTATGTATACCTACCTTCTCCAATTAGTATGTTGTTACAGTCATTGTGCGAGCCAAGAACCTTCAGTGATGATACAGAATCAATAATAATCAGAAAGTCAGACTTAATGACGTAAGCTAGCTTTAGCACCAGTAGATGGAAAACAATTGAGTTTACAGTGTAGACTCCCAGTTGTTAATTCTCATGCCTAACTTAAAGTTCCTATCGTTATTTACTAGGTACATCAGTCCATCAACGCAATCCCCTGGTAAAGAAAGGATTTAGAAAGATTAAACACGACTATGAAATTAAAGTAGCTAGAGAATCAAAGACAAATCCACAAGGGTTCTTTCAAGTGTATTGGACAAAAGCTGGAAAAAATAGGACCACTGAGAACCAGATGTGGCCAGATGAGCTGGAAATGTATTCTTTTTTTTAATAGTTATTTATTGTCAGTCTTCACACCACAAGCCATATATAATATGCCACTAGTCAGTAATTATTCAGGCCTTGAAGAAAACAAATTAAATAATATTACAGACACGAGGGATATCGTTATCAAGCAGCTGGACAAACTAACACAAAATACGACCCCTGGTCTAGGGGATCTGTTTCCAAGGTACAAATAAAGTACAAGTAAAAACTTAGCCGTTAACGAACCTGTTTAACGCATCAATCTAAACTGGTGTTATGCCGGAGATGTGGAATATTGCTAATGCAATTCTTATATTTAAATCAGGGGATAAGTCATTTCCTTCATATTACCATCCAATAAGCCTGATATAAGAAACCCTCTCACGGAACCAAATTTGATTAGTCACAGCACGGATTCACAAGAAGTCGTTCCTTTCTAACAGATTTACTGACATTCTTTAAAAAAACAATGGTATTTTAGTAAGGCCTTCGGTAGGGTACCGCATAAAAGACTTAAGAAAAGTGGCAGCTCGTGGAATAGGAGGTAAAGTTCTCGATTCTATGTTGTTTTGTTCTTAAGACTTTGGCAATATAGAACCTAAGGTGGCAACTCTATCGTCTGTCCTAAAAATAAAAAGTGACGAAATACCATGGAAACTGAAAAGTGGCTAAGTGCGACAGTAAAACTATTTTTTCAAGTCAAGTTCCTAAATGATGCTCTTCTGTAGACTTACTGGTCGAACCCGCATATTTCTAGTAACAGATTAAAACATCTCATTGGTCAAAAGAGAGGCATATATAGGCGTATCAAAAGAGGGAATGGGCAGTTAAGAAATCAATGTATTTAATTAAAGAGAGAAATAAAAAAAAAGGAATAAGAAAAGCAAAAAGGGATTATGAGGCTCAGGTCACAAGGGATTCAAAGACTAACCCAAAAGGGTTCTTTCAGGTATACAGAAGTAAGACTAGGGACAAGATAGGCCCACTTAAGAGTAACTCTGGTCAGATCACTGACAATGATAAAGCTATGTGTGAAATTTTCAATTCTTACTTCCTCTCAGTTTTTACTCAGGAAGATACTAGCGAAATTCCTGAAATAATAGATTATGTAGAACAGGATGATAATAATCTATGCACGATTGCGGTAACTAGTGACAAATAGAGAAATTAAAACCTAACAAATCCCCAGGCCCTGATGAACTGTTTGCAAGGAACTTAGCATACCTTTGGCTAATCTTTTTAACATATCACTACAAACTGGCATAGTGCCTGATAAGTAGAAAATGGCAAATGTTATACCTATTTACAAGGCAGGTGACAGGTCCTTGGCTTCGAACTATAGACCAATAAGCCTTACTTTCACAGTGGGAAAATTTATGTAATCAATAATTTCCGAAGCAATTCGAAGCCATCTCGAAAGGCATAAATTGATTAATGAACTCAACCCGGTTTTACAAAGGGGCGTTCCTGTCTTACGAATTTACTAACTTTCTTCATTAAGGAATTTGAATAGGTAGATCATGATATTGAATATGATATTGTGTATATGGACTTCAGTAAGGCTGTCGATAGAGTTCCACATCAGAGGCTACTGAGGAAACTTAAGGCACACGGAATAGCAGGAGAAATTTTTTCCAGGGTTGAGGCATGGTTGATGAATAACCAGCAGAGAGTTTGCATAAATGGGGAGAAATCAGAATGGGGGCACGTCAAAAGCGGTGCTCCACTGGGGTCAGTGTTGGGCCCCTTGTTGTTCACAATTTACATAAGCGACATAGTTGGGGGAATAAATACAGATATAAGCAAATTTGCTGATGACACCAAAATAGGCCGTCCAATTCATTCTAATGAGGACTAGAGCACTCCAGGATGATTTGAATAGACTTATGCAATGGTCAGAGAAGTGGCAGATGCAGTTTAATATAGACAAATGCAAAGTTTTAATTGTTGGACACTTAAATAACCATGCCACATATAAACTAAATAATGTAGATCTTAATATTACGGATTGCGAAAAGGATTTAGGAGTTCTAGTTAGTAGTAATCTAAAACCAAGACAACAGTTTACCTGGAGTTTACCTGGAGAGAGTTCCGGGGGTCAACGCCCCCGCGGCCCGGTCTGTGACCATGCCTCCTGGTGGATCAGAGCCTGATCAACCAGGCTGTTACTGCTGGCTGCACGTAATCCAACGTACGAGCCACAGCCCGGCTGGTCAGGTACCGACTTAAGGTGATTGTCCAGTGCCTGCTTGAAGACAGCTAGGGGTCTATTGGTAATCCCCCTTATGTATGCTGGGAGGCAGTTGAATAGTCTCGGGCTCCTTAAACTTATTGTATTGTCTCTTAACGTGCTAGTGACACCCCAGCTTTTCATTGGGGGGATGTTGCATCGTCTGCCGAGTCTTTTGCTTTCGTTGTGAGTGATTTTCGGTACTAGTTCCTATAGGATTTTCCAGGTGTATATAATCATGTATCTCTCCCGCCTGCATTCCAGGGAGTACAGGTTCAGGAACTTCAAGCGCTCCCAGTAATTGAGGTGTTTTATCTCTGTTATGCGTGCCATGAAGGTTCTCTGTACATTTTCTAGGTCAGCAATTTCACCTGCCTTGAAAGGTGCTGTTAGTGTGCAGCAATATTCCAGCCTAGATAGAACAAGCGACCTGAAGAATGTCATCATGGGCTTGGCATTCCTAGTTTTGAAGGTTCTCATTATCCATCCTGTCATTTTTCTAGCAGATGCGATTGATACAATGTTATGGCCCTTGAAGGTGAGATCCTCCGACATGATCACTCCCAGGTCTTTGACGTTGGTTTCTCGCTCTATTTTGTGGCCGGAATTTGATTTGTACTCTGATGAAGTTTTAATTTCCTCATGTTTACCATATCGGAGTAATTGAAATTTCTCATCGTTGAACTTCATATTGTTTTCTGCAGCCATTGAAAGATTTGGTTGATGTCCGCCTGGAGCCTTGCAGTGTCTGCAATGGAAGACACTGTCATGTAGATTCGGGTGTCATCTGCAAAGGAAGACACGGTGCTGTGGCTGTCATCCTTGTCTATGTCAGATATGAGGATGAGAAACAAGATGGGAGCGAGTGCTGTGCCTTGTGGAACAGAGCTTTTCACCATAGCCGCCACAGACTTTGCTCTGTTGACTACTACTCTTTGTGTTCTGTTTGTGAGGAAATTATAGATTCATTTACCAACTTTTCCTGTTATTCCTTTAGCACGCATTTTGTGCGCTATTACACCATGGTCACACTTGTCGAAGGCTTTTGCAAAGCCTGTATGTATTACATCTGCATTCTTTTTGTCTTCTAGTGCATCTAGGACCTTGTGGTAGTGATCCAGTAGTTGGGACAGACAGGAGCGACCTGCTCTAAACCCATGTTGCCCTGGGTTGTGTAATTGATGGGTATCTAGATTGGTGGCGATCTTGCTTCTTAGGACCCTTTCAAAGATTTTTTTGATATGGGATATTAGTGCTGTCGGTCTGTAGTTCTTTTCTATTGCTTTACTGCCCCCTTTGTGGAGTGTGGCTATGTCTGTTGTTTTTATTAACTGTGGGACTACCCCCGTGTTACTATTCCCTCTCCATAGGATGGTAAAAGCAGGTGACAGGTCCTTGGCTTCGAACTACAGACCAAGAAGCCTTACCTCCATAGTGGGAAAATTTATGGAATCAATAATTGCCGAAGCAATTCGTAGCCATCTTGACAGGCACAGATTGATTAATGAATCTCAACACGGTTTTACAAAGGGGCGTTCCTGTCTTACGAATTTACTAACGTTTTTCACTAAGGTGTTTGAGGAGGTAGATCATGGTAATGAATATAATATAATGTGTATATGGACTTCAGTAAGGCTTTCGATAGAGTTCCACACCAGAGGCTTAATTGATTTTATATTATTTTATTATGAAATCTCTATGTGTAGAGATTATATTATTGATAATAATATAATCTCTACACATTATTGATAATGTCAACAACTTAAACTCAGTGAATTTATGAAATATTTTGTTCTATCCCATACATGACTCACGAAATCGTAATGACACGATTGCAAACAAACCATACCACGGGCGGGATTGAATTCCAGACCGTGGCTAACGCGACGGTCTGGAGTTTTGAGACTCTCTGTCCGCGGGTTCAATCCCGACAGTGGTATGGTTTATCCCATACATATCTGTTATATGCACTAATCATAACTAATGAGTAAAAGTACACAAAACTTGTCAAAATATTATTCTTCAAACTAAATACTAATAATAATGAGATGGTTGAGCCTGTTTTTAGCAACAAGTTCCTACGATACACTGATTCATCTTCACTATGGTTTGGTAAATATCTTTTAAGTTCTTCTTCCAGCTTCATAAAATGCTCAGTGATTAATTATTTGAATATATCAGATCTGTTTGTGGCTTGATAAAGCCCACTGTATGGGCGATACGTTGTCAACAAAGGCTCACATTATACTGCTTATGTGTTTATGTTTCCATATCAGTCTTAGACTGTGGATTCTGAGCTAGAAATTCTGTCACAGTACAAAACATAGCCAAGGTATGAGACTGAATATCTTCTCTCTCAGACCTTTGAGAAGTGCAAATGTATCTCTGGGGATACATGTAACCCAGGTTGAGAATCCATGAGTTAGACAAATACATGAGTGAGAGCGGGTTGGATGTGAGTGGGACTTGCCCAGCATGAGTTAACAGGTTTATCAAACTCATTCCTTGGCTACCATTGAAAATTGGTTGGGCAAATATTTTTGTTAAGAGAAAGTGAGTTTTGGTTTGAAGAGAACCTGTCTAGTATTCCTTTTTTCTTACGTTCTTATATTCTTAGCCAGAATTATTTCTTCAAAAATGATTCCTATGCAAGTTATTTTCTATAGCAAAGAATACAGTTTATGCTCTTGTGAAGAAATTGATTCTTACCTAACGTAAAGATTAATTATATTCATTTTCATTCTAACATGAAATAGCATTATACATCTAAAATTTAGTATTAATAAAACTTACCCGTCGTTGTATCAAGCCTAAAGGTCCATTGAACGATCCATTAGGCATCTTATTCATTGGACCATTATTCTCGGAAATATCCATAGTAAAGTTAAGCTTCTTCATAATATTCTCCAACATATCTCCCAGCATTTCATTCTGAGCCTAAATAAAAGTCATATATATTCGTTATATTTATTCGTTGTATGTGCGTGAGTGTTTGCAACGAAAATTAGGCTATAACTTAACTGTACATGTGGAGAACATTGTCTCGTGTTCTTTTAGAGGAAACATTCAAGATCACCAGGAATTTTTTTTATTAAGGGAGTCTGGTACATCCGGCAAGTCCGGCTAATTAGGATCGACGTTACATATACTGACAAGGGTGTAAAGATTTTTATATTTGGATAGAAAGTAACTGAGAAGCCTCACCTAACCTCCCTTAAACACAATTTGTTTAAGATAAATTCTGCTATATATATCATTAGTCAACTTAAATATATTAAATACTGCATTAACTCTATGATATTTATTTATAGCCTCAAATAGATTTCCGCTGATTTATGGCAAAAACAAATTTTTAATCTATTAGTTGGGCCGAACTTGCCGAATATCCCAGACTTTCTTAAAAATTAATCCTTTCCCAATTTTCTTTTTCACAAATCGATAGCAAATATTGTTTTAATTACCAGTGATATAAAGATTTTTATTTTTGTACCAAAACTAACATAGCAACCTCACCTAACCTTTTTTTAAATTAACGTGACCTTTTTTTTACCTAAATTGAATTTTTTTATAATTTCACTGTAATGCTAGGATCGATTCTCGCTGATTTATTGCGTAAATAAATTTTCATTTGCCTTATTCGACAAAGTGCTTCATTGACCGGACGATTAGGCTTATTAGGCACTACACACACACACACACACACACACACACACACAACACACACACACACACACACACACATATAATATATATATATATATATATATATATATATATATATATATATATATATATATATTATATATATATATATATAGTGGAAGGGGGTGGAGCTGCCAGCCACAGGGAGACCCAGAAGATCCGCAAATATGAAGACCTTCCCCCTTGCTAGAACTTCATCCTAATAGGGTCCGAGACCCTTGGAGCATTGGGCAAGTGTGCTCTAAAGTTCCTAATAGAGCTTGGTGAAAAGCTCATCATAGAAACCAAGGACCACAAAGCGACCAGCTTCCTCTTTCAGGACTCAGTGTTGCGATCCAGAGAGGAAATGCCTGCAGCATTCTGGGCACGTGGCCCACCGCCGGGGAGCTGGACGAAGTATGCGAGATGTAGCTCTGAGTTACCTATGTTGTTTTACTTTCTATCGTATTTTTGTGAATGTTTTGTCAATGTATATTTATATATATATATATATATATATATATATATATTATATATATATATATATATATATATATATATAATATATTATATATATATATATATATATATATATTATATATATATATTTTATATATATATATATATATAGTTCAATTTGTTTTGGCCTTTCTAAAATTCTGGGTGAACCAAGGACTCGTTCTGGCCTTATTATTTTTGTTGCCCTTTGGGAACAAACCTCTCCTCCGCTGCCTTGCATATTGTTGTCACACATTCCATCATTTCATTTACTGATTTTCCCACTGAGCCTCATGCAGGAAGATCTTTAATCCTGTGTAGACCTCTCTCTTGTAGTTTGGCTTCTTCTACTCTGCCCTTCCTGCTTCCATCTCCACTAGTAACTCTACTATGTATTCATAGCTCAGAACCACATGATCATTAACTCCGAGGGGCCTTTCATATGTAATGTCCTCAATATCTGCACTACTTAAGGTGAATACTAGGTCCAGTCTTGCTGGTTCGTCTTCGGTAGTATCCTTAACGTGCTGATGCATGAAGTTTTCCAGTACCACCTCCAACATCTTTGCCATCCACGTTTCTGGGCCCCCATGTGGCTCCAGGTTTTCCCAGTCGATTTCTTTTTTCTTTGTCGTTATAATCTCCCACAACCAGTAGATGCTCTGCCCATGTGGACCCGTCTGGCCACTTCAGCCAGTGTGTCAACCACTGCTCTCAGTAGTTGACACACTGTTACTCTCATCATATTCTTGTCTTAGCCTCCTGATATTCTTTGGTGGGTTATACGTCTCTGCAATTACCACCTTGGCTTCAGCTCACGACTCCATTTCTTCCTCTCTGTCTCCATCCTCTTCTCCATTTTCACAGAAAGCTTGCCAAGTTTGCTTTCCCACTCTCGTTCCAACTTGCTACATTGCTCTTTCATCCATTTTGCCTTTCCAGGCCCATTTTCCTCTGATCCCCTTCTAGGCCCCTATTTTTTTAATGAGTTAGGTTTTGTAGAGCGTGTGCATACTGTTTATGTGTGTGTGTGTGTGTGTGTGTGTGTGTGTGTGAACATGTTTGTGTGTACTCACCTACTTGTGGTTGCAGGGGTTGAGTCATAGCTCCTGGCCCTGCCTCTTCACTGGTCGCTACTAGGTTTTCTCTCTCCCTGCTCCATGAGCTTTATCATACCTCGTCTCGAAACTATGAATGGTTCCTGCCTCCACGACGTCACTTTCCAGACTATTCCACTTCCTGACATCTCTGTGGCTGAAGAAATTCTTCATAACATCCCTTTGACTCATCTGAGTCTTCAGCTTCTAATTGTGACCCTTTGTTCCTGCGTCCCATCTCTGGAACACCCTGTCTTTGTCCACCTCGCAGTATTTTATATGTTATCATGTCCCCTCATCACTCCTTGCCTTCAGTGTCGTCAGATCGATTACCTTTAACCTGTCTTCGTAGGACATTCCCTTATCTCTGGGACTAGTGTTGTTGCAAACCTTTGCACTTTCTCTAGTTTCTTGACGTGCTTGACCAGGTGAGCGTTCCAAACTGGTGTTGCATATGGGCCTGACGTACACGGTATGCAAAGTCTTGAACGATTCTTTAATGAGGTATCGGAACGCTATTCGTAGGTTTACCAGGCGCCCATATGCTGCAGCAGTTATCTGGTTGATGTGCTCCCCAGGAGATGTGCTTGGTATTAAACTCACCCCAGGATCCTTTTCCTTGAGTGAGGTTTGCAGTCTTTGGCACCCTAGCCTGTACTGTGTCTGAGTCTTCTTTGCCCTTTCCCGATCTACATGACTTCGCATTTTGGTTAGGTCAGATTCATGGGAGCCATTTGCTGAATCAAGCGTGTAGCCTCTCCAGATCCCTTTGTAGTACAGTATGATTCTCATCCGATTTAATTCTCCTCATTACCTTCTCATTATCTGTAAAAAGGGACACTTCTGAGCATATCCCTTCCGGCATACTATTCACATTTACCAGAAACAGCACCAGTTCTAGGACTAACCCACTCTGACACCTCGTCACGTACCATGACTCGTTGTTGCTTCCCATCATGTATTCTCTGATCTACTGCAGTGCCTTTCCTGCATGCCTGATCCTCTAGCTTTTACACTAATCTCCTGTGTGGAACTGTGTCAAAGCCTTTTAGTAGTCCAAGAAAATGCAATCTACCCACCACTCTCTCTCTTGTCTTACTGCTGTCACCTTGTCATTGAACTCCAGCAGGTTTGTGACATAGGATTTCCCGTCCTTGAATCCGTGCTGGTTGTCATTGATAAGCTAATTCTTTCTAGGTGCTCTATCCCTCTTCCCCTGATAATCTTCTCTATGACTTTGCATGCTATACATATCAGTGATACTGGTCTGTAGTTTAGTGCTGCGTGTCTGTCTCCTTTTATAATATTTGGGACTACATTTGCCCTGTTTCGATAGATGTGTTGAAGAATGTTGTTAGTGGTACACAGAGTGCCTCTGCTCCCTCTCACAAGACCCACATAGAGATGTTATTCAACCCAAACGCCTTTGAGGTATCTAGTTTGTTTAGCAGCCTCATCACCTCTTTCTCGGCTGTATGTATTGTGTCTAGCACTTGGTGGTATACCCCACCCCTTCGTGCTTTAGGATTCCTTTCTGTCTCCACTGTGAATACTTTTTTTAATTTCACATTGAGCTCTTCACATACTTCTCGGTCATTTCTTGTGATCTCGCCTCCTTCTTTCCTCAGTCTGATTACCTGGTCCTTGACTGTTGTTTTCCTCCTGATGTGACTATTCAACAGCCGATGGCCTCCACTCCAAACCAACAGATACAGATACTAATGCCGAAAAAAAATCCCCCCACCCCAGTACCAACAATACCACCAGTCCGATGACATTCTTCTTTGCAAATATACAGGGTCTAAAGCCAGCAACAAACAACAAATTACCTTTCATCCGTGGACTGCTTGCAGAGGCAAAGGCAATGTTCGCGGCTTTCACTGAGACCCACATAAAGGATCACTTGGACAACGAAATATGGATCCCAGGTTACAACCTATACAGATGTGACAGAGTGAACAGGCAAAAGGGGGGGGGGGGGGTTGGCCTGTACATTGCAGAGTCACTTGTTTGCACAGAACTGCTTAATGCCTCAAACGATGCAGTGGAAGTTTTAGCAGTAAAGGTCGAGAACTATAACATAGTCATTGTGGTAGTCTACAAGCCTCCGGATGCAACATCCCAGCAATTCCAGGAACAGCTGTTGAAAATTGAACACTGTCTGGAAAATCTTCCAGCTCCTGCACCCAACATCTTGCTCCTGGGGGATTTCAACTTAAGGCATCTAAAATGGAGGAATATAGCAAATAATATTGTTGCAGTAATAACACCAGGAGGCAGCTCTGATGAAAACTCACACTCACACGAGCTTTTAAATCTCTGCACAAAATTCAGTTTAAACCAGCAAATAATAGAGCCTACTAGACTGGAGAATACACTAGACCTCATCTTCACTAACAATGATGATCTGATAAGAAATGTCACCATATCAAAAACAATATACTCAGATCACAACATTATTGAGGTTCAGACGTGTATGCGCGGAGCCCCAGACCGACATAATGAGATTAGTCACGAGGGAGCTTTCACCAAATTCAACTTCAATAACAAAAACATAAAGTGGGACCAAGTAAACCAAGTCCTAACCGATATAAGCTGGGAAGATATACTAAGCAACACAGACCCCAACTTATGCCTAGAACAGATTAACTTGGTGGCACTCGATGTATTCCTCTAAGAAAAAGGAGGAGTAGATGTAAAATAGAAAGAGTCAGGTGCTCCCTTTACAGGCGACGGAAAAGAATAACAGAGCGGCTAAAAGAGGTCAATATATCTGAAATGCGTAGGGAGACACTGGTCAGAGAAATAGCAAGCATCGAACTTAAGCTAAAGGAATCTTATAGGAGTCAGGAATCGCAGGAAGAACTAAAAGCCATAAATGAAATCGAAAGAAACCCAAAGTATTTCTTCTCCTATGCTAAATCAAAGTCGAGAACAACATCCAGTAATGGGCCCCTACTTAAACAAGATGGGTCCTACACAGATGACAGCAAGGAAATGAGTGAGCTACTCAAGTCCCAGTATGACTCAGTTTTTAGCAAGCCGCTAACCAGACTGAGAGTCGAAGATCAAAATGAATTTTTTATGAGAGAGCCACAGAATTTGGTTAACACAAGCCTTTCCGATGTTATCCTGACGCCAAATGACTTCGAGCAGGCGATAAATGACATGCCCATGCACTCTGCCCCAGGGCCAGACTCATGGAACTCCGTGTTCATCAAGAACTGCAAGAAGCCCCTATCACGAGCCTTTACCATCCTATGGAGAGAAGCATGGACACGGGGGTCGTCCCACAGTTACTAAAAACAACAGACATAGCCCCACTCCACAAAGGGGGCAGTAAAGCAACAGCAAAGAACTACAGACCGATAGCACTAACATCCCATATCATAAAAATCTTTGAAAGGGTCCTAAGAAGCAAGATCCCCACCCATCTAGAAACCCATCAGTTACACAACCCAGGGCAACATGGGTTTAGATCAGGTCGCTCCTGTCTGTCTCAACTGCTGGATCACTACGACAAGGTCCTAGATGCACTAGAAGACAAAAAGAATGCAGATGTAATATATACAGACTTTGCAAAAGCCTTCGACAAGTGTGACCATGGCGTAATAGCGCACAAAATGCGTGCTAAAGGAATAACAGGAAAAGTCGGTCGATGGATCTATAATTTCCTCACTAACAGAACACAGAGAGTAGTAGTCAACAGAGTAAAGTCCGAGGCAGCTACGGTGAAAAGCTCTGTTCCACAAGGCACAGTACTAGCTCCCATCTTGTTCCTCATCCTCATATCCGACATAGACAAGGATGTCAGCCACAGCACCTTGTCTTCCTTTGCAGATGACACCCGAATCTGCATGACAGTGTCTTCCATTGCAGACACTGCAAGGCTCCAGGCGGACATCAACCAAATCTTTCAGTGGGCTGCAGAAAACAATATGAAGTTCAACGATGAGAAATTTTAATTACTCAGATATGGTAAACACGAGGAAATTAAATCTTCATCAGAGTACAAAACAAATTCTGGCCACAAAATAGGGCGAAACACCAACGTCAAAGACCTGGGAGTGATCATGTCGGAGGATCTCACCTTCAAGGACCATAACATTGTATCAATCGCATCTGCTAGAAAAATGACAGGATGGATAATGAGAACCTTCAAAACTAGGGAGGCCAAGCCCATGATGACACTCTTCAGGTCACTTGTTCTATCTAGGCTGGAATATTGCTGCACACTAACAGCACCTTTCAAGGCAGGTGAAATTGCTGACATAGAAAATGTACAGAGAACCTTCACGGCACGCATAACAGAGATAAAATACCTCAATTACTGGGAGCGCTTGAGGTTCCTAAACCTGTATTCCCTGGAACGCAGGCGGGAGAGATACATGATTATATACTCCTGGAAAATCCTAGAGGGACTAGTACCGAACTTGCACACGAAAATCACTCACTACGAAAGCAAAAGACTTGGCAGACGATGCAACATCCTCCCAATGAATAGCAGGGGTGTCACTAGCACGTTAAGATACCATACAATAAGTGTCAGGGGCCCGAGACTGTTCAACTGCCTCCCAGCATACATAAGGGGGATTACCAACAGACCCCTGGCAGTTTTCAAGCTGGCACTGGACAAGCACCTAAAGTCGGTTCCTGACCAGCTGGGCTGTGGCTCGTACGTTGGTTTGCGTGCTGCCAGCAGTAACAGCCTGGTTGATCAGGCTCTGATCCACCAGGAGGCCTGGTCACAGACTGGGCCGCGGGGGCGTTGACCCCCGGAACTCTCTCCAGGTAAACTCCAGGTAAACTCCAAGCTTTGGGTTGGACTTGGCTTTCGCTGCTATGTCATTCTCGTGTTGTCGTTGGGCCTCTCTCCTTACCTGTGCATATTTATTTCCAGCTCTTCAACTGCTTTCCTTATACTCCTGGGTCCTTTGATATAATACTTCTTCCATTCTCTAGTGCATTTAATTTTGGCCTCTCTATATCTCTGGGTGAAGTAAGGGTTTATTCTGGTCTTCTCATTATCTGTTGCCCCTTGGTACAAACCTCTCCTCTGCTGCTTTACATATTGTTGTCACACATGCCATCATCTCATTTATGGATTTCCCTGCCAGTTCTCTGTCACACTGAACCTCATGCAGGAAGTTCCTCAAACTTGTGTAGTCCCATCTCTTGGAGTTTGGCTTCATCTGTGCTGTCCTTTTTGCTTCCCTCTCCACTAGAAACTCTACTATGAATTCGAAGCTCAGATCCACATGATCACTAACTCTGAGAGGCCTTTCATATGTGATACCCTCTGTGGAAAATTACATTTACCTGGATGTAACTCATTAGATACATACAAGTAAATGGTAACAAAGATAATTATTATTTATCAAAGTTACAGAGACAAGTAGGAATTTTTAGGACACCTAGGTCGCAAAAAATGTCCCCCTTCGATACCTACCATCTATCTCTCCACAAGTTACTCTAGACCTATATTAATTGCAAATGAAATGTACATCAGGAATTCTGGTAAAATTTAATATAAATTTGTGGACTGTATATTAAAATTAATAAATGATTACATATACACATTTATATAACAGAAGGAGAATTTATAATCATAACACTCACCAATTAGTCTGGAGATTATAGTGTGTCATGTACAGAGACCCACTCTATCTAAATTTATGATGATAATACTGGCCAGAATTACAAACATAATTTAGATAGCTTATCTGAGGTTCCTGGAGATGTCCTGTCAATCTGCTGCTCAAATTATGCAGGACTGCATATCCAGCAATTTCGGCTCCTATTTGAGAGGTTTTAAGCCCAATATAACCCCTAGAGCAATGAAATTATACACTTTACATTAACGTGTTTGTAACATATTCAAAAAACAATGGCATCTGTCCCTGCTCATCTGCGCAGGCACAGAGCTTCCCTGTCAGTGTACTTCTTCAAAATACACTTTTAATCAGGATTATTTACACAGCACAACTTTGGGAAATTATTTTCCACACTGCGACCGAGCGGAGTTCGTTGCTAAACGACTCAAATTGCTTATTTGGCAATGTTGGAGGACCTGGATACATATAGGATCTGCCATCCACATGGCGACATATTACACAAGATTTAATCACCCTTTTTACACTTTACCATTCCTGTGGAATCCAGAAAGTTTCCGTAATACAATTTAAGGTAGCTTGTACTCCACCATGCATTACATTTTTATGGTCATTTTAAACAATTAAATTTGTTAGATGATGAGTTTTGAGCAGTTAGATAGGGTGTTTAGCATAATCATTCAATTCAGCATTTTGTAACCTACCTCTGCACCTAATTACATTGTTCTCTATATACAGTCCCAATTTCTGTATTATGGAATCTTTCGCAATTTTTCTTTCCATCATCAATTTAATCTCATTTCCATAGATTTCTTCCTGTGCCCTCTTTATCCAATATTCAAGAGGATGAGAAAACTTATATGAGATATTCATCTCATTTAGAAATTTAAACACCAACTTTGTTACATTGATTAGTTTGGGTAAAGTAGAATACCTATTTATATCAATGGTTAAGGAAGGACAAATTGTTGGAGCGGTGGTCACAGTAATTTCAACAGGAGCAATATACGCCTTTTGTACAGGCCAATTAGCTTTATTTACCAACCAGCTCGGCCCTTTAAACCATGATACAGCATTTACAAATTTAGCATATGGTAAACCTCGAGACAAGAAATCAGCTGGATTCTCCTCACCAGGTATATGATTAAATGTTAACATATGCTGACCCAAACTATTATACTTGCATCTGATTAATTTCAGCGACTCTGTTTTGTACGTACACAATTTTACTGTTTCCATTACGAATCCATTGTAAGGATACCTCATTATCAGACCAAATTAAAGTGTCGCTAATATTTATCTCCTGCAACTTATTTCTTACATAATTAGCTGATTTGACACCTACATAAATGGCTGTTAATTCCAACTGATGTAAGGTACGTGATTTAATTGGAGACACTTTAGCCATAGACATAACAAGAGAAATAACTCTATTACATTGAAGGTAAGCAACTGCTCCATATGCCAATTTTGAAGCATCACAAAAAATGTGGAGTATATTTTTTCCATCTGGATTGGCCACCTGGCGTGGGAACTCCAACACTGGAATTTTTCATAATCACCAATTAATTCATCCTACTTGTTAATGAGTTCCTCAGGCAGAGTTTGATCCCAAGCACATATAAGCTTTCATGCCTCTTTTGTTATAACTTCCCTCTTATAGTAATGGGTGACACTAAGCCTAGTGGATCAAAGCATTTGGAAACTTCAGCAAGCAAAACTCTCTTAGTTAATTTATTGGGCATACTGTAATTATTAGGTTTTAACATTAACAAATCCCTCTCAGTATCCCAAGTTAATCCCAATACATTACATACAATACATTTTGGTACTTCATCTCCATGGTAATCTTTACTTATTTTGTCCTTTAATTTGGGCGAATTACTATTCCATTCCCTCAGAGGCATATTTGCACTTTGCATTATTTTATTAGCCTCTCCGTAAGTCATTAACAGTTCCTCTTCAGTTGACGTCACACCCAGGAAATTCTCTACATAAAATTGTTTGCTCATTACTTTACTCAATGGACTTCCTGTACGTTTAAGGTGTGCATTTATCGTCGCTTGAAGTAAGAACGGACTGGATGTAGCACCATATAATACGCTCCTAAAGCGATAGGTTTTCAGAGGGCTAAGTGGGTCATTAGGATTCTCAGGAAATAAGAAGTGGGTACAATCCCGGTCAGCCTCTTGTAAACTCACTGTTAGGAAAGCTTTACTTATGTCAGCTGTAAAGGCATAATTCTTCGCCCTGAAATTTAATAAGATATCTCCTAATTTTTCCGTCAATGACGGACCTGTCATCAAACAGTCATTTAAACTAGGTACATTTTTGTTACTCCTGGCACTACGATTAAACACAATCCTCAGAGGATTGGTCTTGGAATCCTTCTTCACTCCGTGATGTGGCAAATAGTGACCATAAATTTTGGCTTGCTCAGGAGGTACCTCTTCTATAAATTTATTAATTAATTGTTCAGTAATTATATCATTATAGGCAGTCAACAATTCTGGTGTCTCACTCAGTTCGCGGAGTTGAGCCTTTAATTGTCCATATGCCATTCTGTAATTAGTGGGCAATTCAGGATGGTCCAGTCTCCACGGAAGTCGTCCAGATTCAAATTTTACATCTCTCAGGTATTGTTCCGGAGTAAAGGAATCGTCTGGACTTTCTTCATTTACATTTATTCCAATACTGTCTAATTCCCACAATTCATGTACTGGCTCAACACCATCCTCTATGGAAGAATTATACTGGGGCACGATTTCATGAGTAAGACACACAGTTATGGTATTTGTAGTTTCCTCTAGTCATGAATTATTATTACGAGGAATCCTACCATACATTACATGGCCTCCTGCAGTCTTCAAAAGGGTGTCACCAAATTTCTTTACCATACCCTTTACAAAGGAGGCATAATAGTCACTACCTATCAAAATATTTATTGGGCCTACAGAATCATCATTTGCACCAGAAGGTGCTAAATTTACATTATGTGAAAGTCTTTCTATAGCTTTACTAAGCCTTACTGTAGATATTTTCTCTGGAAGTCTATCTACAATTACTGCATTAACACGTTGTTTCTCATTGCCCAACCTGACAGTTACATAAACAGTGTCATACAATTGAGCCCTTTTATCTGAGAGACAACCAGATAATTTTAGAGTTGTAGGATCTCCCATCTGTACTTTCATACCATCAAGGCATTTACGTTTCATGAAAGTACGTTGTGATCCCTGGTCTAATAATGCAGTTACATTTTTTTTATTTATGTCATTTATCATCAATTTTTGCCTGTAACACAGGTAAGGCTACTTCAGCAAAACCATCATTATTAACATTAGCAGCAATTTTTACATTAGCCACTGTTGTGTCAGGATTGTCAACATTATCATTATTATCAGCATTATCATATAGACCCTTACACATGACTATATGGTGTCTTCCTTTGTGACATTTATAACAGTTATTTAATTTGGCATGAGAGTCCTTTACATTGTGATTACCTAGACATCTGATACGTCTGTCAAGTTCCTCCAGTCTTTCAACTTTATCATTCCATGAATTGTATGCAATGCAAGAAAAAGGACCCCGGGGCAATCTCTTTTCTTTGATGGTTTCTTATTAACTGGGCTACTCTTAGGAGGGTACTTATTCTTCTTATCATGTGGAGAATCATTATTTCTGATTCCTGCTACTTGATATGCATCTACACAACTCTTTTTAGGAAATGAATTTTGATTATTAACATTGGGATAATTTTTCCGTTTGTGAAAATTAACACATACCTCAGAGTTATTATGTGTTGCATCTTTAAAATGAGTTGGTTGGCTGGTCTGCAACTGAACAATTAATTCTTGTAGACCTAGTCTTATTTCCTCCAGACCAAAATAACCTTTGTGATACGTGTTAGAGATCCATTCAAGTGTTTTACAGCTTAATTTATTCTGTACAATGACACTCAATAACCGGTCTGATTTCTTCAGATTATATTTATTACTCAAAGTTTTGAGAGTGCTCTCCAGTTTAACTCTAAACTGCTGTAAACCTTTGTAAGTGTGATCTGGAGTTTTTAAATTAACAATGATATTCACTAGATCTAACCTACTTTGTTCTATATTACCGTAAGTGACCTTCAACAAGTCAACTGCTTCTTTGTAAGAATCATCTACATTGGGAAAGGCTTGTATGAGTATGTGAGCATCTCCTCTTATCTGTCCTTTGAGGTAAAATAATTTAGTTACACAGGCTAGATCTCTCCTGTCATGCACAGCCACTTTAAAAATCGACCAAAACTCCTCCCAATTTTCTCCAGGATTAAATAAAGGTAAATATAATTCTGGGAGTTTTGGCAAAGATATATTATTTGTTGTAGCAGATTGATTAACTGCCTGGTTTACACATTTTAATTTATTCAAAGCCTGACTTTTGCAAGAATCTTTTCTTCTAATTCATAATGCTGATTAATAATAAGATCTACTTCAGTCTCGTCTACACAGTTTACTAACAAATCTCTTTCATATTTGTTGTAATATAATTTGTTAAATCAATTCTATTCCCTAAAGTATCTAAATACAATTTTAAATAATCAGTATTCACATTTTCTTGTTTTCATTATTTCCAAAACACTTATTGTATGCTTTTGTTAATGCCCTTTTTTCAGCCTGCAATGTTTGATTTTTTTTTCTCTAACTTCCATGTGTTTGCCTTCTACATTAAATTTCCTCATTTTCCCCATGGTGCAATGTATTAAATTCAATTTAAATTTTAATAACAATGATTTTTGTACTTAATTATGCACTTTATAAAGGCAAATAATACAACTTACCTTTGAATAAATCTAGCTACACTTGAGCTTAGCAATTACATATAAGAAAATTATATATAAAAATTTAAATATACATTAATAATGCTAGCCACACTTGAGCTTAGTAATTACACATGTTAAAAAAATTATAAAATAGATTTTAAATAACATTAAAAATAACCCTTTGCCAGACTTGGCTTATCCTTGCCAGACTTGGCTTAGCAAAATTAATGTTATACAAATACACTAATACAAATCTTTGCCAGACTTGGCTGAGCAAAATTAATATTATACAAATAAACTAATATAAATCTTTGCCAGAATTTGGCATAGCAAAATTAATATTATACACATTAATATAATCCTAGCCAGGCTTGGCTTAGCAAAATTAATATTGTAATAATTATAATCCACTACACAATAAGTAAATTTGTGGACCTAACATCCACCTCCTCCTGTCATTTCACATATAATTATTAAGTAATTAATTCACTAATTAATGACTTCACTAATTACATCCAGTTCTATCAAGGACAAACTGGTAACTAAATTTGGAAAATTACATTTACCTGGATGTATCTCATTAGATACATACAAGTAAATGGTAACAAAGATAATTATTATTTATCAAAGTTACAGAGACAAGTAGGAATTTTTAGGACACCTAGGTCGCAAAAAATATCTCCCTTCGATATCTAAAATCTATCTCTCCACAAGTTGCTCTAGACCTATATTAATTGCAAATGAAATGTACATCACCAGGAATTCTGGTAAAATTTAATATAAATTTGTGGACTGTATATTAAAATTAATAAATGATTACATATACACATTTATATAACAGAAGGAGAATTTATAATCATAACACTCACCAATTAGTCTGGAGATTACAGTGTGTCATGTACAGAAACCCACTCTACCTAAATTTATGATGACAATACTGGCCAGAATTACAAACATAATTTAGATAGCTTATCTGAGGTTCCTGGAGATGTCCTGTCAATCTGCTGCTCAAATTATGCAGGACTGCATATCCAGCAATTTCGGCTCTTATTTGAGAGGTTTTAAGGCCAATATAGCCCCTAGAGTGACGAAATTATACACCTTACATTAATGTGTTTGTAACATATTCAAAAAACAATGGCGTCTCTCCCTGCTCGTCAGCGCAGGCACAGAGCTTCCCTGTTGGTTCACTTCAAAATATACTCTTAATCAGGTTTATTTACACAGCACAACTTTGGGAAATTATTTTCCACATCCTCTATATCTGCATTACTTAAAGTGAATTCTAGGTGCAGTGTTGCTGGTTCGTCTTCTCCTCTCTCTCTGGCAGTGTCCCTAATGTGCTGATGCATGAGGTTTCCCAGTATCACCTACATCTTTGCCACTCCACGTTTCTGGGCTCCCATGTGGCTCCAGGTTTTCCCTGTTGAAGTTGAAGTCACCCACAACAACCCAACAACAACTGATCTGCCCATATGGGCCCTTTTGACCACATCAGGCATTGTGTCAACTATTGTTCTGTGACTCATCATATTCTTGTCTTGGTTTCTGTTGAGAAATGTGTTACAAGCTATGTCAAAGATAAAATAGTGGACTATATGGGGAAGCTAGCTTGATAGACAGCTTTTGCCTACACAGCTGTCCCTGTCTTGAGAAGCTGTCATATCCATCTCTCAACTGGCTGGAATAAAAATTTGGATGAATATAATTACCTCTTGTGGGTATTATGTCAGCATATCACATAAATTGATTGCTGACAACACTTACTGTTGTAAGCTCGAAGGCCTGCAACTCACAAAGGTATATGGTAATCTGTTAAGCATACAGAGTACTTAACTGCTCAGTCAATAATCATCACACACTAAACAGACTTACCTGGGTTTGTGTATCGGACCCATAATCCTGGGTATTGTTGTTTTGATTGAAGAATAGTGTTCGTTGAAGAATGTCGCACTACATTCTGTTGAATGCAGTACTCGTTCTTACACTGTTCATCAAGATTTGCTTATTTATTCACAATCTTATCACTAAAGAAGCTGATCACACTTCTCTGTAAGTGTTTACATGTGTTTTGTGAGACACTTTTATACACACTAACACACAGATCAGTGTTCCTTGTTGGCTATTCCAAAGCATCAATGTTTCTCCCAGCAGGGTCAAAAGTAATCTGATGTCACAGCGTCTCACCCCACCTCGCTTCTCCCCAGCAGAAAGGAAAAGCTGACATAGCATTTTTTCCCCTCCTTGCCAAACTTCCACTATGAAGCAAAGCAGAATGTTTGATTCTTGCTGTCTTAAGCATAGACAATAATGTACATTATCTTTACCATGGTAATAAAGTGGGAGCAGGATTTTCCTTAATTGTCCTGCTAAGGTAAGAGATGGACTGTCTCTTATTAAACTAAACTACTTGCAACATTGGTCTCTTGCAAGGAACTGTGTGACCATGTCACATGCTCATACTGCATCTGGAATCAATTACTTGATGTAGCAGTGCCACTTTTCCACCCCTTCTGTTCTCCCCTGTCTATCCTCAGGATCTGATATCCAGTTGGAAAGATGGCATCTGTTATCATTCCTGTGAGCTTGGTTTCTGTGAGAGCTGTGATGTCCTGTGATGTCTCTTTGACTTTTTAATGTCATTCCTCCCACTTATTTGTTTTTCCATTAGCGTTGGTGTACCATACCTTCAGTTTCCTTTCCAACACTGTGCTCTGGGGGGTCTGTGAGGGAGGTCTGGCGGTGTGCTGTGGGATTTTACGGTGTAGTGTGGGGTGAGGGTTGTAAGTGCAGATTGTGATTGTAAGTCAGGATGGCGTGTTTGGTTGTGGGGTGGTTGTGTGTGTGCTTGCTCTGCTTTGCTCTGGTTGTCCTCTGCTGAACCTGTCATTGTCTCCCTTCCTAGCTCTTTTCGCATCTATTTCCTCTCCCTCAGCTTCTGTCGTTCAGTTTTTGTTCTTTCTCGGTCTAGGAACACCCTCTTGTATGCTAACAGTTCCTTCAGCTGTGGTTTCTCTTGCAAGATCCTGTGTCGCACTGTTTTTGTCTTGTGTGTGTGTGTGTGAGTGGGGCGGAGGGAGAGAGAGGGAAAGAGAGGGAGCATGTGTGTGTGTCTGTTTGGGTTTATGTGTCCTTCTTCCTAGAGGCTCTAGTCTAATAGACACCTACTTTCTGCCCTGGCTTCTTTTAAATTACGAATTACTGTTCGTTATCGAGTACTTATTAGGCTCTTCCTTTTCATACTAAGAGAGTGACCATTAGCAAAACAACTGACGGTGCGCGGAACTCACACCTGAATCCTCCAAACTACGCATTTGTGAATACTTGCGATGCAGCCTGAAGATTGCCCAACTCGTTGTGATGTCCTGGCGTAGTACCTTCACCTCTGTTTCTTCACTATATATAATTTATTCCTCTTTACTGTGCTTCTTTCACTGGTCACACAATGGTTTAACTTCATTATCTTTCTTGGGGGAAGATGTGGCAACACCGCCTATACCACACTAGGTCTGCCGTCTCTGTCTCAAGATCACTTATAAAACTGTGGCTCTCCCCACACTTATCTGGCTCAGGGCAACTTGCAAATCACTTAAGGTACTGTTCACTGACCCTAACACACTGACCTATGCAGTATCCTTGGGTAGCCCACAAAATGTATAAATTCACAGAGCATTATTGTTGTGTGACTCGTGTGCTCATGGTCCTGTCTGTGTGTGTGTGTGTGTGTGTGTGTGTGTGTGTGTGTGTGTGTGTGTGTGACGAGTTTGTCCCAAAAGCAATGGTCTTCTCTGCCGAATTAGCATAATGAAAATTTATTGAAAAAGTGACAAAATCATTCTGATTACGAAGAAAAGAATATAATTTATTCTAACTTACATTAAATAAATTTTCACCGACCTATGATATATTTATTAGAAATTATAAAAAAAATCTTTAGGTTAGGTGAGGCGAGGTTTTTGAGGTAACAAACATAATTGTTCAATTAGAGCGAACTCATTTAAAATTGGATTAAACCCGACGTAACGTAATATTTTGGGGTGGGCCAAATCCTATTAAAATTTATAAAATATTACTTATAATCAGAGATATATATATATTTTTATTTTTGTTCAGGTTGTTTTCCGCAGATTTATGGCATAAACGAAATCTCATTCAGCTTATAGGTCTAACTTGCCGGTTTGGCAAGTTTTTCTCGACAGATACATGTATATATACAGGACACTACACTACACTACACTTCTGAAACTACATCTATTACCTTTGAGTAAGAAACCTTTATACGACTGCCTTTGAGAGAGGTTATGGGGCGAAAAAGAGAGCTGTATAATGCAGGTGATCTTTGTACAAACATGCTACAGTGCGCAGCTCGTAGTTGCCACCATCTGCTAGTATCGCCTCTCTCAACACTCCCTCACACCTCCTTATACCTTCCTAAATTACCGTTCATTGAGACGATTCCAGCAAGAAAAACAATCATTTGTTAATGAAAAGTTGCTCTTCAATGACAAACGGATAAAAGATGTAATATTTCAAAAGATACAAAATCATGAATGTTCATAAATTGTTCTATCAAGTAACATTAGACTCACCTTATTTACCTCCTCAAGCAGAACTAGACGTACTGCTAGTGGAATGCTAGGACACAAATCTCCAGCCAAGATTTTGCCTCCCACAGGGGACAGCATCAGGGTGTCAGCCTAAAGATTTGCGTAAATAAATATTATCTTATGACTAATGGTTAATTCGACCATGTAATGTATGTCATGAAGATGAGTAGAATTTGCAGTTTGTACCTATCATTGTCTTGCGAGAGTCGAAGACATGAAATATAAAGTTATTTTTTAAAAACATAAGAGCCAGAAAAGAAGAAAAATAGCATGTAATAGAAATCTGATAATAACTTTTGGTAACTAAGTAATAAGGAAGATCTTAAGAATGATTTTTAATAACGAATTTACTCTGTTTTCTAAATTTCTAAAATTGCAAAGACTATTATATTTCCATTTGCTTTGATACACACACATCCAGATACATTAGTATTTACACGTCCAAATAGGTTAATACTTACACTTCCAATTACTCCTCTTGAGAGAAGCTGGAAGTAAAAATTGATAAATTATTATTTTTTTGATATTACTTAATCCAAACAGTACTTTTGCAAATACTGATTTTTTTTTTCAATCTTCACTGGACGACAAAAAGCAGCCCTGCCTCATCCTCATCCGATTTAATTCTTCTCATCAGCTTCACATCATCTGCGAATAGGGACACTTCAGAGTCTATTCCTTCCATCATGTCGTTCGCATATATCACTTTGGTTAGGATTCTTAAATCCTAACCAAAGTGGTTAAACCATAATCTCTTTCTTAGTTCTCTCTTGCTCCTGTCACATTTCCATTTTACCCCAGTATCTTCACCTACTCATCCTTATATTTCCTCTTAAACGTTCTCTTATCCCTGTTATTTCCTTCCCCTTTATCGCAATACATTATATCTAATATCGAAAAACTTTTCAATGGTTTCATAAATAATAATGAAAATTAAATTTACATGGAACATTATTGACTATAATTTGAGTTTACTTTTTAAATGGCGTGAATAAGATCATATTTACAATAAACATCCACACTGGCCTTAGCCTTCATTCTAAGAAGGTTAATAGTTTCTAGGATTTCCTCAGTATTAAAGAAATGATAAATAGATGTTAAATCATTAAGGCTCAGCTTCTCCATGGTTATATTAGGATGAGACGATGGAAGTTTAACAACAAAAGTATATGAGTCCATGAGATAGGAAGAAAAAGTTGAGGATAGACAGCTACGTTGTTTGGATATCCAAACAAAACAGAGTAATAAATATTGGTCAGTGGCACAGAGAGTTCATAGGGATGAAATATGCAATAGATAAGAAGAAGAATACTATATATCTGAGCCATTTTCTGGGGCCAAAATTTTGTACGATGGAAACAGCTTAGACAGAAAAGTTGATAAACTAAAGTCACAAGTCTGCATTCTCACACAATAGTAAATCATATATTGGGAATATTGCCCAGCACACTGATTACCGTACCGTTATTATCTGCACAAATAACAAACACGTAGAAATGGAGCAAATTTAAGTACAAGAAAAAGGAGCACTATAGGAGAGCTAATGGCCCACAAGGGTGGGACCAAATACACAGGAGGGGAAAAAAAGTGAAGGACAGAACGCACCTAGGCAGAAGGAAGACAAAGAAAAATTGGAGAGAAGAAGAGGTAGGGAGAGGAGGAGAAGAAAAGATCAGGTCATGTCACGAGTGTTCTGAAGTTTTCTGAAGCATCCTTTATGCAAAACTTTCCTAATATGAATCTTAGTCCTACTTTGTCTCTGTAGATGCCTTCATTCCTCATTACACTGTCAAATGCTCCAAACTTAAGAACACTCCGTCCTTTAGTTTCCATCTACCCTTCTGGGCTATTTTCTCTCCCTCAGTGTTCCTTTTTCATTACCTTAAACTTACTCCAATTCTACTTTTACTACTACTCCATTACCACTACTACTTCTATTACTACCACTACTACTACTACTACTACTACTACTACTACTACTACTACTACTACTACTACTACTACTTCAACTACCAGCTTTGCCTCAACCACTAATTCTCCACATCATTCCAGCCAAAAACACTTGCTGACACGTATAAATTTGCTCCCTCTACAACGTTTTAAACGTCTTGAAAACGGAACTAAATCGTAAAACAACGCCATGACTCAAGGTAAACACCAAACCTCTATGAACTGACCAATCAACAATGAGCTCCTTCCTTGTCGCCTGCAGCCGCCTATCATCATTCAAGTTGCAGTAATTATCCATCCAACAAGATGCAGCCAGCACCTGCTGAGTTCCTGTTGCCTTCTGCATCGTCTTCGTCAGTGTTTCTGAAATACATCTCCATCTACGCCTCCAGTACTTCGGTACCACATGTCCCAAAGTGGTTGGGCCACTTGCCTTTTTTGCCTCCTCTTCCCCCCCTTCCCCCCTTTTCCCAGTTATTTCCATCCTTCCCTTTATCCTTCTTCCTTTCCCCCATTTTCGACGTTTCCGTCGTCTTGATTCGATTTTCCTCTCCTTTCCCCATCCCTTTTTCTCCCTTTCCTGTATATACTGGTCCCAAACCCTTCGTATGTTTTTTATGATTTTAAATGATCTAAGTCGGCCCGAAACGCATCTAAGTTATAAACCTATGTAAGGTTATTTGGTATTGTTCCATTCAGGAATTCAATTAATGTCCATATTAAAAGATAAATCCCATTTTTCACTCGTGCGGGGTTACCACTGAATCTGTTTCCCACTAAGTAATTCACCACCATCCTTCCTCCGCTGGTGCTTCCCCTTTGCCCGTAACGTAAAAGGGCCCATTCCATTTAGCTGGGGAAAAACGTTTCCTTGAACATTCTACCTAGTTCCCTATCATTTCGCAACTTTGCAAGTTTTGTGATGTGTTTATTGCAACATGAAAAGCTCTGGTCCCGTCAGCAGATTAAAAATGGAGAAAAAGGTGGAAAAAACCCTCCATTTTTAGGTACCCCCGGTGGCCTGGTGGTAAAGCTCCCGTTTCACCCGGAGGCCCGGGTTTCGTTTCCCCCGGCGGGGGGGAAATACTCCTTTCACCCGTTGTCCTGTTTTAAACCCAGCAGCAAATGGTACCGGGTGTTTGTCGATGGTGTGGGTCGCTCCTGGGGGAAAAGATGGGACCCCAATGGAAATAAGTAGTCCCCGATGGCCCCCCATGACTTTTTGGGTTATCCTGGGTGGCTAACCTCCGGGGTTAAAAAAACCGAAAGAAAATTTTTCTTATTTTTTTTATTTAGATGTGTTAATACACCAGATTGATAAAAATAAAGGTTTACGTTTAACATAAGGCCACTTTGTGTGCTCATACATTAATTCTATTTCCCAACCCTGAAGAAAAGTAAAAAGGAGTGTCTTCTCACTATATTCTTGAAAGCATACAGATGGCAGCCCCGAGTTTTTTCGATGAAAAATGAGGAAAAAACTAAAAATTTCCTTTTAGGCGTTTTTATAATTTATTGTTTTCTGGAGCTAAGAAAAATTATCATAGGGGTGAGCCCAGGGTGTTTCCTCAGATCAAGACGTGTGGTTCTCCCCTACCGACATTTTTTAAAAAATAACAAAAAGATACAAACTGTGACGGAACAAAACACAAAAAACCCGCACTAGGGAGGGGGGAGCTTAGGAACGCCCTTTTGGGGGCCGACTTCGCCCATTTGAAAAGTTACACAACAGAAAGGAGAAAAGGAAGGAGTATTTCAATAGGCCAACAGACAGGGACTGACAAGGGAGGTACTAAAAGGAAGTAGGAGGTAAAGGTAATGGTGTAGTAGAGTAGCAGTGTAGGGGAGCATCAAAGACAGAAACAAACTGCAAGGGGAGCTGGGCCCAAAAAGGGTGGGAAAACAAAAAAACGAGGGGAATAATGAAAAAATAAATAAAAAAGAAAGGACCAATCCCCCGGGCAGAAAACAAAAAACCCCCAGAGGGAAAGAGAAAGGGAAGGGGGAGAAAAAGAAAAAGAATCAGGTTTAAGTACGGGTTTCCTGAATTTTGGAGCTTTTTACAGTGTAAGGGGAAAAGGGAAAGGAAATTACAGAGATAAACCCAGGAAAAGTTCATAAAGGAAGTTGTGTATAAGGGAAGATTCAAAAAGATGGGGGACTGTAAAAGTTAGAAATAGGTTTTGACATTTCAGCAGAAGATCAGTCAATAGGGTGACTGTGATCTCTGACATGACAGAAAAAGGGGCATTATTGGTGACCGCAAGCCCAACACTACTTTTTTGTCCCTGAATCGTCAGAAAGAGAACGGGCCCGTTTCCCAAAGTATTGAAGAGGACAAAAAAAACAGGGAAAGAGTAGACACCAGGGCTCTATAGAGAGAGAAGTAGGAACTAGATTGGTGCGAAGAGTGTTATTCTGGCGAGAAGTAAGTTTGTTGCCTAAGGAACAGAGAGAGTTGTTGAGATTAGAAAGACTGGATATATTGGGAAGGCAGAGAACAGGAGAGTTCACAGGAGTAGAGAGTTTGGGAGAGAAGAAAGTCCGTTTAGAAAGTGAGAAGGCAGAGTCTATGAAATGGGTAGGGTAGCCAAGACGATAAAATGAATTACGAAGGGTGGAAATTTCTGATTCAAGGAACTGAGGAGAGCGTGGAGAAAGAGAGAAATAAAAACACTTTTCTTCTCTCCCTAACTCTCTACTCCTAGGAACTCTCCTGCCCTCTGCCTTCCCTATATTTCCAGTCTTTCTATTCTCAACAGCTCTCTCCATTCCTTTGATATCAAACTTACTTTTCACCAGACTAACACTCTTGGCACCAATCTAGTTCATACCTCTCCTCCCTCTAGATGCTTCTGGTGTCTACTCGTATTTTCTGTTCTTCTTGTCCTCTTCAGTATTTTGGAGAAACTGGCCGTTCTTTTTCTGACAGACTCAGGGAGCACAAAAGTAGTGTTAGTCTTACCGACACTAACAATGCTCTTTTCTGTCATATCAGAGATCACAGTTATCCTATTGATTGGTCGTCTGATAAAACTGTCTACCCTACTTCTAACTTTCACAGTCGCCGTCTTGTTGAATTCTCCCTTATACACAACTTTTCTTGTATGAATCTTAGTCCTGGCTTTGTCTCTGTAGATGCCTTCCTTTCCCATTACATTATAAAATGCTCCAAACTTCAGAACACCTGTGACTTAACCTGATTCTTTTTCTCCTTCTCCTTCTTTCCTCTTTCCTCTTTCCTTTTACTTCTTTGGGTTTTCTTTCTTCTACCATGGGTGTTTGCTCCTCTCTTATTTACTTATTTTTCACCCTGTGTGTTTTTGTTCCTACCCTTTGTGGGCCACTAGCTTCCTTGCATTGTTCCTCTTTCTTAGTCTTTTACTGCTACTACTACTACTACTACTACTACTACTACTACTACTACCTCAACCTTTCTACTTCCTTTTCTACTACTTCCCTTGTCCCGTCCCTGTCTACTGGCCTATATATACTGCCTCCTTCTCTCCTCTCTGTTAGTGTAACTTTGTAAATAGTCCAAGTGGGACTGAAACGTCGTCATAGGCTCCACTCTCGTATGTGTGGGTTATTTATGCAATGAAAAGTTATCTGTCCTTTCGAATGCCCTGAGAAGATCCAACTTACAAGTAGTTTTTAAGAATTCGTGTACTGGCAAAAGCATTTTGATACAGAATTCTCAATACTGTGTAGTTGGTGTTTACAGGATTAGTTGCAATGACTGCAACTTATTTTAAGTGGGACAAACTGGCGAACCTCTATACGTCAGGACACCACAACACCGATATATAATACAAATTACACAGGAATCAAATGTGATTTTCAGCCACATTAGGGTGCATACTAACTATGCAAATTAGTCAAAAGCCAGAGTCTTGGCTCCTTGCTCCACTTACCTTGAACAAAATATTACAAAACTGGCAATTATAAAACATGATAAACATTCATTCTATAATAATAGCGGTAGTTTATTCAAGCCCGATAATTTTATTACTGAAGGCATTGTACACAATCTGAAGCTGGTTTCCTACCTGAACTCGCTAGGTTTACATAAGTGCAGCTCTATACCGACGAAATGAATATTATTTGCTGCTCTCAATCACCCTTATGGAAAACCAGTATTTACCTCAGGGCGAACTGAGCCAGCCCTTGGAAACATAAGGGGTTTTCCATCTTTGGTGCTTCCCCATTTGTATGCAATGGTATTTCCCCAACAGTTAGATGCCTTTGAAATCAGAATATTAAAGCTTTTACAGTGATACAGTATGAAGTCTGATGGCATGTTTGTGTGATAGTTAACATGTCAGTAATATTGTGGTCATTATATCATTACTAAATATTTAATGTCAATGGGCTTCTATATGTCGCTACTGGTCATAGACCAGGCCATGAGGGCGTTGACCCCCAAACCCCTCCCCAGGTATGCTGCTACTGTTTTTAACATCCTGCCTTCATCTTTTTGGTACCTGGCACTGATCTGCCTAATGGCATTTCATTCTAGCTAGAGTCATTTACTTGCACCCTTCTACCTGGATTTCACTCATTTCTGCAACACTGGAAGCTACTGATGATGTGATCATCGCAACACGAAAGGCCTAGAGCTATCTTTCAACTCCCAGAGTGGTTCTTTTACATCTCGTAAATATATATCGTGCCGAATAGGTAAAACGTGCTATTTTTTTTTATTTTTATATAAAAACCAAAATGTACAAAGGTCCAGTACAAAATCAAAATAACACACCACTAGATTTAACAAAAGAAAATTCGCTGTACAATTCATGTATAAGTACATACATCATAATAATACATCGAAGAATTCAACCAACTCTCTACATTTAACCTAGAACCGTATAAACCCATAGGTTTATAGAACATAATGACTGTACGTAGGGTTACCTATACACCCACCACCCCAAGCTAAACCTGTCTATACGCCCTTGCCATACGCTACTAACTACTTTACTCTTAAACAGCTGGATAAAGAAACTAGGTTCACAATATAACAATAAACAGTCCATATACACTAGGAATAATAAACATTACTGGTAAGAACCTAAATGATAATACAACATATTCCCTGTAATGTATGCGTGAACAAAAACCTCATAAGACTCAAAGGTTACGTATATCAGCACACACTTCCGACCTCCCCACCACAACAGCTGTGTCCGCTGCTATGCACACAAACCAAAGTGGATTTAACCACCAAGGACGTGGCATAATAGGCAATAGCCCTTAAGAAAATTACATTTTTTATTATTATTATCACACTGGCCGATTCCCACCAAGGCAGGGTGGCCCGAAAAAGAAAAACTTTCACCATCATTCATTCCATCACTGTCTTGCCAGAAGGGTGCTTTACACTACAGTTTTTAAACTGCAACATTAACACCCCTCCTTCAGAGTGCAGGCACTGTACTTCCCATCTCCAGGACTCAAGTCCGGCCTGCCGGTTTCCCTGAACCCCTTCATAAATGTTACTTTGCTCACACTCCAACAGCACGTCAAGTATTAAAAACCATTTGTCTCCATTCACTCCTATCAAACACGCTCATGCATGCCTGCTGGAAGTCCAAGCCCCTCGCACGCAAAACCTCCTTTACCCCCTCTCTCCAACCTTTCCAAGGCCGACCCCTACCCCGCCTTCCTTCCACTACAGACTGATACACTCTTGAAGTCATTCTGTTTCGCTCCATTCTCTCATTACATAATAAAATCTTAGGAAACTGATACAGTGTGTCCACAGCCAGATAGACTAACGACAACTGCACAGGGATGTCAAATTTTAAATAGGAATACCACAATACAATATGTACATCCACACACCGAAAATTAATAAAAAAAGGAATTAATATTTTCCTAAAAAGGCATGTACAATAAAATACCACAACACCCTTGTCACATATCACACGTTCGGTACCTGGCTCCTTTCGGACCAAAGGATAAACATACGCCAAAATATGCATTCTTGTTTTGTTTGCTTGTAATTGAAAGACCTATACTTAGAATAACCAGAATCCAGGCATACACAACACATGTATCAGTCACACTTAGGCACACAGATCATACTACACACTATATACACGCAACTCGCTGACCCACGCATTCCGCCATAAAGGCCCTAACACACTTGAGGACGCTACCGCTGGAGGAGTCCAGCCCCCCGTCACCTTACCCCTCTCCCAGTTGCAGTAGCCGTTGTACCATAAGACGCTGATAACTCTCAGGAAAACTAGTACTCCACCTCCCACCGTATATGAGTCTATTTCTACAAGACGTCATATAGATACCTGCCGCAATCGCCCTAACCCTAACTACTCCCCTAATTTCCTGCATAAGATAAGATAAGATAAGATTTCGTTCGGATTTTTAACCCCGGAGGGTTAGCCACCCAGGATAACCCAAGAAAGTCAGTGCGTCATCGAGGACTGTCTAACTTATTTCCATTGGGGTCCTTAATCTTGTCCCCCAGGATGCGACCCACACCAGTCGACTAACACCCAGGTACCTATTTGCTGCTAGGTGAACAGGACAACAGGTGTAAGGAAACGTGTCGAATGTTTCCACCCGCCGGGAATCGAACCCGGGCCCTCCGTGTGTGAAGCGGGAGCTTTAGCCACTAGGCCACCGGGCCACATACCCCATGAGATATGCAGGAAATCAGCCACCACGTACATAATTGCCCTCCTCACCTCCCTAGGCACTCCGCTAACGTTAAAAGTTAAGGCCCAAAGGGTAGTAAAGCATCCCCCTCCAAGGAGACCAAAAACCCTTCCCATCCACGAATGACCCACACCCAAGGAATCACAAAAATAAACCGCAGGAAACACTGTTTCTTCTAGACTGCAACGTAGGCAATTCGCCTCGCATACCAAACCCATCCTAATCGAGACCGCTTTTAACGCTTTTGACGCTAAAATCCTCATAACGAATCTGTGCACCAATTCACTAACCTGCGGTGCTAACTTAAGCTTACAAAAGCTGTCCCATATATCTCCCCAATTATCCAATGGAAATACGGTCACCCTTTGCATAATCTCCTGACGGCAACTTGCCCGCACTAGCCATCCCGCCCTGATCTTTTGTACATTCCTCACCTTTAACAACAAACGCAATATGTCCTCACACTCAATTAACTCCCTGCCACTCCACTATTTACAAACATCCACCATCAACAAGAAAAACCAAGGGACAGGAAGAGGAAGCTGCAATTGAAGACTGGGTAGCAGAGCTCATAAAAAAGGAACATGAATGGGAAAAGAAACCAGAAGAACTTAGCATGAGAATGGAAGAAAGGATAGATATGGAAAGCAGGAAGTGGGAGGTGCAAGTCAAAGCAGCAGAGGCCAGGATACAGAGTTTAGAAGAGGAACTGAAAAGTCTGAAACAGCCTAAAGAACTAAAGAACATTTTGGGATTGACAACAGAGACTGCTACCTCAGTCACAAATAAGGGGACTGTAGGGAAAGAAGGAGCAAAACTGCATGTAGAAGCTCTATCAGTGGAGACTGTAGTAAATGAAAGAGCTAAGCTACATGTGGAGGCACTAACAGACCACTGCAGAGCCCAGGGAAAGCTGAGAAGGGAAAATGACAGGCCACTGAGCCCAAGTACATCAGCTAGTGAAACTGAAGGAAACCTGCAATGGAGGAAATCAAATTGAATGAGGGGATACACAGGGATATGCAGTGGGAGAATGAAAGGGCAAGGTCAGTCTTTGTGTATGGGCTCCAGGAAGTTGAAGGGGAAACATATGAAGCAAGAAAACAAGGAGAAAAAAAAGCAATTGAAAGCATCGTGAAAGCAATAAGAGAAGACAACATGACCCAGCTTGAAAATTTTCGGAGAATAGGGGGGTTTGTTAAAAAAAGAACCCGGCCAGTGAAAGTGACCTTCAAGGCAGAATCGACTCGGAACAGGATCCTGCAGGAGAAAGCACGATTAAGGGATATGCCGGCATACAGGAAGGTGTATCTCAACCGCGACAGAACACAAGAAGAAAGGCAGAAACTGAGAGAGATGGTACAAAGGCAAAAGGAGGAAAGAGAGGGGATGGAGAAGACAGAGAGGAGGTCCCAGACACAGCAAGAAGATCAAATACAGCCTCCCTCACAACTTCCTATAGAAGCCTTCCAACCAGGTCAACCCCAGTGCAACCAAACACTAAACCAAAACACCCATGCCACATCCAATGCCACCACCCACTGCATTACAAACTCCACCCCCACAGCAACCACCCATAGTTCCTTATCAGGTCTCCCACTTCCCAAACTCCAATACACCTCCCAGACCACAGTCTTAGAAAAGAAGTTGAAGGTGTGGTATACAGTGTTCGCATCGCTATTGGGCTGTGCAGACGTGCTGAGCAGTAGCTCCTGATTGAGTTGGCTTTTGCGCAGTGTTGACGTGTACTTAGCTCTGTGAAGACCTGTTTGTGTGCTCTCTATGAATTGAAGCAAGATGCCCTCCATCGAGCAACTTTACCAACAGCTTAAGGAAGAATTGAGGATAGCGAAGTTGGAGATTCGGCGACTGACCGAGGAAACCAAGAAGATTCGTAGTAGTCCTCCTGTTTTGAGTCCTCAGGTCAAGAAGGGAAACTGGTCAGTGGCTAGACAGCAGGGAACGAAGTTGACGATCAAGAAGACGAATGGAAAGATAGAAACGATGAAGAAGAAAGAGACTGCCGTGGAAACTGTTGTGGAAACATCTAATACATTCTCAGTGCTACCCGACGAATGTGAGTCGACTACTGGGAACATCATGACGAACGACACCAAGGAAGGTATGAATATTGTTGTTGTTGGGGATAGCCAAGTTAGGTATATGGATAGGGCGTTCTGCTTGAAGGACAGGAGTAGGAGACAGAGAGTTTCCTGGGGCTGGGATGGAGGATATTGTTAGCCGTCTGGACGATATCATGAGAGGTAATGGGAGCAATCCTATTATCTGTCTCAGTGCTGGAGGCAACGATGTTGGCAGACGTAGGAGTGAAGACCTGATTAGCAGGTATAGGTCAGCAATAGAAATAATTAGGAGTAAGGGGGGAACCCTGTCATATGTGGTATTTTGCCAAGGAGAGGAGTTGGAAATGAATGGTTGTCCAGGGCAATTAGTGTCAATTGCTGGCTGGATAAATACTGTAAGGAAAATGCGGTAACATTCATTGACAACTGGGACCTCTTCTATGGCAGAAATGACATGTATGCCAGGGATGGGGTTAACTTATCTAGCTCTGGGGTGGTAGCACTGGCAACTGCAGTGGAGGGAGCAGTTAGGACTTTAAACTAGGAATAGTTAGTGGTATGGGTTTTGGCAGGAAAACAGTGAAGTCCCAGTGTAGTAATATTACGAGTTCTAGGGGAACTAGTAATAAGAAGAACGAGATATATATTGAAAAGCCAGGAACTTTGGGTGATAAGGACAGTAATAGGTTTAGTAGAAAAACAGAAATGAGCTGGAAGGGTAAAGAGAAAGGAGAGTCTTTCAATGTTTATTATGCTAATTGCCGTAGTGCTAGGAATAAGATGAACGAGTTGAGATTAGTTGCTAGTGCAGGTAACATTGATGTATTTGCCTTAACTGAGACGTGGTTTAATTCAAAAAGTCGGGACACATGCCTGCGGAATGTCATATTCAGGGTTTTAAATGTTCCAAGTAGATAGAAGTATCGGGAAGGGGGGTGGGGTGGCATTGTATGTCCGAGATCGCTTGAACTGTTGCATAAAAACGGGTATTAAGTCTGAAGTAACACATACAGAGTCTGTTTGGATGAATTTCAAAGGGGCATGAAAAACTGATTTTAGGAGTGATATACCGTCCCCCAAACTTAGATAGGGACCAAGGGAAACTACTATGGGAGGAAATTGTTAAGGCCACAAGGCACGATAATGTAGTAATTCTAGGATACTTTAACTTTAGTCATATTGATTGGAATTTTTTGACTGGGAATTTAGAATCATACGACTTCTTAGAAGTAGTTCAGGATTGTTTTTGAAGCAGTTTGTGACAGAACCTACAAGGGGAAATAACCTGCTTGACTTAGTTATGGCAAACAATGAATCCCTTGTTAATAATTCAGTAATTTCAGAGGAACTGGGTGCTAGCGACCACAAATCAATTACATTTAGCATTGAATGGAAGTACGATACTAGCGATAACTCTGTAACAGTCCCAGATTTTCGCTTAGCAGATTATGATGGGCTTAGAGAACACTTATCATCTGTTGACTGGGGTAACGAAGTGAGATACCAATATGACAGTTTTCTGAACACTATACATGCTGCTCAAAGAACGTTTATCACAAATAAGGAAATTAGATCAAATAGAAATGACCCAAAATGGAAGAATAATAGGCTGAAATATCTACTAGGACATAAGAAAGGAATTTATAGGCGTATCAAAAGAGGTGAGGGTCATCTTATGAATCAGTATATTGACATTAAGAGGGACATTAAAAAGGGGATAAGAAAAGCTAAAAGGGACTATGAAATTAAAGTTGCTAGGGATTCTAAAACTAACCCAAAAAGTTTTTTCCACGTATGTAGAACAAAAGTTAGAGATAAGATAGGTCCCCTTAAAAATAACTATGGGCACCTTACTGACAAAGATAATGAAATGTGCTCGATTTTTAATAATTATTTTCTCTCAGTTTTTACACAGGAAGACACTAACAGTATTCCAGTAATTAATTTTATAGTGGGCTAGAAGAAGATAAATTATGTAACATCACAGTCACCTAGTGAAATGGTTGTGAAGCAGATAGACAGACTGAAGCAAAATAAGTCGCCGGGTCCTGATGGGTTTTTCAAGGGTTCTTAAGGAATGCAAAATGGAACATCTGTGAACCATTAACTAATATTTTTAATTTATCTCTTCAAACAGGTGTAGTGTCTGATATGTGGAAGATGGCTAATGTAATTCCTATTTTTAAAACAGGGGACAAGTCGTTACCGTCAAATTACCGCCCAATAAGTCTGACCTCAATTGTAGGCAAATTACTAGAGTCAATTATAGCTGAGATTATAAGAAGCCATCTCGATAAGCATAGCTTGATTAATGATACTCAGCATGGATTCACAAGAGGCCGGTCTTGTCTAACTAATTTATTAATTTTCTTCAGTAAAGCTTTTGAGGCTGTTGACCACGATAAAGAATTTGATATTATTTACTTAGATTTTAGTAAGGCTTTTGATAGAGTTCTGCACCATAGACTGTTAAAGAAAGTGGCAGCTCATGGCATTGGGGAAAAAGTGCTCTCGTGGATCGAGTCATGGCTCACTGACAGGAAGCAGAGAGTGTCCATAAATGGGGTTAAATCCGAGTGGGGATCTGTAACAAGTGGCGTTCCACAGGGATCAGTCTTCGGCCCGTTGTTGTTTATAATATATATCAATGATCTTGATGAGGGAATTGCTAGTGATATGAGCAAATTCGCCGATGACACAAAGATAGGTAGGATAATTGATTCAAACGTAGATGTTATGGAACTTCAGGAAGATTTAAACAAACTCTATTCTTGGTCAGAAAAGTGGCGGATGCAGTTCAATGTAGATAAATGCAAGGTTCTTAAGCTTGGGAGTGCCCATAACCCTAGTACTTATAAGTTAAATGATGTAGAACTTAGCCATACAGAATGCGAAAAGGACTTGGGGGTTATGGTGAGCAGCAACCTTAAACCAAGACAGCAATGCCTAAGCTTACGTAATAAGGCAATTAGATTACTGGGATTTATATCAAGAAGTGTAAGCAACAGAAGTTCAAAGGTCATACTGCAGCTTTATACATCATTAGTAAGGCCTCACCTAGATTATGCAGCTCAATTCTGGTCTCCATATTACAGAATGGACATAAATTCGCTAGAAAACATTCAGCGTAGGATGACTAAATTAATACATAGCATTAGAAATCTTCCTTATGAAGAAAGATTGAAGACTCTTAAGTTACATTCTCTTGTTAGACGAAGAATGAGGGGAGACCTGATCGAAGTGTATAAGTGGAAGATAGGTATTAATAAAGGGGATATTAATAAGGTCTTGAGGATGTCTCTCCAAGAGAGAACCCGCAGTAATGGATTTAAATTAGATAAGTTTAGATTTAGAAAGGACATAGGAAAGTATTGGTTTGGAAATAGGGTAGTTGATGAGTGGAACAGTCTACCTAGTTGGGTTATTGAGGCTGGGACTTTGGGTAGTTTCAAATTTAGGTTGGATAAGTACATGAGTGGGAGGGGTTAGATTTGAGTGGGACTTTCACATCAGAGCTTATTTCTTGGGTGGCATTGATAATTGGGTTGGGCAAATGTTTTGTTAGTGGGATGAATTGTAAAGGACCTGCCTAGTATGGGCCAACAGGCCTCCTGCAGTTTCCTCCTTTCTTATGTTCTTATGTTCTTACAAATGCAGATGGAATAACGAATAAGTATGAGGAGTGGCACTAAAGAATCAAGGAGACATCCCCAGACATAATAGCACTCACAGAAACAAAACTCACCAGAATAATAACAGATTCAATCTTTCCATCCGGATATCAAATCCTCAGGAAAGACAGAGGGAGGAGAGGGGGAGGAGGAGTTGCACTGATCATTAAAAACCAGTGGGGCTTTGAGAAAATGGAAGGAATGGATGGCACGGGCGAAAGGGACTAGTTAGTAGGAACAATCCAGTCTGAGGGACATAAGGTGGTAATTGCAGTAATGTACAACCCACCACAGAACTGCAGGAGGCCAAGAAAAGAATACGATGAGAGCAACAGAGCAATGGTCGACACACTAGCCGAGGTGGCCAGGAGACCACACATGGGGGGAGCAAAGTTACTAGTGATGGGTGATTTCAATCACAAGGAGACTGACTGGGAAAACCTGGAGCCCCATGGGGGTCCCGAAACATGGAGAGCCAAGATGATGGATGTGGTACTGGAAAACCTCATGCATCAACATGTTAGAGACACTACGAGAGAGAGAGGAGAGGATGAACCAACAAGACTGGACCTTGTATTCACCTTGAGTAGTTCGGACATCGAGGATATCATGTATGAAAGGCCCCTGGGAGCTAGTGATCATGTGGTTCTGTGCTTCGACTACATTGTTGAGCTCAAAGTGGAGAGAGTAGCAGGAATAGGGTGGGAAAACCAAACTACAAAAGGGGGAACTACTCAGGCATGAGGAACTTCTTTCAAGACATTCAGTGGGAGAGGGAACTGACAGGAAAACCAGTACAAGAAATGACGGACTATGTGGCAACAAAATGCAAGGAGGCAGAAGAGACGTTTGCTCCCAAGGGAAGCAGAAATAATGGGAAGAACAGAACGAGTCCTTGGTTCACCCAAAGGTGTAGGGAGGCAAAAACTAGGTGCACTAAAGAATGGAAAAGGTACAGAAGACAGAGAACTCAGGAAAATAAAGAGATTAGCCAAAGAGCCAGAAACGAATATGCACAGATAAGAAGGGAGGATCAGCGACAATATGAAAATGACATAGCATCGAAAGTCAAGACTGACACGAAGCTGTTGTACAGCCACATCAGGAGGAAAACAACAGTCAAGGACCAGGTAATCAGACTGAGGAAGGGTGATGGGGAATTCACAAGAAACGACCGAGAGGTATGTCAGGAGCTCAACACGAGATTTAAAGAAGTATTTACAGTGGAAACTGGTAGGACTCCTGGAAATCAGAACAGGGGGGCACACCAGCAAGTGCTGGATGAGGTACATATAACCAAGGAGGAGGTGAAGAAGCTGCTATGCGAACTTGACACCTCAAAGGCGGTGGGACCAGACAACATCTCTCCGTGGGTCCTTAAAGAGGGAGCAGAGATATTGTGTGTGCCATTAACAAAAATCTTCAACACATCATTTGAAACTGGGCAACTCCCCGAGGTATGGAAGATGGCAAATGTAGTCCCAATTTTTAAAAAGGGAGACAGACATTAGGCACTAAACTACAGACCTGTATCACTAACGTGTATAGTATGCTAGGTCATGGAGAAGATCATCAGGAGGAGAGTGGTGGAGCACCTGGAAAGAAACAAGTGCATAATTGACATCCAGCACGGTTTCAGGGAAGGAAAATCCTGTGTCACAAACCTACTAGAGTTTTATGACAAGGTGACAGAAGTAAGACAAGAGAGAGAGGGGTGGATCGACTGCATTTTTTTGGACTGCAAGAAGGCCTTCGACACAGTTCCTCACAAGAGGTTACTGCAAAAGCTATAGGATCAGGCACACATAACAGGAAAGGCACTGCAATGGATCAGAGAATACCTGACAGGGAGGCAACAACGAGTCATGGTACGTGACGAGGTGTCAGAGTGGGCGCCTGTGAAAAGCCGGGTTCCACAGGGGTCACTCCTAGGACCTGTGCTGTTCTTGGTATATGTGAACGACATAACAGAAGGGATAGACTCAGAAGTGTCCTTGTTTGCAGATGATGTGAAGTTAATGAGAAAAATCAAATCGGATGAGGATCAGGCAGGACTACAAAGAGACCTGGACAGGCTACAAGCCTGGTCCAGCAACTGGCTCCTTGAGTTTAACCCTGCCAAATGCAAAGTCACGAAGATTGGGGAAGGGCAAAGAAGACCGCAGACACAATATAGTTTAGATGGCCAAAGACTGTAAACCTCACTCAAGGAAAAAGATCTGGGAGTGAGTATAACACCGAGCATATCTCCTGAGGCTCACATCAATCTGTATACCATTTACGTCAGGCCCATACTGGAGTATGCAGCACTAGTTTGGAATCCACATCTAGTCAAGCACGTCAAGAAATTAGAGGTTGCAAAGGTTTACAACAAGACTAATCCCAGAGCTACGGGGATTGTCCTATGAAAAAAGGTTGAGGGAAATCGGCCTGACGACACTGGAGGACAGGAGGGTCAGGGGAGACATGATAACGACATATAAAATACTGCATGGAATTGACAAGGTGGACAAAGACGGGATGTTCCAGAGAAGGGACACAGACACAAGAGGTCACAATTGGAAGTTGAAGACTCAGATGAATCAATGGGATGTTAGGAAATATTTCTTCAGTCATAGAGTAGTCAGGCCTTGGAATAGCCTAGAAAGTGACGTAGTGGAGGCGGGAACCATACATAGTTTTAAGGCGAGGTATGATAAAGCTCATGGGGCAGGGAGAGAGAGGACCTAGTGGCAATCAGCGAAGAGGCGGGGCCAGGAGCTATGAATCGACCCCTGCAACCACAAATAGGTGTGTACAAATAGGTGAGTACCTGACCCACCCGGACTCCCCTCTCACCTCCTTCCCTAAGGAAACGCTGCTTTACATAGAGGGCCTGCGGCTGGGGCCCTAACGCCAAGAGACCTAAACCACCATGATGAACATTAGCCATTACTACCCCTCTACTCAACCACGCCCTCCCAAAACCCCATACATAGCATAAAACCCTCACCTGCAGTTCTTGAATATCCACGCCCCTCAAGGAGTACACTTCAGCCACACCCCACACTTTACTATAAACAAGAGAGTTAACCACTGCTCTCTGTTGCAAGGTGACATCCCCGGCTCGTAATCCCCTGAGTCTCCACAAAGCCTTATCCACCACCAACTCAGAATTCACCTGCCGCCCCTCCCTCTCATCCACCATGCACTTGACCCCACATATTTTAAGTTGTGCAATGACTGACCACCCATACCTTTCACCCAGACCCCCCCACCCACGCATCCACCTCCAATAAATTCAATTTCACCCTGTTAATGCACATACCAGTCACTGCCCCAAAAAACTCAAGCACCCGTCCCACCGCCCTCAAACCCTCCTCTCATTTATCAAAACCGTAGTATCATCCACGTAACCCACCACACCCACTACATGGTCATGCCCCGGATTCTCACACCCCAAGCCACCATCTACAAGCTCATAAAAGAGGTTCTGCATATACGCAAAAAGCAGTTGAGAGAGTTGGCACCCCTGCCTCAAGCCCCTTTCCATACATACCAGCTGCCCCAACTTACCGTTCACCTGTACTTGTACCACTGCCGAGGCATACAAAGCCTCAACCCACCGCACAACCCCCTTCCCAAAACCCTGTCTAAATAAAATAAGCCTCAATAAATCCTTATCCACAAAGTCATAAGCGTTTTGCCAATCAAGCCTTGGATACTCCCCCCTTGACATCTCTCCAAAACTCCCTAATATGTGCATGTCCCTCCCTCATACTCCTATCCAGTATGCCTAGCTGTCCCCCATGAATAACCAACTCCATGACTTTCCTTATCCTGTTACCTAAGACCTTAGCAAAGATTTTATAGTCTGAACACATAAGGGAAATGGCTCTGTATGCACTCAGACCCCTCCCTCTTCCCTTTTCTGGCACTAACACAACTCCCATACTCTGTGACACACTCAACTTTCTCTCTGTCAGTATACAATTCAACACCTCTACTAAACAATTCTTGATACTCTCCCAATGCACCCTATAAAAAACATTCGATATGCCATCTATTCCAGGGTCTTTGCCTGTACTCATTCTGAAAACTGCCTCCTCCACCTCTTCCTCACGTATCCTACCTCCTAGCTCCACCCTATCCCTTTCACTTAAAACATTGCGAATCCCCCCATCAGACCACCCACATGAACCCCCCACCCCCTTCCTGAGCTTTTCCCAAAACCAAAGATCAGCATAAAAGCTCATGCTGTCCATAGTGGAGAGCACCTGACCCAGCTGGTAACCACCCAAACCCGAACTTACTTCCAATCGCATGAGAGTGGATGTCTGCTGCCTCACCCTAAATTTTTGCAAGACACAACCCGAAGGTTTATCGCCCCAGAGCACCTCCTCCATACCTGCCCTGACTCTAACTGCATCAAAATGCTCATTGCGAATCTCGGCAATTCTACTTCAGAGTTGCTTTGTGTCGCCGTAAGTACTACCCCCTCCCCCCCACATAATAGCCATTCAGCTGCCCCTCCAGATAGTTTTGCAGCCCATACTTCCACCTTGCCTCCTCTCTTCCCTGAAACTTATAATAGCTCGCTATCCCTGGCTTGGCACTTGATTTCCATCATTCCAACACATTCCTACCTGCACTCCGTGCCTCCCAGAAAGGTGTCCACGAATCCTGGAAAGATGACCTCTCCCCCTCGAGGAGCTGCACGTTCAGTTTCCAATAACCTGGATAAACCCTGACCATCCCATCCCACTCCAAATCAGACAGAACTGCATGATGATCTGAAAACCCCACATCAATGGATTGCACCCAACATACTCTAATTCCCTGCATTACATATATTCGATCCAGATGGGCTGCATAACCCCTGCAAACAAATGTATGCTAAACCCCACCCTCCCCTCCCCACCACATCAGAAACTCTCACATCCCCCAGCATGTTTCGTAAGATGGGCAATATGTACCCAGCCCCCCTCAGCTCAACATCGCTATGGCATATAACACAATTCCAATCCCCACCCATGACTGTAATTAAAGGCAAACCCTGAATGTGATACATCAAAACATTCCTCACGAAATCCACTTTAACTTTAGTATTGCTCTCT
>NC_069485.1:17736856-17787767 GCF_026875155.1 Cherax quadricarinatus
TTACTCAAATACCTGTGAAGGGCTGAATAGTTAAGATAGTAACAGTAATAAATTTAGTAAATGAAGTTGAAACTAATGTCTTCCAAACAGTTCCATCTTTCCTGGAAATTCCATGACTTTCCATGACATTTCATGACACGATAGTCTTTCATCTAGATGGAAGTAGAGAGTTCTCAGCTGATAGCCTCAGAGTGTCTCTGCACACACACACTCTGGATCGGGAGCTATGAATCGACTCCTTTAACGACAATTAGGTGAGTACACACATCAGAAAGGGATACAATTACAAGTGCTGGACGAAATACAACCGAGGAGGAGGTGAAGACGTTGCTAACTGAACTAGATATCTCAAAGGCGGTGGGACCAGAAAACATCTCTCCGTGGGTCCTTAGAGAGGGAACAGAGACGATGTGTGTGCCACAAGCAATAATTTTCAACACATCCATTGAAACTGGGCAACTATCTGAGGTGTAGAAGACAGCAAAGGTAGTCTCAATTTTTAAGAAAGGTGATATACATGAGGCATTAAACTACAGACCAATGTCACTGACATGTATAGTATGCAAAGTCATCGAGAAGATTATCAGGAGGAGAGTGGTGGAGCACCTAGAAAGGAACAAGCTTATACACGACAACCAGCACTGTTTCAGGGAAGGGAAATCCTGTGTCACAAACTTATTGGAGTTTTATGACATGGTAACAGAAGTAAGATAAGAGAGAGTGGTGGGTGGGTAGATTGCATTTTCTTTGACTGCAAGAAGGCCTTCGACACATTTCCATACAAGAGATTAGTGCCAAAGCTAAAGGAACAGGCATGCATAACAGGAAAGGCGCTTTAGTGGATCAGAGAATACCTGACAGGGAGGCTTGATAAAGCTTCTGGAGAGCGAAACGTTGCCACAATAAAATGTCACATTAGTTGCACTTGTGTCATTTTACTTAATATGTCGGTAATTCTACCAACATTAACACATTCTGTTAGTGGGATGGATTTGTGTAGGACCTGCCTAGTATGGGCCAACAGGCCTGATGCAGTGTTCCTCCTTTCTTATGTTATTATGAGTCATGGTATGTGACTTAGGTGTCAGCGTGGGCGCCTGTGAAGAGCGGGATTCCACAGGGGTCAGTCCAAAGACCAGTGCTGTTTTTGGTATATGTGAATGACAAGACGAAAGGGGGATAAACTCAGAGCTGTCCCTGTTTGCAGATGATGGTGTGAAATTAATGAGGAAAATTAAATCGGATGAGGATCAGAAAGGAATGCAAAAGGACCTAGACAGGCTGCAAGCCTGGTCCAGCAACTGGCTCCTGGAATTTAACCCCACCAAATGCAAAGTCGTGAAGATAGGGGAAGGGCAAAGAAGACCGCAGACAGAGCATAGGCTAGGTTTCCAAAGACTGCAAACCTCACTCAAGAAAAAGGATCTTGGGTGAGCATAATGCCGAACACATTTCCTGAGACGCACATCAGCCAGATAACTGCTGCAGCATACGGGCGCCTGACAAACCTAAGAAAAGCGTTCCGATACGTCAGTAAGGAATCGTTCAAGATTCTGTACACTGTGTACGTCAGGCCCATATTGGAGTATGCAGCACCAATTCGGAACCCACACCTGGTCAAGTACGTCAAGAAATTAGAGAAAGTGCAAAGGTTTGCAACAAGACTAGTCTCGGAGCTAAGGGGATTGTCCTACATATAAAGGTTAAGGGAGAACAGCCTGACTACACTGGAGGACAGGAGGGCTAGGGAAGACATTATAACGAGTTATAAAAATGCTGCGAGGAATTGTTAAGGTGGACAGAGACAGGATGTTCCAGAGATGGGACACAGAAGCAAGGGGACACAGTTGGAAGTTGAAGACTCAGGTAAGTCAAGGGGATGTCAAGAAGCATTTGTTCAATCATACAGCTGTCAGGAAGAGGAACAGTCTGGAAAGTGACGTAGTAGAGGCAGAAATCATACATAGTTTTAAGACGAGGTCTGATATAGCTCAGGGAGCAGGACGAGAGAGAACCTATTAGCGATCAGTGAAGAGAAAGGGCCAGGAGCTATAGATCGACTCCTGCAACCACAATAGATGAGTACGCACACACACACCCACTCCCTTTTTCTCTCCCATTATCCTTCAAAAAATTCCTCCTACCTCTTTGAATTCTTTTATTGATTATGAAAGAGATTGGTATGAATGAGCTGTCATTATGTCAATATATTTAGTGTAAAAATTATAAATTAATATTTTTACCATAACTGCAAATAACAGGGACACGAAATAACTCAGTTTTGTGTGGGACGTACAAGAGAACATAACATCTCAAGAGTCTATAATATAATGTGATACTGATGGATGTTCCCTCAACACAGATCAGACATTATACTCTTTCTCTTCAGGAGGTGGACGTGTTAGTGAAGTCTCTGTCGATGCTGCCTGAGAGAACACAAGTTGTCGACTACTCAGAATGGTTTTGGTTATACAGTATCAAGTTTTACACTAAAGTTCCCGAACTCGTCAAGGACAGTTTTTTACTTTGGCAAATATTTACATGGCAGGTTAGTCTCTCATACAGTTATTTAAATTTTACAGTACATTGTACAAATATTTTTTTTTGGTGCAATAATAATCCTCGGACTTATTCGGCGATATTTAATTGCTAAATATTTTCATTCTTCAGTGGAAATAAATTAAATAAAAAAATGAAAATTGTGTAATTTCTGCACTCTTACATACAATATATTTTAAAAACTATTCACAAAACAAAGATATATTTTAATAAACAAAGACAAAGAAATAGTTACTTTATGAAATTTTTTAATCTAAAGTGAATTTTAATAAACGATGTTTATATAAATAAAAGGTAATCTAATTTATAATACACAATAAAAGAGAAGCGTTGGATGCTAATAACTTGATGTTAAGTGTTATAATACATATGAATTATTACACTGTATCATGAATATCTAAAGTGAAATGAACACAGGTCAGTGCTCAATAATAACCCACATAAAGCCAGAACACAGGTCAGTGCTCAATAATAACCCACATAAAGCCAGAACACAGGTCAGTGCTCAATAATAACCCACATGGAGCCAGAACACAGGTCAGTGCTCAATAATAACCCACATGGAGACTGAACACAGGTCAGTGCTCAATAATAACCCACATGGAGCCAGAACACAGGTCAGTGCTCAATAATAACCCACATGGAGCCAGAACAAAGGTCAGTGCTCAATAATAACCCACATGGAGACTGAACACAGGTCAGTGCTCAATAATAACCCACATGGAGCCAGAACACAGGTCAGTGCTCAATAATAACCCACATAGAGACAGAACACAGGTCAGTGCTCAGTAACAACCCACATGGAGCCAGAACACAGGTCAGTGCTCAATAATAACCCACATGGAGCCAGAACACAGGTCAGTGCTCAATAATAACCCACATAGAGACAGAACACAGGTCAGTGCTCAGTAACAACCCACATGGAGCCAGAACACAGGTCAGTGCTCAATAACAACCCACAAGGAGCCAGAACACAGGTCAGTGCTCAATAACAACCCACATGGAGCCAGAACACAGGTCAGTGCTCAATAATAACCCACATAGAGACAGAACACAGGTCAGTGCTCAATAACAACCCACATGGAGCCAGAACACAGGTCAGTGCTCAATAATAACCCACATGGAGCCAGAACACAGGTCAGTGCTCAATAATAACCCACATGGAGCCAGAACACAGGTCAGTGCTCAGTAATAACCCACATTGAGACTGAACACAGGTCAGTGCTCTATAATAACCCATATAAAGCCAGAACACAGGTCAGTGCTCTATAATAACCCATATAAAGCCAGAACACAGGTCAGTGCTCAATAATAACCCACATGGAGCCAGAACACAGGTCAGTGCTCAATAATAACCCACATGGAGCCAGAACACAGGTCAGTGCTCAATAATAACCCACATGGAGACTGAACACAGGTCAGTGCTCAATAATAACCCACATGGAGCCAGAACACAGGTCAGTGCTCAACAATAACCCACATGGAGATTGAACACAGGTCAGTGCTCAATAGTAACCCACATGGAGCCAGAACACAGGTCAGTGCTCAATAGTAACCCACATGGAGACTGAACACAGGTCAGTGCTCAATAGTAACCCACATGGAGCCAGAACACAGGTCAGTGCTCAATAGTAACCCACATGGAGACTGAACACAGGTCAGTGCTCAATAGTAACCCACATGGAGACAGAACACAGGTCAGTGCTCAATAATAACCCACATGGAGCCAGAACACAGGTCAGTGCTCAATAACAACCCACATGGAGCCAGAACACGGGTCAGTGCTCAACAATAACCCACATGGAGACTGAACACAGGTCAGTGCTCAATAGTAACCCACATGGAGCCAGAACACAGGTCAGTGCTCTGTAATAACCCACATGGAGCCAGAGCACAGGTCAGTGCTCAATATTAACCCACATGGAGCCAGAACACAGGTCAGTGCTCTGTAATAACCCACATGGAGCCAGAACAATGGTCAATGCTCTGAAATAACCCACATGGAGCCAGAACACAAGTCAGTGCTCTGTATTAACCCACATGGAGCCAAAACACAGGTCAGTGCTCTGTAATAACCCACATGGAGCCAGAACACAGGTCAGTGCTCAATAATAACCCACATGGAGCCAGAACACAGGTCAGTGCTCTGTAATAACCCACTTGGAGCCAAAACACAGATCAGTGCTCTGTAATAACCCACATGGAGCCAGAACACAGGTCAGTGCTCAATAATAACCCACATGGAGCCAGAACACAGGTCAGTGCTCAATAATAACCCACATGGAGCCAGAACACAGGTCAGTGCTCAATAATAATCCACATGGAGCCAGAACACAGGTCAGTGCTCAATAATAACCCATATGGAGCCAAAACACAGGTACGTGCTCAATAATAACCCACATGGAGCCAGAACACCGGTCAGTGCTCAATAACAACCCACATGGAGCCAGAACACAGGTCAGTGCTCAATAATAACCCACATGGAGCCAAAACACAGGTCAGTGCACGGTTACCCGTGGCCGGTAACACTTACGCTACTCTGAGACCTCTCTCCCTGCTTTGGTTGCTCATTTGCAAGATTGCACAGCTCCTGATGACGCACTAAGATGTGTGAAAGTACTGACTCACACCTCTAACCCCATGACTCACACCTTTCTCTCCCGCTGACTGACACATCTCTCCCCATGACTCACACATCTCTCCCCCTGACTCGCACCTCTCTCCCCCTGACTCACACCTCTCTCCTCCTGGCTCACAACTCTCCCTGACTCCACACCTCTCTCCCCCTGACTCACACCTCTCTCCCCTGAACTCACACCTCTCTCCCCTGACTCACACCCTCTCGCCTACTCCCACCTCTCCCCACTGACTCACACCATTCCTGCCCCTGACCACACCTCTCTCCCCATGACTCACACCTCTCTCCTCCCTACTCACACCTCCTCTCCCCTGACTCAACACCTCTCTCCCCTTGACTTACACCTCTCTCCCCTTGATCAACCTCTCTCCAACTACCCTCACTACCTCTCTCCACCTGACTCAACACCCTCTGCTCATCCCTCTGACTCACACCTCTCTCCCCCATGACCACACTCTCTCTCCTCCCCCTGACTCATACCTCTCCCCGACTCACACTCTCTCCCACTGACTCACACCTCTCTCCCTCTAAACCACATTCTCTCCCCCCTACTCACACCCTCTCCTCCTTGACCACAACCTCTCTCCCCTTGACTCACACCCTCCTCCCCCGACTCACACCTCTCCCCCCTGACTCACACCTCTCCCCTCTGACTCACACCTCTCTCCCCCTGACTCACACCTCTCTCCCTGACTCAACACCTCTCTCCCTCTGACTCACACCTCTCTCCCCGTGACTCATACCTCTCTCCCCACTCACACTCTCCTCCCACTGACTTACACCTCTCTCCCTCTGACTCACATTCCCTCTCCCCTTTGACTCACACCTCTCTCCCCTGACTCACACCTCTCTCCCCCTGACTCACACCTCTCTCCCTCTGACTCACACCTCTTTCCCCTGACTCGCACCTCTCTCTCCCCTGATTCACATCTCTTTCCCCCCTGATTCACACCTCTCTCCCCCTGACTCACACCTCTCTCCCACTGACTCATGCCTCTCTCCCACTGACTCACGCCTCTCTCTCACTGACTCACCTCCTCTTTACCCCTGGCTCACACCTCTCTCCCACTGACTCACACCTCTCTCCCCCTGAATCATACCTCTCTCCCCCCGACTCACACCTCTCTTCCACGACTCGCAACTCTCTCCCCACTGACTCACATTTTCTCTCCCCTGCCTCACACCTCTCTCCCCCTGACTCACACCTCTCTCCCAATGACTCACACGTCACTCCTACTGACTTCCCACCCTCTCTCCCTGACTCACACCTCTCTCCCTGTGACTCACAACCCTCTCTCCCCCTGACTTACACCTCTCTCCCCCTGATTCACACTTCTCTCTCCCCCTGGCTCACTCACACCTCTTTCTCTCCCCTGACTCATCACACCTCCTCTCCCCATGAATCCGTTCTTTCTCTCATTGACTCACACCTCTCTCTCACCTGCTTACACATCTCCCCCTTTCTGACTCAACCTCTCTCCCCTGACTCACACCTTTCTCTCCCCCTGATGACACATCTCTCCCTCTGACTCAAACCTCTTTCCCCTGACTCACACCTCTCTTCCCCTGACTCACACCTCTCTCCTCTTTACTTACACCTATCTCCCCAAGACTCACACCTCTCTCTCCCCCTGGCTCACTCACACCTCTCTCTCCACCTGACACATCACACCTCTCTCTCTCCATGGCTCATTCACAACCTCTCTCCTCCCACTGTCTCACTCACACCTCTCTCTCTCCCTCACTCACTCATACCTTCTCCCTCTCCCTCTGACTCACTCACACATCTCTCTCCCCCTGACTCACCCCTTTCTCTCTCACCTTTCGTTAACACACATCTCTCTCTACCCCCTTAGTCACTTACACCTAACTCTCCCCGGGTTAACTCACCCTCTCTCCCCCTTGCTAACTCACACCTCTCTTCCCCTGGCTCACTCACACCTCTTTCTCCCCTGGCTCAGTCACTCCTCTCTCTACCCGGCTCTCTCATACCCTCTCTCTCCCCCTGACTCACTCCACTACCTCTCTCTCTCTGGCTCACACCTTTCTCTCCCCCTGGCTCACTCACACCTCTCCTCCCTTAACTCACTCAAACCTCTCTCTCCCGATTGTTCACTCACACCTCTCTCTCCATTAGCTCACTCACACCTCTCTTTTTCCCCCTACTCCCCTCACACCTCTCTCTCCCTTGGTTAACTCACAACCTCTCTCTCCCCCTGACTCACTCACCCCTTTCTCTCTCCCCCTGATTCACACCCCTCTCTCCCTTGGTTAACTCACACCTCTTTCTCCCCCTGACTCACTCACACTGCTGTCTCCCCTGACTCACACCTCTCTCTCCAACTGCTCACTCACAGCTGTCTCTCCCCTGGCTCACTCACACCTCTCTCTTCCTCTCTACACACCTCTCTCTCCCGCTGGCTCACTCACACCTCTCTCTCTCCTAACTCACTCAACCTCTCTCCCCCCAATGGCTACACTCACACATCTCTTCCCCCCTGGCTCACTCACACCTCTTTCTCCCTCTGGCTCAGTCACTCCTCTCTCTACCCTGGCTCTCTCATACCTCTCTCTCCCCTGACTCACTCACACCTCTCTCTTCTGCTCACACCTTTCTCTCCCCCTGGCTCACTCACACCTCTTCCTCCCCTTAACTCACTCAAACCTCTCTCTCCCGATTGTTCACATCACACCTCTCTCTCCATTAGCTCACTCACACCTCTCTCCTCCTCCCCCTATTTCCCTCACACCTCCCCTCCCCTTGGTTACTCACACCTCTCTCTCCCCCTGACTCACTCACACCCCTCTCTCTCCCCTGATTCACACCTCTCTCCTCCCTTGGTTAACTCACACCTCTTTCTCCCCCTGACTCACTCACACTGCTGTCTCCCCGTGACTCACACCTCTCTCCAACTGGCTCACTCTCACAGCTGCCCTCTCCCCTGGCTCACTCACACCTCTCTCTTCCCTCTCTCACACCTCTCTCTCCCGCTGGCTCACTCACACCTCTCTCTCTCCTAACTCACTCAAACCTCTCTCTCCCAATGGCTCACTCACACATCTCTTTCCCCCTGACTCACTCACACCTCTCTCTCCCCCTGACTCTCTCACACCTCTTTTTTTTTTTTTTTTTTTTTACACAGGGTTTGACAAAGTTAAGGATCCCTAGCTTTATTGAGAAGCTATTTACAGGTTAAGGATTCCTAACCTTATTGGCAAGCTAAGAGCTGTTACCTACATCAGCTCATTTGAAAGCATTTTTGTTATGAGACATACAAGTAGGGAACAGGATAAAGTTGGAGCCATCTGTGGGCCAGCATTTTCATTTGATCAACTGATTTATCTCGTTGACATCATTATGCTTTACGAATGTGTTCCATACTCGAGTCATCCTGGGTATGTATGATCTCAGATGGAGTGATGTTCTGGAGAAGGGTACAGCCAGAGTGAAGTTGCTGCTTTCTGCCCGTCTTGTGGCATAAAAGCTTGTTTCATGCTGTCCTCGAAGTGGATCCAAGTGTGGTACTTTGGCAATATTGGCCTTGTACATAACAGTAAGGCCACCCACATCCCTCCTATGTTGAAGGCTCTGCTGAAATGACAGATCTATCCAGGATGGGTTCAGGCGAGAGATGAGACGTCTTGCTCTGTTCTCTACTCTGTCAAGCAGTCGCAGATGAGAGGGGGGCAGGCAAACCAAGAAAGTGGAGCATACTCAAGGTGTGAGCGTACTTGTGCCTCGTACAGGATCTTGCAACCCCTACTCTCAAGCAGATGCGAGATACGGCGAAGTGCTGTAAGCTTCCTGGCTGTCTTGTTTGCAAGATTTACGACATGGTTCTTCATGGTTAGTTTGGAGTCAAATTTCACCCCAAGGATATCAACTTCTTCTCCAGGTGCCAACACCCTTCCATTCATCCTTACTACTGCACCAGCATTACCATCATGGTGCCTAGAGACGATCATCATTTGCATTTTCTCTGGTGCAAATGTTACTTGCCATCTATTTCCCCAAGCTGATATAGCTCTCAGCTGGTGATTGATGTAGCTTAAAGCAGCTGGCATTTCTTCTCTTTGATAAGTGAATGTCAGTGTGCAGTCGTCTGCATATGCATGTGATTCTGGGATGAGATGAAGAAGGTCGTTGAAGTAGACATTCCATAACAATGGACCCAGCACGCTTCCTTGTGGAACACTTGCCCCAATAGGATGTCTTGCTGATTCTGTTCCATTGAGAACTACACTTAGAGATCTACCATGAAGGTAGTCACTGAGAAGACATAGCGTAGAGCCTGCAATTCCCAGTGCTTGAAGTTTTTCTAAGAGGCCCTGGTGCCACACCCGGTCGAAAGTGCCAGCAATGTCTAGTGCTACCACACAGCTGACTTTTGATTCATCCAGTGACTGGTGCCACTTATTGGAGAGGTTTAACAACAGATCAGCAGCAGAGTAACCTTTCCTGAAGCCATATTGACGATCACAAAGTAGTGAGTGGTAGTCAAAAAACTCTGTCATTTGTCTTGAGATTATTGTCTCAAGGATCTTACCAGTGATTGACAGGAGTGACACTGGTCTGTAGTTGCTGATTTCTGCTCTGCTCTTCTTTTTGTGAACAGGGACTACAATTGCCTCTTTCCATAGAGAGGGCCATTTACACTGTACTAGGCAGTGCTGAAAGATGCGAGTTAGAGGTGCTGCTAGCTGGTCTGCACATCTTCTCAACAATCTTGGGCTCAACTTGTCTGGGCCCACAGCCTTTTCTTGGTCAAGCGATTTAAGAACGAAATGCACCTCCTCCTGCCTTATTGTCACCACTGACAGTTTTGACACAGTTCTTGCAGCTAGCCAAGGAGGGTCCCTTGCTGGATCAGGAACTTGCATTTTGGTAGCAAGTGTTCAGCAAAGAGGTCCGCCTTCTCTTGACTACTAGTAGAGGTGGTCCCATCCTGTCGATTTAAAGGTGGAATGAGTTCATCAGGCAGATAACCTTGTCTGTCCTTGACCAGGGAAAACCAGGTTTTGGAGCCTACCCTACCTGATGCTAGCTTTCTTTTAGTGTCCACCTCCCATTTAGCAATGGCCCACTTTTGAACGTCACCCATATGCCTACAGGCTTGCGTGTGCAAGTTCCTGTTATAGGTGGTAGGATGTCTCTTATACCTTCGCCATGCTTTGTACTTAGCAGTAGCAGCCTCTCTACAACGAAAGCCAAACCAAGGCTGATCTGTAGGCTTCGTCACATATTGCCGGTGAGGAATGTTTTCTTGTTGTAGATTAAGGATGTGTCCAGTGAAGGCTTTCACTTGGTTGTCAACATCCCCTTGGAGAAGAGCATTCCAATCGGTGGTGGCGAACTCAGAGCAAAGGGCTGGCCAATTACCTCTTTCCCATAGCCAGGTTGTGCGTGTGGACTCCTCACCTCGTTCTGTTGGGATCTTAAGTGTCGTAAAAACAGCGTTGTGGTCAGACGATCCAACATAGCCGAGGGGTTGACAAGTGACTATGCCTCCTGCCAGATCACTCACTACTGGGTCAAGGGAGGAGCCAGAGATGTGAGTAGGGAAATCAACAAAGTTTCTCATGTCAAACACTTTACCTCTCACTCACTCACACTTCTCTCCCCATGACTCACCCACACCTCTCTCTCCCCCTGACTCTCTCACACCTCTCTTTACCTCTCACTCACTCACACTTCTCTCCCTATGACTCACTCACTCCTCTCTCTCTCTCCCCCTAACTCACTCACGCCTCTCTCCTTGACTCATTCACACCTCTCTCTCTCTCCCTGGCTCACTAACACGTCTCTCTCCCCTTACTCATTCTCACTTCTCTCTTCCACTGACTTACACCTTTCTCTCCCCTGCGTCACACCTCTCCCCCTGGCTCACTCACACCTCCTCTTCCCCCTGACTCACTCATACCTCTCCCATTCCACGACTCACACCTCTCCCCCTGGCTCACTCACACTTCTCTCTCCCATGGCTCACCCTGACTGATTCACACCTCTCTCTCCCCTTGACTCACTCACACGTCTCTCTGCCTCTGCCTCACTCAAACCTCTCCCTTCCTTTGACTCACACCTCTCTCTCTCCCTGGTTCACTCACACTTCTCTCTTTTCTGGCTCACCCTGGCTGATTCATGCCCTCCTCTCCCCCCTGTCTCACTCACACATCTCTCGCCCCCTGACTCATTCAGACCTCTCTCTCCGCTGGCTCACTCACACCTCTCTCTCTCTCTCCCTGACTCACTCACACATATCTCTCCCTCTGGCTCACTCACACTTCTCTCTTCCCTCGCTCACTCATACCTCTCTCTCCTCCTGGCTCTCCCACAAATCTCTCTCTCCCTGACTCACTCACACTTCTCTCTCCCCCCGGCTCACTCACACCTCTCTCTCCACCTGACACAATCACACCTCTCTCTTTTCCATGGTTCATTCACACCTCTCTCTCCACTGGGTCACTCACACCCTCTCTCCCACTTGCTCACTCACCTCTCCCCCTCTCCCCTCACTCACTCATACTTCTCCCCCCTCCCTCTGACTCACTCACACCTCTCTCTCTCACTTGGTTAACACACACACCTCTCTCTCCACACTGAGTCACTCACACCTCACTCTTCTTTGGTTAACTCACACCTCTCTCTCCCCCTCGCTACTCACATCTCCTCCCCCCTGGCTCACTCACACCTCTTTCTCCCCTCTCGCTCACTCACTCCTCTCTCTCCCCTGGCTCACTCATACCTCTATCTCCCCCTGACTCACTCACACCTCTCTCTTCCCTGGCTCACACCTCTCTCTCCCCATGGCTCACTCACACATCTTCCTCCCCTTGACTAACTCAAACCTATCTCTCCCCCTGACTCACTCACACCTCTCTCTCCCTTGGTTAACTCACACCTCTCTCTCCCCCCTTGCTCACTCACACCTCTTTCTCCCTCTGGCTCACTCACTCAGCTCGCTCCCCCTGACTCACACTGCTGTCTCCCCGTGACTCACACCTCTCTCTCCAACTGGCTCACTCACACCTCTCTCTTCCCTGGCTCACACCTCTCTCTCCCCCTGGCTCAATCATTCATCTCTCTCCCCCTGGCCTCACCTCTCACACCTCTCTCTCCCCTGGATCACTCACACCTCTATCTGCCCCAAGCTCACACCTCTCTCTTCCGCTGACTCACTCACACCTCTCTCTCCCCTGGCTCACTCACACCTCTCTTTCCCACTGGCTAACTCACATATCTCTTTCCCCCTGACTCGCTCACACCTCTCTCTCCCTCTGACTCTCTCACACCTTTCTTTACCTTTCACTCACACTTCTCTCTCCTGACTCACTCACACCTCTCTCTCCCTCTGACTCTCTCACACCTTTCTTTACCTTTCACTCACACTTCTCTCTCCCTGACTCACTCACACCTCTCTCTCCCCCTGACTCTTTCACACCTCTCTTTTACCTCTCACTTACACTTCTCTCACCATGACTCACTCACACCTCTCTCTCTCCGCCTAACTCATTCACGTCTCTCTCTCCCTGACTCATTCACACGTCTCTCTCTCCCCCTGACTCACTAACACCCTCTCTCCCCCTGACTCATTCACACTTCTCTCTCCCCCTGACTCACTCGCACCTCTCTCTCCCCCTGACTCACTCACACTCTCTTTGCCTCTGCCTCACTCACCCCTCTCTCTCCCCCTGGCTCACTCGCACTTCTCTCACCCCTGGCTCACCCTGGCTGATTCATACCTATCTCTCCCCCTGACTCACTCACACCTCTCTCGCCCCCTGACTCACTCACACCTCTCTCTCTCCCCAGGTTCACTCACACCTCTCTCTCCCCATCACAACTCACACATATCTCTCCCCCCTGGCTCGCTCACACCTCTCACCCTGACTCACTCACACTTCTCTCTCCTCCTAGCTCGCTCACAACTCTCTCTCACCCTGGCTCACTCAAACCTCTTTCTCTCAGTGGCTAACTACACCATTCTCTCCCCTTCACTCACTCACACCTCTCTCCCCCTATCTCACTGACGCCTCTCTCTCCCCTGACTCATTCACACCTCTCCTCCCCCTGACTCAGTCACACATTATCTCTCCCCCTGAGACACTCACACCTCTCTCTCCCTTGACTCATTCACACCCTTTTTCCCCTGACGTACTCACACCCCTCTCTTTCTGGGTCACACCTCTCTCTCCCCCTGGCTCTTCACACCTCTCTCTCCCCGTGGTTCACACCTCTCTCCCCCTGGCTCACTCTCACCTCTCTCCTCCCCCTGACTAACTAACACCTCTCTCTCCCCGGGCCACTCACACCTCTCTCTCCCCCTGGCTCACTCACACTTCTCTCTCTCCCTGGCTCACTGACACTTCTCTCTCTCCTGGCTCACTCACACCTCTCTCTCCCCCTGACTCACTCATACCTCTCCTCTCTCTCCCTCTGGCTCACTCACACCTATCTCTCCCTCTGGCTCACTCACACTTCTCTCTCCCTCGCTCACTCACACCTCTCTCTCCCCCTGCTCTCACACACTCTCTCTTCCCCTGACTCACTCACACCTCTCTTCTCCCTCTGCTCACTCACACTCTCTCTCTCTCCCCTGACTCACTCATCCTCCTCCTCTCTTCTCCTCTGGCTCACTCACACCTATCTCTCCCTCTGGCTCACTCACACTTCTCTCTTTCCTGGCTCACTCCCACCTCTCTCTGCAACTGGCTCATACCTCTTTCTTCCCCTGCTCATCTCACACCTCTCTCACCCCTGACTCACTCACACCTCTCTCTCTCACCTGGCTCACTCACACCTCCCTCTTCTCCCTGGCTCACTCACACCTGTCTCTCTCCCCATGCTCTCTCACACCTCTCTTTACCTCTCACTCACTCACACTTCTCTCCTCATACTCACTCACACATCCCTCTCTCCCCCTAAGTCTCCTCTTTCACCCCCTGATCATTACACCTCTCTCAAACCCTCTGACTCACCCCCTTCTCACCCCCTGACTCACTTACTCCTCTCTCTCCCACTGACTCACTCACACCTCCTCTCTCCATGGCTCCCCTCCCTCTTCTCTTTCTCACCCTGACTCGCTCACACCCCTCTCTTCCCCCTGGGCTCACTCACACCTCTCTCTTTCCCCTTTTATTCACTCACACTTCTCTCTTTCCCCTTCTTGACTCGCTCACCTCTCCTTTTCCCCCTGGCTCATTCACCTCACTCTCTCTCCTCTCTCTCTCTCCCTTCTCTCTCTCTCTCTCTCTCTCTCCCCCTCTCCCCTTGATTCCTCACACCTCTCTCTTCCCCTGGCTCACTCACACCTCCCTCCCCCCTGAATCAGTCACACCTCTCCTCCCCCCTCACTCAGTCACACATCTCTTTCCCCCTGGACTCACTCACACCTCTCTCTTTCCTCTGGCTCACTCACACCTCTGTTCCCCATGACTCGCTCACACCCCTCTCCCCTGCTCACTCACGCATCTCTCTCTCCTGGCTCAACCTCTCCCTCCCGCTGGCTCACTCACACCTCTCTCTTCCCCTGGCTCACTCACACCTCTCTCCCCCTGGCCACTCACAACCTCTCCTTCCCCCGACTCACGCCTCTCTCCCCTTGGCTCACTCACACTCTCCCTCCCCTGGCTCACCCTGGCTTTATTCACACTCTCTCTCTCCCCTGACTCTTCAACACCCCTCTCTCCCGGACTCATCACTACCTCTCTCTCTCTCCCCCTGGCAACTCACTACTTTCTCAAACCCCGGCTCGCTCCACCTCTCCCTCTGATTCACTCACACCTCTCTCTCCCCCCAGCTCGCTCACCCCTTTCTCTCCCCCTGGCTCATTCAAACTTCACTCTCCCCATGGGTCACTCACACCTCTCTCACCCTGACTCGCTCACACCTCTCTCTCCCCTTGGCTCACTCACACCTCTTCTCCCTCTGACTCACTCACACCTCTCTCTACCCCTGTCTCACTCACACCTCTCTCTCCTCCTGGCTCAATCTACCTCTCTCTACCCCTGGCTCACTTACACCTCCCCTCTCTCTCCCCTGGATCCTCACACTTTTTCTCTCCCCTAGCTCTCCTCCCAAACCTTTCCTCCCTTGACTCACTCACACTTCTCTCTCTCCTTGACTCACAAATTTCTTTTCCTTTGGCTCACTCACACCTCTCTCTCCCATGGCTCACTCAAAACTTCTCTCCCCCCTCTGGCTCACTTCCCCTACCTCTCTCTCCCCTGACTCAACCTCTCTCATCCCTCTGGGTCACTCACTCTTCTCCTTCCCTGGCTCACTTTACACCTCTTCTGCCCCTTGCTCACAAACTGTCTCTCCCCCTTGCTCTCTCACATCTCTTCCACTGGACTCACTAACACCTCTCTCTCCCTGGCTCACTCATACCTCTCTCTCCCTTTACACATTCACACATCTCTATCCCCTATGGATCACTCACACTTCTCTCTTCCCCCGGCTCAAATCACACCTCTCTTTTGCCCCCTTGCTCACACCTTTTCCCTCCCCGTGGCTCTCCCACACCTCTCTCTCCCCTGACTTCACTCACACCTCTCTGTGCCCCTGGCTCACTTCTCTTCTCTCCCCCTGACTGACTCACCCTCTCCTCTTCTCTCTCCTTGGCTCACTCACACCTCTCTCGCCACCCTGGCTCACACCTATTTCCCCTACTAACCTCTTTCACCCCTGTCACTCTTTCTCCCCCTGCTCCTCACATACCTCCCTGCTCACTCTCACCCCTCCCCTGGCACACTCAACCTCTCTCTCCCCTGACCAAATCACACTCCTTTTTCCCCCTGATCACTCCACTTTCTCTCCCTGGCTCACACACCTCTCTCTCCCCTTGCTCACTACCTCTCCTCCCTGGCTACTCCCACCTCTCTCTCCCCTGACCTCACTCACACCTCCCTTCGCCCCTGATACTTTTACCTTTCTTCCCTCCCCCCTCCCCAATCACATCTCTCTTTCCTCCTGACTCACTCACACCTCTCTTTCACCCTGGCTCACTCACACCTCTCTCTTCCCCTGGCTCACTCACACCTCTCTCTCCCTCTGGCTCACTCACACCTCTCTCTCCCCTGTCTCACTCACACCTCTCCCTTCCCCGACTCACACATCTCTTTCCCCTTGGCTCACTCACACTTCTCTCCCCCCTTGACTCGCTCACACCTCTTCCCCCTGATTCACTCACACCTCTCTCTCACCGTAGCTCGGTCACACACCTCTCTCCCCTGGCTCACTCAAACCTCTCTCTTTCCCTGGCTCACTCACACCTCTCTCTCTCCCCCTGACTCACTCACACATCTCTCTCCCCCTGACTCGCTCACACCTCTCCCCCTGATTCACTCACACCTCTCTCTCACCGTAGCTCGCTCACACCGCTCTCTCCCCCTGGCTCACTCAAATCTCTCTCTTCCCCTGGCTCACTCACACCTCTCTCTCCCCCTGACTCACTCACAGCTTTCTCCCCCTAACTCACTCACGCCTCTCTCTCCCCTGACTCATTCCTACCTCTCTCTCTCCCTGACTCATTCACACCTCTCTCTCACCTTGACGTACTCACACCTCTTTCTCCCCTGGGTCACACCTCTCTCTCCCCTTGGCTCACTCACGCGTCTCTCTCCCCCTGGCTCCACACCCTCTCTCTCCCTGCTCACTCACACCTCTCTCCCCCGGGACTCACTAACACCTCTCTCTCCCCCGCTCTCTCACCTCTTTCCTCTTCCCCCTGGCTCACCTCACACTTCTATCTCTCCTGGCTCACTCACACTCTATCTCTCCCCAGGCTCACTCACACCTCCCTCTCCCTCTGGCTCACTCACCACCTCTCTCTCTCTCCCTGCTACTCCACACCTTCTCTACCCCTGACTCACTCACACCTCTCTCTCCCCTGGCTCACTCACACCTCTCTCTTCCCCTGGCTCACTCACCTTCTCTCTTCCCCTTGCTCACTCACACCTCTCTCTGCACCCTGGCTCACACACTTTCTCCCCATGGCTCACTCACACCTCTCTCTCCCCTGACTCACTCACACCTCTCTCTCCCCTGACTCATCTCTACACATCCTCTTTCTCCCCTGCTCACACACCTCTCCCTGTCACTCACCCTTCTCTACTCCACACCTCCTCTCTCCCCTGGCTCACTCACATTCTTCTTCCCCTGGCTCACTCACACTCTCTCTCCCCCTGGCTCACACCTCTCTCTCCCACTGCTCACTCACACCTCTCTCCCCCTGACTCACTCACACCTTCTCTCCCCTGACTCACTCACACCTCTCTCTCCCCTGACTCACTCACTCCTCTCTCTCCCCTGGCCACACTCTCACTCTCTCTATCCCTGGCTCACTCCCACCTCTCTCTCTCCCCCTGGCTCACTCACACTTTTCTCTCCCCCCTGGCTCACTCAAACCTTTCTCTCCCCGTGGCTCACTCACCCCTCTTTCTACCCTTTACTCACAAATTTATCTTCCCCTGGCTCACTCACACCTCTCTCTCCCCTAGCTCACTCACACTTCTCTCTCCCCCTGGATCACTCATACCTCTCTCCCCTCCCCCTGACTTACTCACACCTCTCTCCCCCTCTTGCCTCACTCACACCTCTGCCCCTGGCTCACACCTCTCTCTCCCCCTGGCTCTCCCACACCTCTCTCTCCCTCTGACTCACTCACACCTCTCTCTCCCCCTGGCTTATTCATGCATCTCTCTCCACGTGACTCACTCACACCTGTCTCTCCCTCTGGCTCACTCACATTTCTCTCTTCCCTGGCTCAATCACACCTCTCTCTCCCCCTGGCTCACACCTCTCTCTCTACCTGGCTCTCCAGCACCTCTCTCTCCCCTGACTCACTCACACCTCTCTCTCCCCTGGCTCACACACACTTCTCTCTCCCCCTGGCTCACTCATGCCTCTCCCTCTCCGTGACTCACTCACACCTCTCTCTCCCTCTGGCTCACTCACACTTCTCTCTTCCCTGGCTCACTCACACATCTCTCTGCCCCTAGCTCATAGCTCTTTCTCCTCCTGGCTCACTCACACCTCTCTCACCCCCTTACTCACACCTTTCTCTACCTCTCACTCACTCACACTTCTCTCTCTCCTTGGCTCACTCATACCTCTCTCTTCCCGTGACTCACTCACACCTCACTCTCCCCCTGGCTCACTCACACCTCTCTCCCTCACCCTGACTCGCTCAAAACTCTCTCTCCCCCTGGCTCAATCACACCTCTCTCTCAACCTGACTCACTCACACCTCTCTCTCCCTTTGGTTCACACCTCTCTCTACCCCTGGTTCACTCACACCTCTCTCTCCCCTGACTCACTCACACCTCCCTCTCCCCCTGAATCACTCTCACCTCTCTCTCACCCTCACTCACTCACTCACTCACGCATCTCATTCCCCCTGACTCACTCACACCTCTCTCTCCTCTGACTCATTCACACGTCTCTCCCTCTGGCTCACTCACACCTCTCTCTCCCCCTGACTCACTCACACCTCTCTCTCCCGTGGCTCATTCATACATCTCTCTCCCCCTGACTCTCTCACACCTCTCTCTCTCTCTGGATCACTCACACTTCTCTCTTCCCTGGCTCACTCTCACCTCTCTCTGCCCCTAGCTCACAGCTCTTTCTCCCCCTTGCTCACTCACACCTCTCTCACCCCTTACTCACTCACACCTCTCTCTCCCCCTGACTCACTCACACCTCTCTCTCTCCTTGGCACACTCACACCTCTCTCGGCCTATGGCTCACTCACACCTCTCTCTCCCCCTGACTCACTCACTCCTCACTCTCTCCCTGGCTCACTCACCTCTCTCTCTCTCTCTCCCCGTGACTCACACCTCTCTCTCCCCCTGACTCACACCTCTCTTTCCCCTGGCTCACACCTCTCTCTCCTCCTGACTCACCTCTCTCTCTCCCTGGCTCTCTCACACCTTTGTCTCCCTTGGTTAACTCACACCTCTCTCTCCCCCTGACTGACTCACTTCTCTGTCTCCCCCCTGACTGACTCACTTCTCTGTCTCCCCCAGACGTACTCACCCCTCTCTCTCCCTTAGGTCACACCTCTCTCTTCCTCTTGCTCACTCACACCTCTCTCTCCCCCTGGCTCACTCACACTTCTCTCTCCCCTGGCTCACTCACACCTCTCTCTGCCCCTGGCTCACACCTCTTTCTCCCGCTGGCTCACTCACACCTCTTTCTTCCCCTGGCTGACACCTCTTTCTCCCCCTGACTCAGCCACACCTCTCTCTCCCCTGGGTCACTCGCACCTCTCTCTCCCCCTGGCTCACTCGCACCTCTCTCTCCCCCTGGCTCATTGACACCTCTCCCTCTGGCTCACTCACATTTCTCTCTCCCCCTGGCTCACTCACACCTCTCTCTCCTCCTGACTCACTTCCACCTTTCTCTTCCTCTGGTTCAGTCACATTTCTCTCTCCTCCTGGCTTACTCAAAGCTCTCTCTCCCTCTGTCTCTCTCACACCTCTGTCTCCCCCTGACCCATGCCTCTCTCTTCCTTTAGCTCACTCACACATCTCTCTCCTCTGGCTCACACCTCTCTCTCCCTCTGACTCACTCACACTCTCTCTCCCTCTGGCTCACTCACTCCTCTCTCTTCTTTTGTCTCACGCACACCTCTCTCTCCCCCTGGCTTACACACACCTCTCTCTCCCCCGGGCTTACACACACCTCACTCTTCCCCTTGCTCACTCACACTTTTCTCTCCTCTGGCTCACTCACACCTCTCTCTGCCCTTGTCTCACACCTCTTTCTCTCGCTGGCTCTCTCACACCTCTCCCCCCCCCCCACGTTTTTTTTATACAGGGTTTCACAAGGTTAAGGATCTTTAGTTTTATTGACAAGTTATTTACAGGTTAAGGATTCCTAACCTTATTGGCAAGCTAAGAACTGTTACCTACATCAGCTCATTTAAAAGTATTTTTATTGTTATGAGACATACAAGTAGGGAACAGGATAAAGTTGGAGCCATCTGTGGGCCAGCATTATCATTTGATCAACTGACTTTATCTCGTTGACATCATTATGCTGTACGAATGTGTTCCATACTCGAGTCATCCTGGGTATATAGGATCTCAGATGGAGTTATGTTCTCGAGAAGGGTACAGCCAGAGTGAAGTTGCTGCTTTCTGCCCGTCTTGTGGCATAAAATCTTGTTTCACGCTGTCCTCGATGTGGATCCAAGTGTGGTACTTTGACAATGTTGGCCTTGTACATAACTGAAGGCCACCCACATTCCTCCTGTGTTGAAGGCTCTGCTGAAATTACAGATCTATCCAGGATTGGTCCAGGCGAGAGATGAGACATTTTGTTCTGTTCTCTACTCTGTCAAACAGTCGCAGATGAGAGGGGGAGGAGGCAAACCAAGAAAGTGGAGCATACTCAAGGTGTGAGCGTACTTGTGCCTCGTACAGAATCTTGCAACCCCTACTGTCAAGCAGATGTGAGATACGCCGAAGTGCTGTAAGCTTCCTGGCTGTCTTGTTTGCAAGATTAACAACATGGTTCTTCATGGTCAGTTTGGAGTCAAATTTCACCCCCAAGGATATCAACTTCTTCTCCAGGTGCCAACACCCTCCCATTCATCCTTACTACTGCACCAGCATTACCATCATTGTGCCTAGAGACCATCATTTGCGTTTTCTCAGGTGCAAATGTTACTTGCCATCTATTTCCCCAAGCTGATATAACTCTTAGCTGGTGATTGATGCAGCTTAGTGCAGCTGGCATTTCTTCTCTTGGATAAGTGAATGTCAGTGTACAGTTGTTTGCATATGCATGGGATTCTGGGATGAGATGAAGAACGTCGTTGAAGTAGACATTCCATAACAATGGTCCCAGCACGCTTCCTTGTGGAACACTTGCCCCAATAGGATGTCTTGCTGATTCCATTCCACTGAGAACTACACTTAGAGATCTACCATGAAGGTAATCACTGAGGAGACATAGCATAGAGCCTGCAATTCCCAGTGCTTGAAGTTTTGCTAAGAGGCCATGGTGCCACACCCGGTCGAAAGCACCAGCAATGTCCAGTGCTACCACACAGCTGACTTTGGATTCATCCAGTGACTGGTGCCCCATAGTGGAGAGGTTTAACAACAGATCAGCAGCAGAATAGCCTTTCCTGAAGCCATATTGGCGGTCACAAGGTAGTGAGTGGTAGTCAGAAAACTGTCATTTGTCTTGAGATTATTGTCTCAAGGATCTTACCAGTGATTGGCAGGAGTGACACTGGTCTGTAGTTGCTGATTTCTGCTCTGCTCTTCTTTTTGTGAACAGAGAGGGCCATTTAAACTGTACTTGGCAGTGCTGAAAGATTCGAGTTAGAGGTGCTACTAGTTGGTCTGCACATCTCAGCAATCTTCGGCTCAACTTGTCTGGGCCCAGAGCCTATTCTTGGTCAAGTGATTTAAGAAGGAAATGCACCTCCTTCTGCCTTATTGTCACCACTGACAGTTTTGACACAGTTCTTGCAGCTAGCCAAAGAGGGTCCCTTGCTGGATCAGGAACTGGCATTTTGGTAGCAAAGTGTTTGGCAAAGAGGTCTTGACTACTAGTAGAGGTAGTCCCATCCTGTCGATTTAGAGGTGGAATGAGTTCATCAAGCAGATAACTTTGTCTGTCCTTGACCAGGGACCACCAGGTTTTGGAGCCTACCCTACCTGTTGCTAGCCTTCTTTTTGTGTCCACCTCCCATTTAGCAATGGCCCACTTTTGAATGTCATCCATATTCCTACAGGCTTGCCTGTGAAAGTTCTTGTTATAGGTGGTAAGATGTCTCTTATACCTTCGCTATGTAGCAGCCTCTCTACAACGAAAGGCAAACCAAGGCTGATCTGTAGGCTTCGTCAAATGTGTTCTTGTTGTAGATTAAGGATGTGTCCAGTGAAGGCTTTCACTTGGTTGTCAACATCCCCTTGGAGAAGAGCATTCCAACCGGTGGTGACGAGCTCAGAGCCTTTCTCTTCCTCTGGCTCACTCACACCTCTCTCTACCCCTGGCTCACTCACACCTCTCCCTCCCCCTGACTCACTCACACTTTTCTCTTTCTTTGGCTCACTCACACCTCTCTGTCCCCCTGACTCACTCACACCTTTCTCTTCCTCTGGCTCACTCACACCTTCCTCTCCCCCTGACTCACTCACACCTTCCTTTTCCTCTGGCTCACTCACACCTTTCTCTCCCCCTGACTCCCACCTCTCTCCCCTCTGACTCACTCACACCTCTCTCTTCCCTGATTCACTCACACCTCTCTCTCTCCCTGACTTACTCACACCTCTCTCTCCCCCTGACTCACTCACACCTCTCTCTCTCCCCTGACTCACTCACACCTCTCCTCTCCCCTGACTCACTCACACCTCTCTCTTCCCCTGGCTCACTCACACCTCTCTCTCCCCCTGACTCACTCACACCTTTCTCTCTCCCTGACTCACACCTCTTTCTCCCCTGACTCACTCACACTCTCTCTCCCCCTGGCTCACTCACACCTCTCTCTCCCCCTGTCTCACTCACACCTCTCTCTCCCCCTGTCTCACTCACACCTCTCTCTCAGAGACGTTCCGGCCAGACTGAGACTATGATCACACAGTGAACTCTCCAGACAATCCATCCATTATCTCCTCTATGCTTTCATCTGTAACTCTATCCGACAATTCACAATCTAGAAAAATACACACACACACCTTTATAACCTCCATCACTATCACCACGTATCCTATCACCTCCGTCACAATCGTCACCACCTTAACACCATAACTATCACTAAAACAATCACTGATTCTGTCACTACTGGTGTCACAACCACCAGCATCACCACCAGCATCACCACTAGCATCACCAACACCAGCACCACCATCACTACCAATACCACTATAATCAACACTTTCACCACCACCACTATTATCACAACCACAATCTCTACAACCATCACAGCACTTACACCATAACTTTCGCCACATCCACTATCACTACCATCACAACAATATATCCTATATGTACCATCACCACATACTAATCGAATAAAGATGTCTATCACCCATTCCTAATTCACCCTAAGGTTTATATTTATAGATTACAGAACAAAATTTTGTCCCTTACGCCTGAAAATGCCAGGCTTACCTAACACCCTCCTGACTGATGACATCATAGGCAGAACAAGATTTATCAGATGAGTGACGTTACAGGCCCAGTAGGGGAGAAACCGGCAGAGTGATTGCATGTTGCCGGGGGTATTTTGTGGGTGTAGGTCACACCAAGGTGTGAATTTTGGGTCCCCAAAACAGGGTCCGCTGTATTGCGGGATCTTTCCTATTGGGCCTGTGACGTCACTCACATAATAAATCTGGTTCATTCTCTCTCTCTCTCTCTCTCTCTCTCTCTCTCTCTCACACACACACACACACACACACATGATGAAATGACATGATAGAAGGGATAAATTCAGAGGTGTCCCTGTCTGTAGACGAAGTAAAGTTAATGTGTAGAGTTCTAGTGGATGAAAATCAGGGAGAAGTACGAATGGATCTGGAGAGGCCGCAAGTTTCAACCATCAACTGGCTCCTGGAGTTGAAACCCACTAAATGCAAAGTCATGAAGACTGAGGAAGGTCAAAGAAGACTACAAACAGAGTACAGGCTAGAGGGCCAAAGACTGCATACTTCTCACATGGAAAAGGATCTTAGGGTGATTACAATACCAAGCACATCTGAGGCGCACATAAACCGAATAAGTACTACAGCATATGGACGCCTTGCAAACCTAAGAATAGCATTTCGACACCTTAGCAAGGAATCGTTCAAGACTTTGTACACCGTGTACGTTAGGCCCATATTCGAATATGCAGCACCAGTATGGATCCCATATCTGGTCACGCACGTGAAGAAATTAGAGAAAGTGCAAAGGTTTGAACAAGATTAGTCCCGGAGATAAGGGGTATGTCCTACGAAGAGAAGTTAAGGGAAATCGACCTGACAGACACTGGAGGACAGGAGACATAGGGGGACATGATGACAACATACGCAATACTAAGAGCAATTGACAAGGTGGATAGAGACAGGATGTGTCAGAGAGTGAGCAGAGCAACAAGGTGCCACAACTAGAAGCTGAAGACTTAGTTGAGCCACAGGGATATTAGGAAATGTTTATTCAGCCATAGAGTTGTCAGGAAGTGGAGCACTCTGGAGAGTGATGTAGTGGAGGCAGGATCAATACATAGCTTTAAGAAAAGATTTGGAGAGAGTGGACCTAGCGGCGACCAGCGAAGAGACGGCGCCAGAAGCGATGACTCGACCCCTGTAACCACGAATAGTTAAGTACAAATAGGTAAGTACACACACACGCACGAGGAGAGAAGGGAACTCAGACTTATGACACTGTAGGACACGAAGGATAGGGGAGGATATGATAGCGACATATGAAATGCTCAGAGAAATTGACAAAGTGGAGAGGACCAGAATGTTTCGGAGATGGAGCACAAGAACAAGGGGACACAACTTGAAGATAAAAACTCAGATTATTCAGAAGGATGTTACGAAGTACTTCTTCAGCCTTAGAGTTACCAGGAAGTGGATCGTACATAGGTTTAAGAAGAGATGTGATAAAGCTCTTGGATCAGGGAGAAAAGCGAGCCTAAAAGCAATCAACGAAGAGGCCGGGCTAAGAGCTAAGATTCGACCCCTGCAACCACAAATAGGTGAGCACACACACACCACACACACACACACACACACACACACGCACGCACGCACGCACAGGTTCAGCGACAGTACGAAAACGACATAGCATCGAAAGTCAAGTCTGACCCGAAACTGCTGTATAGCCACATTTGGAGGAAGACAACAGTCAAAGACCAGGTGATAAGGCTGAGGAAAGAAGATGGAGAACTCCCAAGAAACGATCAAGAGGTATGTGAGGAGCTCAACATGAGATGTAAGGAAGTATTTAGTGGAGACAGGAAGACCTCTCGGGGGACAGACCAGATGGGGACACCAGCAAGGAATTTATCAACAAGTGTTGGATGACATACATACAGATGAGGAGGAGGTGAAGAAACTGCTAAGGGACATCGATACCTCAAAGGCAATGGGACCGGACAACATCTCCACGTGGGTCCTTAGAGAGGGAGCGGATGTTGTGTGTGCCACTTACCACAATCTTCAACACATCCCTGGAAACTGGGCAACTACCTGAGGTATGGAAGACGGCAAATGTAGTTGCCATTTTTAAAAAAGGAGACAGAAAAGAGGCACTAAACTATAGACCTGTGTCACTGACATGTATAGTATGCAAAGTTACGGAGAAGATTATCAGGAGGAGAGTGGTGGAGCACCTGGAACGGAACAAGAGTATAAACGCCAACCAGCATGGATTCATGGAAGGAAAATCCTGTGTCACAAACCTTCTGGAGTTTTATGATAAAGTAACAGAAGTAAGACACGAGAGAGAGGGGTGGGTTGATTGCATCTTCTTGGACTGCAAGAAGGCTTTTGACACAGTTCCTCAAAAGAGATTAGTGAAGAAGCTAGAGGATCAGGCTCATATCACAGGAAGGGCACTGCAATTGATCAGAGAATACCTGACAGGGAGGGAACAACGAGTCATGGTGTATCACAGTGGGCACCTGTCACGAGCAGGGTCCCACAGGGGTCGGTCCTAGGACCAGTGCTATTTTTGGTATATGTGAACGACATGATGGAAGGGTTAGACTCAGAAGTGTCACTGTTCGCAGACGATGTGAAGCTAATGAGGAGAATTAAATCAGATGAGGACCGGGCATGACTTCAAAGAGATCTGGACAGACTGAACACCTGTTCCAGCAACTGGCTTCTCGAATTTAATCCCGCCAAATGCAAAGTCATGAAGATAGGAGAAGGGCACAGAAGACCGCAGACAAAGTATAGGCTAGGTAGCCAAAGACTGCAAACCTCGCTCAAGGAGAAAGATCTTGGAGTGAGTATAACACCGAGCATGTCTCTGGAAGCACGCATCAACCAGGTAACTGCTGCAGCATATGGGTGCCTGGCAAACCTGAGAACAGCGTTCCGATACCTTAGTAAGGAATCGTTCAAGACACTGTACACCGTGTACGTCAGGCCCATACTGGAGTGTGCAGCACCTGTTTGGAACCCGCACTTGATAAAGCACGTCAAGAAACTAGAGAAAGTGCAAAGGTTTGCGACAAGGTTAGTTCCAGAAAGGTTAAGGGAAATCGGCCTGACGACGTTAGGGGACAGGAGGGTCAGGGGGAGACATGATAACGACATATAAAATACTGCTCGGAATAGACAAGGTGGACAAAGCCAGGATGTTCGAGGGAGGGGACACAGAGACAAGAGGTCACAATTGGAAGTTGAAGACACAGATGAGTCAGAGAGATATTAGGAAGTATTTCTTCAGTCATAGAGTTTTCAGGCAGTGGAATAGCCTAGAAAGTGATGTAGTGGAGGCAGGAATCATACATAGTTTTAAGACGAGGTTTGATAAAGCTCATGAAGCGGGGAGAGAGAGGACTCAGTAGCAACCGGTGAAGAGGCGGGGCCAGGAGCTAAGACTCGACCCCTGCAGCCACAAATAGGCGAGCACACACACACACACACACACACACACACACACACACACACACACACACACACACACACACACACACACAAAGTAAATGAAATGATGAAGTGATAGAACAGATGACCACAAAATGCAAGGAGGCAGAGAAGAGGTTCGTACCCAAAGGCAACAGAAACAATGGGAAGACCAGAATGCACCCTTGGTTCACCCGTACATGTTGAACGGCCAAAACAAAACTAAGTGCAGTAGAGCATAGAAAAGTTATAGAAGACATAGGACCCTGAATAATAAGGAGACGAGCCGATGAGCCAGAAATGAATATGCATAGGTAAGGTGGCAAGCTCATCGGCAATACGAGAATGACATAGCATCGAGGGCCAAATATGACTCAGAGCTGTTGTACAACCACATAAGGAGGAAAAGAACAGTCAAGGATCAGGAAGGAAGAAGAGGAAATCACAAGAAACGATCATGAAGTATGCTAAAAGGTGGTGGTACTGGGCGAAATCTCTCCATGGGTCCTGAGAGTGAAAGGAGAGGCACTGCGTGTGGGCCACTGAAAACAATCAACACATCTATCGCAACAGGGCAACTATCTGAAGTGTGGAAGACAGCAAGTTTTCAAGAAAGGAGATAGGCAGCATTAAACTACAGACCAGTGTCACCGACATGTATAGTAGGCAAAATCATGGAAGAGTAGTGGAACACCTTGAAAGGAATGGGAGGGCAAATCCTGTGTCAGAAATCTGCTGGAGTTTTCGACAAGGTAACAGAAGACAGGAGAGAGAGGGATAGGTAGACTGCATTTTCTTGGATTGTAAGAAGGCTTTCTATACTGTTCAGCAAAAGAGGTTACTGCAAGAGCTAGAGGAAGAGGCATGAATAACAGGAAAGTACTGCAATAGATCAGGAAATACCTGACAGGAACGAAACAACGAGTGATGGTACGTGACGAGGTGTCAGAGTGGGCGCATGACAAGCGGGGTTCCACAAGCATCAGTCCTAGGGCTGGTGCTGTTTCTGGTATTGGTGAATGACATGATGGAAGGGATAGATTCAGAGGTGATGATGCCTGCAGATGTAAAGCTTATGCGGAGAATTCAAGCAGATGAGCATCAAGTAGGATTTCAATGGGATCTGGACAGACTGTCAGCCTGATCCAACAATTGGCTCCTGGAGTTTAACAGTACCAAGTGCAAGGTCATGAAGATTGGGGAAGATCAAAGAAGACCGCAGAGTACACGCTTGGGGGCCTAAGGCTTTAAACATCACTCAAGGAAAAGAATTGTGGGGTATCATACCTAGCACATCTCTTAAAGCACACATCATCCAAATAACTGCTGCAGCATATGGGTGCCTGGCAAACCTAAGAATAATGTTTCGATATCTGAGAAAGGAGTTATTACAACCCTGGTACTCAAGGCCTGTTATCCTGGATGTAAAGGGAGCAAAATAAACACAGCAAAAAACTTGGAATTATATTATCCTTCACCAAGTATAAGCAGAAGTATGTACACTATATACACTATGTACAGCAATAGGTATTAGTGCATGCCACAGTAATCAAGGCAGAGCAGCAGCCAAGAGACAAAAGCAGACCACTGTGCTTCAACCAGCTGTAGAATGAAAATGACAAGGGTGAAAATGTGAGTGGTAGCCACATCACCTTCACAACTGCCAGATCCATATTATGATCGGCTAAACCTAGGTACTGATCCGCTAATGGGGCCCCGATCGTCAGACCCTTAGTGACCTGGTTTGATGGTTGGCGAGGCAGCCTAAGTGAGTGTGTTAACATGCTACAAATTAAGGTTAATCTTTGCATGCAACACCCCCACCCCAAGAGGGTTCAAGACTAGGCTTCCACCTCAGTGGGTAAAACGTGCCACCATGGCACAGTATAATGGAACGGCCTTTCCTCTCAACCATCCAACTAATTAGATAGAACTCAACTTTTAATACGACATAAAGCCAAACTTTAAACTTAGAGCGAGACAGCAGACAGTAGGGCTAACATAAGTCCATGATACCTGTGGACAGTAGCAGAATATCCCCTCACTAAAAAAAAAAACACATAATTAAATATTCATTATATACAAAAGGAGGAAAAAAGAGCTTGTGTTTTTTTACCCAAAGTCCCTAACACATCCTAACCTAATTGATACGAGACAATGCATCAGCCGGCGTATATTCTTTGCCAGCAATATGAATTATTCTAATATTGTAGGGCTGCAACCGAATGCACCATTTCATGAGTCTTGCGTTGTGGTTTTTCGTATGTTGAAGATAAACTAGAGGATTGTGGTCACTATAGACTGCGACCACTTGAGAGGTCTGGCGCACATTTACTTCAAAATGCTCCAAAGCCAGTATCAGAGCGAGGGCTTCTTTCTCAATTGCGGATTAGGCCTTCTGGTGCGGCTGGTACTTAGCAGAAAAATAAGCCACAGGCTGCATCCCATCGTCCCCAGATTGTAGAGTACTGCCCCCACCCCAGACTCACAGTCATCAACCTGTAATGTAGAGGGTCCGGAGAAATCAGGAGACAGGAGAATGGGTGCAGTACAAATGAATAACTTAATTTTAGCAAATGAGTCTTGACACTGGTAAGTGAGGTTAGAGGGGCTACAATATCTGAATTTTTTTTTAAAGAATCTTCTATAAAATCCTACCATACCTAGTAAACGTTGGAGGGATTTCCTATCCTAAGGTACTGGATCGTTTTTAATAGCAAGAATTTCAGCCACTACCTACTTCATGCCCCCAAAATTAACAGCAGCCTGACCAAAGGAAGACTTAGATAAGTTAACAATTAAGTGGAAACTCTGAAAAGTCTCAAAGAGAGCCTAAACTAAACATATGTTGGTCCCAAGTGTCTGACACAACTACAATCTCATCTAGGTAAACGGCCGTGCCTTCAAGTCCTTTAATAGCCTGATGGATCAGTTTCTGGATGATGCCAGCGAGTTTTTCATTCCGAAGGCGGTAACTGTATATGATAATGACCTCCTGGAATTACAAAGGCAGAGATTTCCTTCACCTTGTCTGTCAAAGGTACCTGATAGTTACCTTGAAGGAGGTCTAACATGGACACAAAAGTAGCCTTACCCACAAAGTCGATTACGTCATCCAGACGAAGAAGAGGGTAAGCTTCTGCAATTGTGACCTCATTCACCTTATGGTAGTCTGTACACATTCGAAAACCTCCATCAGCTTTCTTAACAAGGATGCACGGTGAAGCCCATGGACTAGATGACTCCTCCACTAACCCATGCTCTAACAGAAAGTCTGCCTCCTGCTGAAGTAGCCTCTATTTTTCAGGATTAGCTCTTTAGGGGGAGAGTTTAATAGGGTTAAAGTTTCCAACATCTACGTCGTGATATCTGTTACAAAACTCATTTTCTTCAACTTCTCCAAAGCATGGTGGAGAGTTAAGGTAGTTTATTCTCATTTAACAGATGGCCTGTTTATGGTTCTGTAACAAGAAGTTGTAATAATAATTCGGGATTACAATGCAAATAACAATAGTTTAAAATCTTTACTAGTAAAGTTTAGCTGAATATATACTTATATTATGTTAGGACATTGGACGTAAAATGAGGAGTCTAACTCCTACACTTCTCTTGGTACATACATTATATATTTAACTTCATTAACTATAAAGATCCAGTTTAACCAGCATATTAATAAGGATAAATCAACCTTATAAGTTCAGACTTTGTAATATTTTCACCAATTATATCAACTACAAGATAACCTACAATGGTTACTAAGACTTATTCAGCTAGTTGAACCATTAATTCACCAGAGTATGCAAGAACTCGAAAGTGACAGACTTAAGAAAGGAAATCAACTAGGAAAGGAAATCGACCACCGGAGAGGACTCGATGAGTCTCCTGTGAGAGGTCAGCAGGTAACTGAGTGAGGTATGTTCCATTCAGGCCCAGACTGAATTGAGGCCACTGCTCCAAGCCTTACAATACCTCGTGACACCCATACTTCATTGGCGGCGCGAGGGACCGCCAGACACTAACAACCTAACGACAGTTAACCAGGTTGTTACAGTGAAGCGCCGATCACATAGAATAAACATCCTACTTATCCACATAGCTAACAATATAAGGGCAGATAATACTATAAAGCACAATAACATTATTTTAGCTATTAATAATGCTATCGGCAATAGAGTATTAAGTGAATAGGAAAATATATGCATACAACATTAATTATTAGCATTGGGTCCAAGCAGAGGATGCAACAATATCTTAGTGTACACTTTTTCGGAACATCCGAAAAGATATTAGGGTAAGAGTGTAGGAGCGCAGTTAAATTTGTTACTTGATTCTTAGACAGCCCTAACATTAAAGGGCTAGGGTCCTTGAGGAGGACAGAATTGGGAAGCTTTACATTAATCTCAGAAATGAAGTGCAAAGAGTCAGGGTCGTCTACACAGGCAGAGGATAGAGTCATTATTGGGAATGTATCTGGTGTATTAAATGCTTTAATTTGATTGATGTGGTAGGTTTTAGTTTTTGAGGTCTTGTCAAGGGGAGACACCACATCATTTATATCAGCTAATTTACTTACAACTTGCACAGGTCCCGTAAATCTAGCTTTTAAGGTGTGGCCAGATATAGGTTCCTGTACCAACACCTTGTCTCCTGAATGGAAGGAGCAAAAGTTTAAATTTTTGTTATACCTCTGTTTCATCGTGTTTTGAGCTGCCTTTAAGTTAGCCTTAGCCAACTGACGTGCCACCTGCAGCCCTGAAGAAGAGTTGTAGAGGGTTGAGCACCCGAAGAGGACCTCATACGTTGTGCCCAAAGATCAACTCAAACGGACTACACCCTGTAGACTCCTGCACAGTTTCCCTTATTGAAAACAGCAACAAAGGTTGTGATTCATCCCAGTCTATAGGAAAATGCTTACAAAAAGTTCTCATCATGGTTTTTAACGTCTGATGGAATCTTTCCAAGGCGCCTTAGGACTGAGGATGATAGGCAGGGGATAAGTTGTGAATTATTCCTAGCCTAGCTAATGCTTCCTTAAAAGCTTTGGCAGTGAAGTTAGTACCTTGATCACTTTGAATAGATTTAGGAATGTCAAAGCAAGAAATAAACTGAGTTAAAGCTTCAAGAATTGCTTAGTATTGATACTGCGCAGGGGTTGTTTCTGGGTATCTAGTTACCCTATCCATAATGGTAAATAAGTACTGATTCCCAGACTTGCACTTAGGAAGTGGACCTACACAATCTATAATTAACTCTGCGAAAGGTTCTCCATCGGCAGGTATAGGATGGAGAGGTGCAGGTTTAATGGGGTGTCCAGATTTCCCTACTTGCTGACATTCTCTACAACAGCAGATATGATTCTTCAAATCCTACCTTAAATTTGGCCAAAAGAATTCTTTTAATATTCTATACAGGGTTTTAGTATTCCTAAGTGGCCACCTAACGAAGAGTTATGTACTACATTTAATATCTGAGGCCTAAACTTTTTTTGGAACTACTAGCCTGTCTGACTGTTGCCTTCCCTCTATCTCCTTACCAGTCTCAGTGCAGATTAAGAAGTCGTCATTAATTTTACATTTGACTGGGTGATCTGAGAAAGATTTATCCATTGCTGCCTGAAAAGCGAACTTTAATTAATGAAGGGTCTTTTCACTGCTCCTCTCAAAGGACAGTCCCTCGGGCATGGAAACAGAGACATCTGGGAATCCTGCAACCCTGAAATAGGAAGGCTTGATCTGGGTCTGTTCACTAAATTTACGAGGCTCTGGCCAGTTTTCCTCGCAAAACAAATTGGCTGTTCTGAGATCAGAGTCGTCCAAGGATAGATTAGCATTCTCATCAGATATTCCTTGGATTTTGCCCTAGTTATGGCCAACATCGGAGAAGAATTAGTCATAATTGGATCTGGACATGTAACAGAAGAAGTAATGTTTTTACCCAATAATAACACGACATATTTCATAGGAAATCCATCAGAAACACCTACAGTCAAATATCCAGTGTAATATTTTCTCTGCACGAAAATTTTATGTAAGGGGACAGAAAGCACTGCTCCTCCAAAGGCTTCTAAAAGAACAGAGGATTGTAATGAGGTGTGTTCAGAAAGGGGAAGTACTCCCTTTCTTATAAGTGAGCAATATGCTCCAGTATTCCTAAAGGTTCTGACTTCAGTTTTCTTTGAATTTTCCTGAAGCGATATTTGACAGTTACTATAGTATGGGGCTATCCCCTTCTCTACTTCTTTTAGGGACATACTACTAGCAACATTATAAATTTTTGCTAATGGCTGGGGTTTATTTGGGCAATTAGGTCTGTTGTGGCCTGATTTATTACAGTGAAAGCAAATGACATCATTTTTGACCTTAGTTCCATGCTGACCTTAGTTCCTTGCCATGTTGAATGGTTTGTTGCTCACCAGGTTGACCATGGGTTGAGTAGCGTGGCTCACCAGGTGACTCAGTTGGCTGACGTCGTCGTTCTCCTTCATCCTGGCACTTCATCCTCCAATCAGGAACTCTTCATTGACGGTCTCTGCTCATGCCAAGCTGTTGAAAGAGAGATGGGACCGCTTGGACTAGGAACAGTTGGTTTCAAAAGTATCAGCCAACCTGGCTGCCTCCACTGCAGTGGTAAACACATGATCCTGCAGACAGACTCGGGCCTCCGGTTCAACAGACTCCAGCAGGTTATCCACCAATATTAGCTGTACTAACTCTCCAAAATTAGCGACACCACTCACCTTGTACCAACTGGTAAAGGCTTTGGTCTGCTGTCTTACAAAGTCGACATAAGACTGATCCCAGCTGTTGTCCGCCTAGCTTGAATTCCTTTCTGTACTTGGCAGGATTACATTGATAAGCACCAAGAACCGTGGTTTTCGCCACATAATAGTTTCCAAAGTCAGTGTCATTTAACACTGATGTAAACTCTTGTGCATTACCAGACAACGCTGTATGCACCAATGACGCTCAATGCTGTTCAATGCTCTGCTTCAATGAAATGAAGAACGAGCTGTACTACTTTTTGCAGACTAAAGTCATTTACAGCTTGTGTAAACTGCCTCCTCTCCTTTTTATCAAACTCTTCCCTAGCATATGCTCGCTGTTTCCTGGTCTGCTCAAGATTGATTTTTGCTAACTTAAGCGCCAATGCAGCTGACTTCCCTCCAGACAACCCCGATGTTTTCAAACTGCTGGTTTTGCTCAGGGGTTGCTTCTCCTCCACTGATTTGTAGGTAACTCAACGATGATCTACGCTTAGCTCCTGTAGAGAGAGAAACAGGAGTCTGGTGCGCCCTCTGCTCGAAGTTTAACGCTTATAAGATTATGAAGCTGTGCAGCAGTGAGAGTACTTCTATACTCAATGCCAATGGAGCGAGCAATTCACCAACAATGCTGTAGAGAAAACTTGGGCAGGTTTAATAGAGTGAATTCAGACACTAACTGTCTGACTCGTCTAGGTGGCATTAATCCCAACGTAACACGCTATTTGCTATACACATTCAAGCTTATTCACTGTACGACTGCAGAATACTCACACGATAGCAAGGCTGACACGCAACAAACTCGAATGCAGATTACACACATACAATAGCAAGGCTGACACGAAATAGCAAAACCAATTGCAGAATACTCACACAATAGCAAGACTGACCATAACGAAGCGAATGCAAAATTGACACGCAAAATTCGTGAAGTGTTGGTAAAGCTGGCTCAATGCCAGATAGCAAGCTATCTACGATGTTATTTCTGCTCCATCTTCAACTCTAGGCTCAGCGCCTGCTCTAAGTCCAGCTCCAGCTCTCGGACAGCTTACCCATATTACAACCCAGGTACTCAAGGCCTGTTATCCTGGGTGTAAAGGGAGCAAAATAAACATAGCAGAAAACTTTGAATTATATTATCCTTCACCAAGTATAAACAGAAGTATGTACACTGTATGCACTATGTACAGCAATTAGGTATTAGTGCACACCACGGTAATCAAGGCAGAGCAGCAGCTAAGAGACAAAAACAGACCATTGTGCTTCAACCAGCTGTAGAATGAAAATAACAAGGGTGAAAATGTGAGTGATAGCCACGTCACCTTCACAATTGCCAGATCCACATTATGATTGGCTGAACCTAGGTACGGATCTGACAACGGGGCCCCGATCGTCAGACTCTTAGTGACGGTTCGCTGGTTGGTGAGGCAGCCTAAGTGAGTGTGTTAACATGCTCCAAATAAAGTTTACATACTCTTTGTATGCAACAGGAGTCATTCAAGACACTGTACAGTGTGTACGTCAGCCCTATATTTGAGCATGAAGCACCAGTAAGGAACCCACACCTGGTCAAGCACATTAGGAAATTAGAGAAAATGAAAAGATTTGTAACAAGACTAGTCCCGAAGCTAAGGAGTATGTTCTACAAGAGGTTAAGGGAAATCAACCTGACTGTGGAGAAATTTTCTCCAGGAGGGGGGTATCAGCCTCCTTCAACACCCTTCAGCCCCCTTCAGCCCCTTTCAGCCCTGAGGGGCCCAGCCCTCTCAGAAGGGGCAAGCATCTTGTTTACTGCTACAGCCAGTAATTGATCCCAGATGCAGTACAAGTATGCGACGTGGACAAGCGACCGAGGCTCTGCGCAGGACTCCAGTGTTGCAAAGTGTATTTTAATAAAAGAAAGTTCATCTCTTACCTTAGCAGGACAATTAAGGAAAATCCTGCTCCCACTTTATCACCATGGTAAAGATAGTGTACATTGTTGTCTATGCTTAAGACAGCAAGATTCAAGCATTCAGCTTTGCTTCATGGAGGAAGTGGCAAGGAAGCAAAAGTACTAGGTCAGTTTTTCCTTTATGTGCTAGGGGCAGTGACGGTGTATGAGGCTGTGGCGTCTTCAGATTACTTTTGACCCTACTGGGAGTCACACTGACGCCAGGATAACCAACAAAGAACACTGATCCGTGCATTAGTGTGAACAAGGTGTCTCATAAAACACAATAAACACTTACAGAGAAGTGTGATCAACTTCTTAGTGATATTGTGTGAACAATTACTGATGAACAGTGTAACAGCGAGTGTTGCAATCCAACAGAGTGTAGTGCGACATTCTTCAAAGAACACGCTGAGGTCAGTGGTCAATACGCTGAGGTCAGTGGTCAAGTGCGGTCATACAGCTAAGCTCTTGGGAGTTAGCATGGGCTGTTACCCATACCATGGCTTGTTGTAGTGCTTTAGAATCCCAGGTTCATATGTTGAAGAAGGAGATTCTACTTCTTCAGGAGGAAAATAGGAAGCTGAAGCTTCGAATAGATGAGTTTGGGAGCGAGTGTGAGAAGGATTTAGCTGGTAAGGTAGGAATGGTCACCAGCAGTGATAGTGGCAGCCGCTTTAAGTGGCAAGTGGTTCACAGTTCAGGAAGAAGGGAGATGAGGAGAGTTAATAGAGAAATTGTGAAGGTAGGAAATCGATTCTCTGTTCTCCAAGACGAGTGTACTTCAGTGGTTAGTGAGGTTGAAGGTACCACTGATTCCCCTGCTAATCAAGGTAAAGACTATTTTAATAGTAGGCGATTCTCAGGTAAGATATATGGACCATGCATTTTGTAACAGAGACAGAAAGATCAGACAGAGAGTGTGTCTTCCTGGAGCTGGTGTTGGCGACATAGTCAGCAGGTTGGATAATATTATGGCAGGTAATGGGAACAAGCCCATTATCTGTCTTAGTGTTGGAGGTAATGACATTGGGAAGGGCAGGAGAGAGGAGCTGCTGGATAAGTACAGGTCACCCATAGAAGTAGTTAGGTCTAAGGGAGGGATCCCAGTCATATGTAGCATCTTGCCTTGAAAGGGAGTGGGCAATGAATGGATGTCTAGGGAAATTGGTATAAATTGCTGGCTAGACAGGTACTGCAAGGAACTTGCAATCCCATTCATTAATAACTGGGACCTTTTCTTTGGCAAACATGATATGTATGCAAGGGATGGGGTTCATCTCTCTGGGGATGGAGTGGTTGCATTAGCCAATTCAATTGAGAGGGTAATTGATGACTTGTCTAGGAATTTAAACTGATAGATTATAGAGGTATGGGTGTTTGTGGGAAACAATCAGGCTGCAGCATTAGGGTTAAAAACAGCAGTTATTACCAGGATACTCAGGGATATGTTTAAAAGGACAATATTCAAAATAAAGTTGCTAGTAATGGCAAATCAACTGATCAACAAACAAAGAGAGATAGTAGAGGGTAACGAGTGACTAGCTCACTTAAGGTTTACTATACAAATAGTAGGAGTCTAAGAAATAAGAGATGAGCTAAAATTACTTGCAAGTGTAGGCAATATATATATTATTGATTTAACAGAGACCTGGTTCAACCTGAAAGATAGACAAATGCCTTCTGAATGCAACAACATTTTATAAACTATTCCCACCTGGGGGTCAACAGGAAGGGTGTGGTGTGGCATGTATTCAAAAAAAAATTTTAAATTGTTTCTTAGACAGATAAAGATTAGAAACATCGAACAGAACTTTTTGGTTTCATTTTCTCGAGGCCCGTGACAAATTTTTTTTGGGGTGTAATTATGCCCCAAAACCTTGGCAGGGAGTCCTAAGTCTTAGGGACAAATCAAAAGGCACCAAAAAAATTTTTTGTTAATGGAGTTTTTTAACTTAGATAAATTGTTGAACAAATGACGGAAATCTTGATCAGTGACTTTCTTGATAGGGTTCGGGTTTGCTTTTTAGAACGGGTTTGTGACAAAACCCCAACTAGAGGAAACAATCTGCTGACTTGGTTCTTGCCAACAAAGTTTCCAATTAAAAATCTTGAGGTTAATGAGAGCTTGGGGAAAGTATCACAAATCACTTAGTTTAAAATAATCAGGGAATTTACCCAGATAACTACAACAAACCTGCCCAGATTTCGTTTGGCCGATTTCTGGACTGAAAAAAAATTTGGGGGTGGCAAAAATGGTTTCCTGATTTGGTCAGGTAGGAATTTTGGGTTTGCCAAAATACGTTTCAGAGCAAGTTCTAGCTGCCCAGCAACTTTGTCCCGAGTGGGGAAATAATCTAACAAAAAAGACCCAAATGGATGAAAAATGATTAAAACATCCTTTGGCAAAAGAGAGGCATAAAGGGATGGGCAGTTAAAAATAAATATATTCATTAAAGAAGAAATAAAAAAAGAATAAGAAAAGAAAAAAGGGATTATGAGGCAAGGGTCGAAAGGGGATTCAAGACAAACCCCAAAAAGGGTTCTTTCAGTTACGAAAAGATTGGGACAAGATTGGCCCACTTAAGATTAACTCTGGCAATCACGACAGTGATAAGGATATGTGTGAAATTCAAAATACCTACTTCCTCTCAGTTTCACCCAGGAAATACTACATATTCCTGACATAAAGATTACGTAGAACGGGATGATAATAAACTAGTACGTTTGGGGAACTTGTACATGTCCCAGAACAAATAAGAAACTAAAACCAACAAACCCCCAGGTCCTATAACTGTTTCAAGGTTTTAAAAGGGAATTAAAGAGGAACTACAACCTTGGCTAATTTTTTTAACATACACTACAAACGGGCATATCCTGAAATGGAAAAGGGCAAATGTAATCAATTTACAAGGCAGGGCAGTCCTTGGGCTTCGAACTATAGCCCAAATAAGCCTTACCCCACAGGGAAAAATTTAGGAATCAAAAATTGCCGAAGGAATTTCGAGCCAAAATTTTGACAGGCACAGATTGTTTAAATGATTCTAAACAAGGGTTTTTACAAGGGGGCATTCCGTCTTACGAATTTAAAAACTTTTTTCATTAAGGTGTTTGGGGAGGTAGATCATGGTAATAATATGAATTTTGTGATATGAAAATTCCCGTAAAGCTTTCGATAGATTTCCCCACACCAAGGCTTTTGAGGAAACAGGGACACGGAAAGGAGGAAAATTTTTTTTTCATGGGAGAGGCAGGGCTGAAAAATGGGAGCAGAGATTTTTGCATAAAGGGGAGAAATCAGAAGGGGGCACGTCAAAAGCGGTGTTCCTCGGGGGTCAGTGGGGTCCATTGCTGTTCAAAAATTTAATAAACACATGAGAGGGAATAAATAGCGACATAAGAAAATTTGCTGAGACACCAAAATGGGCCATCCATTCATTCTAATAGGACTTTAAGCACTTCAGGAGATTGAATAACTGAGCAATGGTCGGAGAATGGCAGATGCATTTTAATTTGAAAAATGCAAGTTCTAAATGTTGGACATTTTAAAAACCACCCACAATAAACTAAATAAGTAGATCTTAATACTACCGTTGCAAAAGGTTTTGGGAGTTCTGGTTACATAATCTAAACCCAAACAACGTGCTTTATGTTCGCAATAACAACAAAATTTCTGGGCTTCATATCTAGAAGTTAAATAACAGAAAGTCCTCAGTTTTTCTTAAACTCTATATACCTTGGTTAGGCCTCATTTAGACTATGCTGCCATTTTTCTGGTCACCGTATTACAGATGGAAAAAAAAGCTCTGGAAAATGAAAAAGGGAGATGAAAAAAGAAACCCCTTTACAAATTTTCCCTATGAGTATAGACTGAAGAACCCCGAATCTGCACCTCCGAAAGGGGAGAAATTTGGGGGGGTAATCGAGGTGTAAAATGGAAAACAGGGAAAAAAAAAGGGATTAAAAATGTGCTAAAAATTTTTTTAGCCAAAAAAACAGGGCTCGCAGCTGTTTCAAAATTGGGAAAATTTAATTCAGGAAAGGATATGGAAATTACTGGTTTGTTAAAGGTTTGTGGAGAGTGGAACAAGCTCCCCAGACAGTTATTGAAGCTAAAACGTTGTGTTTTTAAAAATTGGTTAATAAATACATGAGTGGGTGTGGGGGGTGGAGTTGACCTGATTAGCTTGTCCTGGGGTTTGGGACAAGCTCCATCCTTTTAGTGGGGATGACCAGACTGGGTGGGTCATTGGGGTAATCCGGGGGGGGGGATCATTCTTCTAACGGGGGGGGGGGGCCCCGAACCTGCCTGCATGTCAGTAGGCCTGTTGCAGTGTTCCTTCTTTTTTATTTTCCCGTTCTATTCTTCAATCAACAAACGAATACTGGGGATAACTATGGGTCAAACATATACCCAGGGAAATGTACAACTAGTGATGTACTACTATTGACTGCACATTGAATAAAGTCGTGAGTTAGTCACTTAACAAAACCTCGGTGATATCGGACCCCTTTATCCACACACTTTTAAATTTGTCACAATCAGTGAATGAAATATCTGACAAAAAACCCCCTAGGGGTAATTTATTGTTTACCTAATATTCATTTTCAGCCCGTTTTTGAAATGGATGATACAGCTCCAAGACCTCTCTGCAGGGGGCTTTTCAGCATGACTTTTTTTCTAAACAAGTTTTTCCCATATTTAAAAAATAAACTTTTGCTGGTAAACCGTTTTTCTCAAAACAAAACACTGGAGGACAAAAAGGGAAAGGGGGTGGAAATTTCCCGGAGTTTACCTGGGAGATTTCCGGGGGGCAAAGTCCCCCTGCCCGGTTGTGACCCGGGCCCCCTGGTGGATCAGATCGATCAACCAGGCTGTTACTGCTGCTGCACACAAAACCCAAAGTGCAAGACACAGCCCGGCTGGGCAGGACCGGGCTTTTGGTGCTTTTCCCCCTCCACTTAAGACTGGCAGGGGGCCCATTGGTAATCCCCCTTATTATGCTGGGGGGCAAATTGAACAGTCCCCGGGGGCCCCGACACTTATTGAGGTCTCTTAAAGTGCTAGGGAACCCCCGTTTTTTTCCTGGGGGGGGTTCATCGTCTGCCAAATTTTTTTCTTTTTGTAGTGAGTGATTTTCGTGTGCAAGTTCGGTACAATCCCTCAGTTTTTTCCCGGGGTATATTATCATGTATCTTCCCCGCCTGCATTCCAGGAAAACCGGGTTTGGGAAACCCCAACGCTCCCATAATTGAGGGTTTTTTTCTCCCTTTCGTGCCGTGAAGGTTTTCGTACATTTTCTACACAATTCACCTGCCCTTTAAGGTCTGTTAGTGTGCAGCAACATTCCAGCCAATAGAACAAGTGCCCCGAAGAGGGCAACATGGGTTGGTACCCTATTTTGAAAGGGCTCATTACCATCCATCATTTTTCAGCACTGCGATTGAGCAATGTATGGTCCTTGAAGGGGAAATCCCCACATACACCCCAGGTCTTTGACGTTTTGGGTTTCCCATTTTGGCCGGAATTTGCTTGACTCTGATGAAGATTTAATTTTTCCCCGGTTACCATAACGATAAAGAATTTTCCATCGTTGAACTTCATTTTGTTTTAGCAGCCCCCTAAAAGATTTGTTGATGTCCCCCTGGGGCCGCATGTCTGCAAAGGGAAAAACTGAAACTGAAAGAATTGACAAGATGTTTGGGGAAAAGTACAGAGATGGAACACAGCAACAAGGGTCACAACTGAAAGTTGAAAAATAGAGATCACAAGGATGTTTAAAAAAATTTTTTTTCACCATAATTGTTAGGAAATGAACAATCGGAAATGATGTAGTGGGGAAAGGACCACACAAACCTTAAGAAGAGGTACGATAAAGCCATGGAGCAGAAAGTCCCATGTAACCCTGAAGAGCAGGGGCCATAGCTGCGACTCGATCCCTGCAACCACAAATAAGTGATACACAAAACACACAAAAAACCACACAAACACACACACACCACACACACACACCACACACCCCACACACCCTGAGCATTTTAGACTCGAGGGCACACTTACGAGAGGCCCCCTTTGGGGCTAGCGATAGTGTTTGGTTTGACTAATAAAGAGTTTCAAGTGGGGAAGGTAACAGGGAAATAAGGGGGCAGGCCAAACTATAAAAGGGGGGGCTACACGGTATGAAACTTCCGCAGGAGGTTCAGTGGGACAGAGAAATGGTAGGAAAATCAGTAAACGAGATGATGGAATATGTGGCAACAAAGTGCAAGGAGGCAGGGGAAAAGTTTTGTTCCCAAGGGAAAACAGAAATAATAGGAAGACCAAAACGATCCTTTGGTTTACCCGAAGGTGTAGGGAGGCAAAAACTAAGCGAAAACAGAGAATGGAAAAGGTACAGGGGGCATAGGACCCGGGAAAACAAGGAGATTAGTAGAAGAGCCAGAAACGAGTATGCGCAGATAAGGAGGAGGCCCAGCGACAGTAATGAAAACAAACATAAGCATCGAAAGTCAAATCTGACCCGAAACTGCTGAATAGCCACATTAGGAGGAAGACAACAGTCAAGGACCAGGTGATAAGGCTGAGGAAAGAAGGTGGAGAACTCACAAGAAACGATCAAGGGGTTTATGTGAGGAGCTCAAAAACGAGATTTAAGGAAGTATTTACAGTAAAGACAGGAAGGACTCTGGGGGGACAGACCAAAATGGGGACACCAACAAGGAATACACCAACAAGTGTTGGACGACATCATACAGAGGAGGAGGGTGAAGAAACTGCTAAGGGACATCGATACCCAAAGGCAATGGGCCCCGACAACATCTCTCCATGGGCCCTTAGAGGGGGGAGCAGATATGTTGTGCGTACCACTTACCACAATCTTCAACACATCCCTGGAAACTGGGAAACTACCTGGGGTAGGGAAGACGGCAAATGTATTTTCCCATTTAAAAAAAGGGAGACAAAAAAGAGGCACTAAACTATAGACCTGTGTCATTGACGTGTATAGTATGCAAAATTATGGAGAAGATTATCAGGAGGAGAATGGTGGAGCACCTGGAGGGGAACAGGAGTATAAAGGCCAACCAGCACGGATTCCGGAAAAGGCAAATCCTGTGCCCACAAACCTTCTGAGTTTTACGATAAAATAACAGAAGTAAGACAAGAGAGAGAGGGGTGGGTTGATTGCATCTTTGGACTGCAAAAAGGGCCTTTGACACAGTTCCTCACAAGAGATTGTGCAGAAGCTAGAGCATCAGGCGCATATAACAGGAAGAGCACTGCAATGGATCAGAGAATACTGACAGGGAGGCAAAAACGAGTCATGGTACGTAAAGATGTATCACAGTGGGCACCTGTGACGAGCGGGGTCCCCCAGGGGTCGGGCCTAGGACCAGTGCTATTTTTGGATATGTGAACGACATGACGGAAGGGTTAGACTCAGAAGTGTCCCTGTTTGCAGATGATGTGAAGTTTAAAGAGGAGAATTAAATCGATGAGGACCAGGCGGACTTCAAAGGACCTGGACAGACTGGACACCTGGTCAGCAATGGCTTCCGAATTTAATCCCGCCAATGCAAAGTCATGAAGTAGGGAAGGGCACAGAAGACCCCAGACAGAGTATAGCTAGGTGGCCAAAGACTTGCAAACCCCACTCAAGGAGAAAGATCTTGGGGTGAGTATAACACCGAGCATGTCTCCGGAAGCCCCACATCAATCAGATAACTGCTGCAGCATAGGGCCCCCTGGCAAACCTGAGAACAGCATTCCGACACCTTAGTAAGGGAATCATTCAAGACACTGTACACCGTGTATGTCAGGCCCATACTGGAGTATGCAGCACCTGTTTGGAACCCGCACTTGATAAAGCACGTCAAAAAACTAGAGAAAGTACAAAGGTTTGCAACAAGGTTTTGTTCCAGAGCTAAGGGGAATGTCCTAGAAAAAAGATTAAGGAAATCGCCTGACGACACTGGGGGAAGGAGGGTCAGGGAGACATGATAACGACATATAAAATACTGCGTGGAATAAAACAAGGTGGACAAGGACAGGATGTTCCAGGGAGGGGACACAGAAACAAGAGGCCACAATTGGAAGTTGAAGACACAAATGAGTCAGAGAGATAGTAGGAAGTATTTCTTCAGTTCATAGAGTTGTAAGGCAGTGGAATAGCCTAAAAATGACGTATGGAGGCAGGAACCATACACAGTTTTAAGACGAGGTTGTAAAGCCATGAGCGGGGAGAGAGAGGGTCTAGTAGCAACCGTGAAGGGGCGGGCCAGAGCTAGGACTCGACCCCTGCAACCACAAATAGGTGAGTACAAATAGGTGAGTAACACACACACACACACACACACACACAAAACACTGTATACCATCTACGTCAGGCCCATACTGGAGTATGCAGCACCAGTTTGGGAATCCACACCTAGTCAAGCACGTCAAAAAATTAGAGAAAGTGCAAAGGTTGCAACAAGACTAGTCCCAGAGCTACGGGGATTGTCCTATGAAGAAAGGTTGAGGGAAATCGGCCTGACGACACTGAAGGCCAGGAGGGTCAGGGGAGACAGATAACGACATATAAAATACTGCGCGGAATAGACGAGGTGGACAAAGAGGGGATGTTCCAGAGATGGGACACAGACACAAGAGGTCAAAATTGGAAGTTAAAAGACTCAGATGAATCAAAGGGATGTTAGGAAGTTTCTTCAGTCATAAGAGTAGTCAGGCCATGGAATAGCCTAAAAAAGTGATGTGGTGGAGGCAGGAACCATACTAGTTTTTTTAAAGGCGAGGTATGGATAGAGCCATGGGGGAGGGAGAGAGAGGGCCTAGTAGCAATCAGCGAAGAGCCGGGCCAGAGCTGTTGACTCGACCCCCCGCAACCACAAATAGGTGAGTACAAATAGGGAGTACACACAACCTCACACACACACACACACACACGGGGCCAGGAGCTTGGGCTCGACCCCTGCAACCTCAATAGGGTTTAGTGAGTACACACACACACACACACACACACATACACACACACCCCCCACACGCACCCCACAGACACACACACACACACACACACAACACACACACACACAACACACACACACAAGGAGACAGATGAGCTGGAAAGGAAGATGGAAGAGAGGTTAGCAGCAGAATGCAGAAGGTGGAAGCAACAGGCCACAGCAGCAGAAATCAAGATAGAGAGATAAAGAGGACTGAACATCTGAAACAGCCAGAGACAAAATTTTACAAAAGTAGCATCGGCAAGGCTACATAAAACACAGAAACAGGTTGAAGGAACATGGAAACAAAAATTTGTATGCAGAGGTCCTGTCAACCCACAGGGGCCAAACAAAGACGGGGAGCCCTAGGACAGAATGAGGGGTTGAAGACATTAAAGGGAACTAGGACAGGCAAGGCCTTCCCGATACCTGGGGGGGCCAGGAGCGGGTGAGCGGAAAGGATAAACCAGAACATGGGGGGCAATAACAGGGGGACTAAGGGAAGGTACACCCCCAGGGGAAAGGGAACTAAAACCCAAAGGATGCAATGGGAGTCCCCCCGTGGAGGGGGAAAAGGGGGAAAGACCCGGGTTTTTGTCTATGGCTGACAAGCTAAAGGGAAAATTTTTTTAAGAAAGCAGGGGGGAAAAAAAAAGCGTTTGAAAATCTAAAGGGTATGGGCGAGGGGGACATGACCCAGGGCAAATTTTTGGGAAATTTGGGGGGTTCACAAAGAAAAGGAACGGCCTCTAAAAGAATTTTTAAAGGGCAAAAATCAACCCGAACCATGATCCTGCAGGAAAAAAGCAGGCTGAAGGCAACAATTTTCCCGGATGTGACCTCGATCGAGACAGAACACAGGACAAAGGAAGACGGGAAAAAGAGAGCCCCCCCCCAAAAACGAAAGAGAAATGGGGGGAAATAAAAAAGGAGGCAGAATAATCCAATCAAAGGGAAAGGGACAAGCGCCCCCCCCAGAAACACCTGCAGAAGGACCCCAGCCACCACCTCAAGGCAACTGAACAACCCAACCAACCATCACACACCGATCCCCTCTTTTCCCCCCCCCCGCACCACAGTTACAGTATTAAAACAGAAGTTAATTTTGGACACAAATGCAGATGGTTTAACAAATAAAAGGGGGAATGGAAGAAAGAATCAATAAATCCCAACATCAAGCATTACAGAAAAAAAAATCTGGAAAAAAACAGAGCATCTTCCCACCGGGATACCAGATCATGGGGAAAGTAAAAGGGGGCAGGGGGGGAGGGGGGGTTGCTCGCTTGTAAAAAACAGATGGAAATTCGAAAAGGGAAAGGGAAAATAAGGGGAGAAAGAACTACTACAGGTACATTTCATCGGGGGAACACAAAGTGGTCATTGCAGTGATGAAAAATCCCCCACGAACTGCAGGAGGCCAAGAGAGGGAAAATGAGAGGAAAAATAGCAATGGTGGGGCACACTTGCGAGGTGGCAAGAAAGCTTACCCAGAGACAAAGTTGCTGGTTATGGGGATTTCAAACCCCAAGGGGTTGACTGGAAAACCGGCCACATGGGGTCCCGAAACATGGAGAGCCAGGATGTTGGACGTGGTGCGGAAAACCCCAGCACCAAAATTTAAGGGCACTACCAGAGTGGAGGGGAGGGTAACCCAAGATTGGACCTTGTGTTCACCCTGGGGCAGCTCAGAATTGAGGACATCAATATGAGAGCCCCTAGGGCTAGCGGCACGTGGTTCTTTCTTTGAATACTGAGAGCTGCAGTGGAAGGAATAACAGGAGTTGAATGGGAAAAGCCTGACTATAAAAAAAAGGGACACATAGGGTTGAAGAACTTCCTGCGGGAGGTCCATGGACAGAGAAAAGGCAGGAAAGCGTAAATGAAAAAGATGGAATATGTAACAACAAAAAAGCAGGAGGGAGTGGAAAGGGTTTTTTCCCCCAAGGGAACAGTAACCCAAGGAAAGACCAAACGACCCCCGTTTACCCCACGGGAAGGGGGGCAAAAACAAAACAATAGAAATGGAAGAAGTACAGAAAGGGAGAGAAACCAAAATAGGGGGATAGTCGCAGGCCGGAATGAGTACGCACAGATAAGGAGGGAGGCCCCGCCGTATAAAATGACATAGCACGAGAATAAGACTGACCCGAAACTGTTGTATAGCCACATCAGGAGGAAGACAACAGTCAAAGACCAGGTGATCAGATTAAGGACAGAAGGTGGAGAACTCACAAGAAATGATCAAGGAGGTTATTGTGAGGAGCTGAACAGGAAAATTAAGGAAGTTTTTACAGTAGAGACAGGAAGGGCTGGGGGAAAGGGACAGCACAGAAGGGAACATCAAGAGGGAATATACCAACAAGTGTTGGATGACATACGAACAACTGAGGAGGAGGTGAAGAAGCTCTTAATTTAAACCTTGACACCTCAAAGGCGAGGGGACCGGACAACATCTCCCCATGGGTCCTTAGAGAAGGGGGCAGAGATGCTGTGCGTGCCTCTAACCACAATCTTCAACACATCCCTTGAAACTGGGCAACTACCTGAGAAATGGAAGACAGCTAATTTATCCCCATATTTAAGAAAGGAAACAGAAACGAGGCACTAAAACTACAGACCTGGGGTCTCGACATGTATTGTGTGCAAAGCCATGGAGAAGATTATCAGGAGGAGAGGGGGTCGAACACCTGGAAAGGAACAAGATTATAAATAAAAACCAGCATGGGTTCATGGAAGGAAAATCTTGTATCACAATCTCATGGAGTTTTTATGACAAGGTAACAGAAGTAAGACACGAGAGAGAGGGGTGGGTAGATTGCGTTTTCCTAGACTGCGGGAAAGGGCCCTTTGACACAGTTCCCCACAAGAGATTAGTGCAGAAGCTGGAGGATCAGGCGCACTTTAAAAGGGAGGGCACTGCAATGGAAAGGGAATACTTTGACAGGGAGGCAGCAACGAGTCATGGTTACGTGAAGAGGTATCACAGTGGGCGCCTGTTACGAGCTGGGTCCCACAGGGCCCAGTTCTAGGACCAGTGCTATTTTTGATATATGTGAACGACATGATGGAAGGAATAGACTCTGAAGTGTCCCCGTTCGCAGATGACGTGAAGTTGATGAGGAAAGAATTAAATCGGACGAGGATGAGGCAGGACTGCAAAGAGACCCGGACAGGCTGGACATGTGGTCCAGCACTGGCTTCTCGAATTCAATCCAGCCAAATGCAAAGTCATGAAGATTGGGGAGGGGCAAAGAAAACCGCAGACAGAGTATAGGCTAGGTGGACAAAGACTACAGACCTCACTCAGGGAGAAAGACCTTGGGTGACCATAACACCGAAACACATCACTGGAGGGACACAACCAAATAACCGCTGCAGCATACGGGGGCCCGGCAAACCTGAGAATAGCGTTCCGATACCTTAATAAGGAATCGTTCAAGACACTGTACACTGTGTATGTTAGGCCCTACTGGAGTATGCAGCACCAGTCTGGAACCCACACCTGGTCAAGCACGTCAAGAAGTTAGAGGAAAGTACAAAGGTTTGCAACAAGGCTAGTCCCAGAGCTCAAGGGGAATGTCGTACGAGGAAAGGTTAAGGGAAATAGGACTGACGACACTGGAGGACAGAAGGGGCAGGGGAGACATGATAACGACATACAAGATACTGCGGGAATAGACAAGGTGGACGAGATAGGATGTTCCAGAGAGGGGACAGGGACAAGGGGTCACACGGGAAAGCTGAAGACTCAGACGAGTCCAGGGACGTTAGGAAGTATTTCTTCGTCATAGAGTTGTCAGCAAGTGGAATAGCCTAGCAAGTGAAGTAGTGGAGGCAGGAACCATACATAGTTTTAAGAAGAGGTATGACAAAGCTCAGGAAGCAGAGAGAGAGAGGATTTCCCGTACGATCAGTGAAGAGGCGGGGCCCCGGAGCTGAGTATCGACCCCTGCAACCACAATTAGGTGAGTACAATTAGGTGAGTACACACACATACACACACACCACCACACACAGACACACACACACACACACACACACACACACACACACACACACACACACACACACAAACACATACACACACACACACACACACCCCACACACCACACACCACACAAAGAGAGAGAGAGGAGAGGATGAACCAGCAAGGCTGGACTTAGTATTCACCTTTAGTAGTGCAGATATCGAGGACATCACATATGAAAGACCCCCTTTGGGGGCCCGTGACCCTGTGGTTTTAAAACTTCGAATACACAGTAGGCTACAAGTGGAGGAGAAGCAGGAAGGCCAGGACGAATGAAGCCAAACTACAAGAAAGGGGAATACACAGGAATGAGGAACTACCTGAACGGGTTCAGTGGGACAGAGAACTGGCAGGGAAAACCAGTTAATGAGATGATGGAATATGTAGCAACAAAAAGCAAGGAGGTGAGGAGAGGTTTGTACCCAAGGGAACAGGAGTAATGAAAAAGCCAGGATGAGCCCATGGTTTACCCAAAGGTGCAGGGAGGCAAAAACCAAGTGTGCTAGGGAAGGGAAAGAATATAGAAGGCAAAGGACCCAGGAGAATAAGGAGAACAGTCTTTAGACCCAGAAACGAATATGCAAAGATAAGAAGGGAGGCCCAAAGACAATATGAAATGACATAGCAGCGAAAGCCAATCTGACCCGAAACTGTTGTACAGCCACATCAGGAGGAAAACAACAGTCAAGGACCAGGTAATCAGGCAAAGGGAAGGAAGGAGGAGAGACAACAGGAAATGACCGTGAAGTATGTAAAAGAACTCAACAAGAGATTCAAAGAAGTGTTTTTCACAGAGGAGACAGAAGGGACTCCAGAAAGACGGAGAGGTGGGGCACACCCCCAAAGTGCTGGACACAGTGCACACAACCGAGGAGAAGATGAAGAGCTTCTGAGTGAGCTAGATACCTCAAAGGCAATGGGGCCGATAACATCTCCCCATGGGTATTGAGAGAGGGAGCAGAGGCGCTATGTGTACCCCCAACAACAAATTCAATACATCTATCGAAACGGGGAGATTGCCTGAGGCATGGAAGACAGCAATGTAGTCCCAATCTTTAAAAAAAGGAGACAGACTGAAGTTTAAAAATACAGACCATTTTCATGACTTTATAGTATGAAAAAACATGGGGGGATTTTATCAGGGAAGAGTGGTGGACACCTAGAAAGGAAATGATCTCATCAAAGCAGCCAAGGGTTTTCGGGACGGGAAACCTGTTCCAAACCCTATGGAGTTTTTTGCATGGTGACGCAGTAAGACAAGAGAGAGAGGGGGGTGGATTGCATTTTTTTGGACGCAAGAAGGCGTTTGACACGTTCCCAAAAGAATTGGTCCAAAAATGGAGGACCAACAGGGATAAAGGGGGGGCCCCCACTACAAGGGTCGGGGAAATTTGTCAGGAGACGCAGGGATCATGGTACGTGGCGAGGTGTCAGATGGGCACCGTGACCAGGGGGGCCCCGCAGGGGTCAGTCCTGGCCAGTGCTGTTTGGTATTTGTGAACGACATGAGGGAAGGAATAGCTCTGGGGTTTCCCGTTTGCAGATGACGTGAAGTTGTGAAAAGAATACACTCGATCGAAGACCGGGCAGAACTAAAAAGGGATCGGCAGGCTGCAGACTGGTCCGCAATTCTCCTGATTAAACCCCCAAAAGTCAAAGTCATGAAGTTGGGGGGGGGCAAAAAAGGGCCGCAGACGGAGTCCCGTCTGGGGGGTCGAGATAAAACCCACTAAAGGGAAAAAAGATCTTGGGGTGAGTAAAACACCAGGCAACCCTGAAGCGCACAAAAACCAAATAACTGCGCAAAAATTTGGGCGCCTACAAACCTAGAAAGCATTCCGACATTTTAAATAAGGAATCGTTCAGGGCCCTTTCACCGTAAGTTAGGCCCCCCTATTGGGGGATGCGGCACCAGTTTGGAACCACACCCAGCCAACACGTAAAGAAAAATAGAGAAAGTGCAAAGGTTGCAAAAAGATAGTCCCAAACTAAAGGTATGTCCTCGAGGAGAGGTTAAAGGGGAAAACAACCGACGAAATGGAGTACAAGAGTGGGGGGCATGTAACGCATACAAAAAAACTGAGAGGAAAATTACAAGGTGGGCAAAGAAGGATGTTCCAGAGATTGGACACAGTAACAAGGGGGCAAGTTGGAAGCTGAGCAAGATGAATCCAAAAGGGAGTTGGGAAATATTTCTTCAGCCACAGAGTATCAGTAAGTGGAAAGTTTATGAAGCGTGTGTGGAGGCAGGATCCCTACTAGCTTTAAGCAGAGGGATAAAAGCTCACGGCCAGGGGGTGACCCTGTAGCGATCAGTGAAGAGGCGGGCCAGGGGGCTCGGACTCGACCCCCGCAACTCAACTAGGTGAGTACAACTAGGGAGTAAAACCCCAACACACACACCCCAC